>KK502444.1:232536-597003 GCA_000688735.1 Glossina austeni
AAATTTTCAAGTTTTTAGCTTTCAATTGTTTTATATCGTTGTAGAGGTTTCCTTCTTTTCCTTTTTAACATTTCTTCGTGACAATGCCGTAACAATGGAAATTAGGAGGAAAAACAGCTAGATGAGGAAGCCTTATGTCATTATACCCATCACCGAAGAATGAGTGATATATTGATTTTGACGAAGCGTTTGCAGCGTCCAGAAGGAAGCATTCGACACTCCATAAAGTATATATATATTTCTGATCAACATCAAATTCTAAATCGATTTAAACATGTTCGTGCGCCTAATGTCTGTTGTAAGCATTCTCCTGCCGCAAAAATTAATATTGACTTCATGCGCCTTAGCGGAGACAATTATTGCAGCCTTATTTTCTATACTATTAACGGGACCTATGTGTCAATTTCGTTTAAACTACAGCAAATAAATGCCCAAAAATTTGAACGTCTGGTCTATGAGTCATGATGTATTACGTGTTCAATAATGGCAACTTTTTATTATATGTGTGGTAAACATTCTTCCGTTAGCGAAAATGAAGATATCGCCTAGAAATTTGTAAAAGAATTTGGAATTGACCTAAACTTTTCAAAGGATACGCTTACAACGCCAGCATGCCTCTGCGACAAAAACTTTTATTTTGAAAATAGAAAAAAAGCAACGGCACCCACACCGTTTTATAGAGCATGAAAATTTTGTTCTTTTACTTCCCTTGCCTTTTTTATGATTACGGTCATGAGTGAATTTTGTTTTCTTCCTTATTTTCTATTCATTCGGTGCTGACTGTTCCAAGCGGTCAAGTACGTAAAGCTAAAGCTTTAAATATATCACTTCCCTGTCTGACTCCACCGTCTAACATAACCGTCAATTTATCGCCAACAGCTTTAACAACTTCACGCAAAGCCTCAATTGAGGCAGGCACATGATCTAACTGCCGGGCACTGCCGGGTTTAAAATAATTATAATGGCACAACCAAATTCTTGAGCCATAACTGCATCTTCAGCCGTAAGCACACCTTTAACAATAACCGGCAAATGTGTTAGCTGTTTAGCTACGAAGTTACCTCTTTTAAAGGTATTGTAACAGGCCACTGTAACAGCCACGAAAAGGGGTATTTCGGTAATTTTTTTGCCTGAAGCAAAGCTAATAGAATAGTCGTCGTTAAGTACATGCGTAAGATTTAAAAAAAAGAATTGTTTTTGAAAAATGGTAAGAACAACAATTGTGATTGTAGGGTATTTAGCAGTCGGTCTAGCTCTAGAGCAATGTTTTCACTTGTTTCATATTCTTTTTCTCTAGGGCGAACTTTTATCTTTACTACTTTTTTACTCGGTTATTTTCATCTCTGCATGGGTTTGCTCGCCGTTTTTACTATAGATTCTTCTCTTTTGCCGAAGTTGAGGGTTTATTATTGAAATCAATTTTTTGTTGGTTGTATTTTTTGTTCGGCGTGCTGATTTTATTTAATTACATATTTTTTTCACAATTAGTTATTTTTTATAATGACTTATATCGAAAAAGTATGCGTATAACTATGAAATGAATAAACACATAAGCAAAATACATTTTGTATTGAAATTAAAGCATTTTATGGCAAAGTCTTCAGTAAGGTACGTAAAATTTATTAAACGTTATTGGGATTCGAACAGAAGAGGCATCTCTGCTTGGTGTTCTCTTTGTCGGCCTTCGATCTCTGCACTTCTGATTTTAATTTGAGCTTAGAGTTGAAATTACGGCGAATATCTTCTTCACGATCAATATACCCGGGTTTATCGGTAAAGCAGCTGTACAAACAGTGAAAGAAGAAAGAGAAGAAGAGAAACTTACTGTTCACGTTATGTTGTTCGTTTTTTTATACCCAACACCTACAAATACTAATACTGGTATTTTCTCACGTTCTTGGAATTGGTAGAGTCGACAACTGTATTTATGTGATATTAATATAGGGGCATTTTATAATATTTCTACTGGGCAGACTGACAGCGCGTATTGACGGCGTAAACAGAAACTATTAGATCACATTCTACATAATTTTGAATAAACATATTTTTGTTTCTACATAAGTAGAATAGATAAGTAGGGTAAATCTACCTTAGCCAGGTAAATCTTTCTTAGCCAAGGGAATCCGAATATTTATTAATGCGAGAAGCTTCGAAAGAAGCTTTGTATTTCCTTGTTAAGTGAAATGAATGTAAAATTTGATTTCCTAAGGCTATGTAACGGTAACTAAAATGAACAAGAACGGATCGATTTATGTCTTTCTGTCTTTCTGTGTAATGTCTAAGATATTGCCTTAAGATTGAGATAGTTTGAAATTGATAGCAGAACAAATCGATTAAAGAACACGACTGCAGGGGCCCATAAACTGAGAATAGGACGGTTTTTTTCTCATTACCCTTAAACCCCTGTAGACCTACAATAAAATTTTTGGCTTACGCTCTATAAAAACACAAAAAGTCATTCACATTCATTCAACACTTTCGAGCATGGAGAATTTAGTTTTTTTCGCTTTTTTTCAAGCTCTTTATAGGGTGAAGGTGATGGGTGTGGCAATAATTTTCTTACTAGCCCTCATATTTTTCCGCTTTTAAAAATGCTTCAATGCGTTATGTTGTTTACAGCTTTGAGTCCGATCAGCTTATTACTATTCAGAAACTTCTCGTTAGAATTTTCCAGTGACAAACTTCTATTCCCTCACAGTGCACACACTTCTATTTCCCTCAAGACATTTGTAACTCTGATTACAGAGAGAAAAGTGCTACAAAGGCCGAGATATTTACCACCCTTGTATACATTACACTATGCGTGCTACAATTCATTCCCTTATAATATAAAAATTTGTGCCTCCGAGCTTCATAGTGTTATTAAGAGGAAATATAATTTATTCCTACGAACTATTTCTTTTATTGAACCGCCAGTTTTATTTTCTTTCTCCGCAAAGCTGGAGAAAATATGGCAGTAGGCGACCAATGGAAAATTACAATGGCGCAGCCAAGCTTAACGCTTGTCGAATTTTTTCGAATGTTTAATAGTTCACCGAACCAGCGATTGATTGCTAAAATATGTTCTACATCTTACATTCTTCAAAGAATCGATAATCGGTATCTCACAAGTGTAATATCGCCTGTCCTTGAATACGCTTGAATTATTTTATGTCCCTCACCTAAATTTTACCCTCATCTATTAAATAAGTTAAGAAAACGTTTGCCATTCGCAATGCATACGAATTCTATTGCTCGCATTACCACGTGCGAGCATTTCGAAAAACGTATTGCTGCTAACATATATGTATATACTTTAAACATTCAACAAATTTTTGAAGTTAGTGTAACTCTAATACTAAAGCCTTACAGCACTAGTATCTAAAGGATATCGGCATTGCTGAAAACTCTGCCGCACTTGAGATTTGACCGCGCGACCATTGAGTTGTTGTCGAGACTCTACTTGGTCGGCCACTCAGGCGGATAGTGTAACTAATTTTTGGTTTTTACCTTACTTTGATTTCAAGAGTTGTAGACGCTAGGTACAAGAGTTTTAAACATTATTGAACACCTGCCATTGTATTGCAAATATATTCTTACCTCCACTACATATGTCATGTAATGTGTCTTCGAAGAAACCGTTTTCGCTGTCACATAAGCATAATCTCGTCTTTGTTGACATGAACTTAGCAACACCAATGGTGCGATTAGTGTTTTCGAATTGACACACCATACCATCTTCACATTCGTGACTGTTGCTGCACTTATGACGTAAGCCTAATAAGAAACAAATAGGGGTTTAAGTTCAGTAATAATAAAAGCGTACAAATTAACTGAAATTTTATAGTAGTTCACGCAAGCAAAACAAAACCAAGAAGCTTACAATGATAAGCATTTCGTTTGTACTTTCTTTTTACTAAATTTGTATGTAAGCATTTTACCTTTTTGATTAATATTAAATAACCTGCACATTAGTGCTCAAAGCTGTCATAATCCCGCGCATATGTATACATGCACCTGTTTTCTCGAGTAAATAAACTCAAGTGCGGCGTTTTATTTAAACTTCATTTCATCCATTTGCAAATCATTAGAGAAAGCTCACACCAAAACACGTTCATTAATGTTCTAGGCGAAGCTTGCATATGGCACTTCTTATATAAAATGCGTTGCCGCATGCATCATAAGATCTTAGATCGTTCGGAAAGTCATTTCGTCTCTTCTCAACAGTGAATTTAAGCGCATTTTTTCACAGCCAAGACTTCACTTGAGCTGCAGTGTCATTGCGTATTTTTTTACAGGTAATACAGGAAGGCTTGTTCTTGAAATGATTTGATTGATTTTGCGGAATAGCTTTTGTTTCGAACCTTATCAGCTATGGAAAGTCGAAAGCCGGGTAATTCGGCACACTTTAGTTTTTTACTATCGATAAAGTAAAAATGGTATTCAAGCAAGAACAAGTTACTGGATGTGCGTAAAGAAGATGTATTGACAGAAGACTAGGACCAAAATTGGTTTACAAAAATTGCGTCGCGGTTAGCTGATGCAAACCGCCGAATAACAATTCGTAAGATCGCTGGGTATCACTCAGAAGAATATATTTATCTAGTATAAAAAAATAGCCTTTTATTTTAACAAAAAGAAACGAAATAACTTCCCGAACGATCTAATATTAAATAGAAGTTGAACTAGTCTTGCAACCCTTGGAAACTGTTGCCACTACGCAGGATTTTAATTCTTTATTTGCTTTTTAATTCAAATAGTTGAGGGTACAATATTGACCTTAAATGACTTTTTGATAACAATACAATTATGGCAATCTAACAATGAAAGAAGAAAGAAGAAGTTCAACTTTAAATTAAGTCCAGTACAAGACCCGCAGTAAAAAGTGAGAATAACGGTCCGCAAAAATCATTTGGATTTTAAAAATCATTTAAATTAGGATACGACGCATTAAACCAGAGAATTCGTTTTCAGATTTTGTGCTGAATAATTTGATTATCCATTTGCCTGCAATTTGCGATCGATTATCCAATTTCCTTCTATTAGCTTCTGTTTTAATTTCCCTCTTACTTAATATCAATTAGAACGAGAGAGATTTACAATCTGCTTTACACGGACGAAATCCCTCTTGTACGTGTAGTGAACAATTTCTGTGAGTGTTCGTTAAACGCTGGTTTGCCTATTAAAGATCTCATAATGCGAACATCATATTAGACTGAAGAGACGGAAGTGCAACAGACTAGCTTTACTTTTAAATAATGCTGCATAGAAAGTCTAGATGCCAAAGGGCGATAAAATACATGCTGTTTGGAAAGAGTTGAAGTCCTTACGTCCTTTTGAGACGCTCACGTTCGCTAAAACGAAAGCACAATCTCACTTGTATATGTACATACATATTTTCGATATCATTTCAATTAGCTTATCAACAAGTGTAGTAAGAATCTTCAAGCAAAAAGCAAAAGGTGCCGTAACGCATAATGGGGTTTATAATAGTAATAACTACAATTTATGGAAGGAACAGGCGATGAATGAATAGGATAATCTTCCAACAATAACAAAAACCGATGAGATTTCACTAGCTGTACGGGCGTTGGAGCGTTTAGACTCCTATCGCCAGCGCGGTCGCTACCGGTAATCCCCTAATCCCTAGCTAATTAATTTACGCTTACCCGATCGTAAGCGCAGTTAATCGCTCTTTCGCTGGTGAATTAACTGATCGTTTTGTTTAGGAAAGCAAGACTTTATGTACAAGCTTCCAGTCTTGTGAGTCTTTGTAAAATTTGCTTATTCTGCAATAATTATAAATCGTTTATACTTATACTGAAACACTGCTTTGATAACTTTCGTCCAACAATATTTTCATATAGCATTGCCTTAGGCATAGCATTGTCTTGCCAATAGGCTTCAATTATATGCAAACATCGAAATGCGATATATTGTTGAGCGCGTCACAAAGGTGATGAAACATTAGATGGTAAGTGTGCTGAGCTCATTGTACTTTGCATTGCAGTGCCCTCTCTTTATAAGTACATTACAGTCCACGACACTTTTTAAATTAATTTCCGATCTTCAGCGTATGTCGTCGCATATTTGAATATTCATTATACTACTACCCTCATCTAAGGGTTGCGATCGTTGCCCAAAAAGAGTTTTGGAACTTCTGCGCTTGACAAATAATTGATAGCAGCCTAATAATTGGCTTACATTTTGCACTCTGGAATGGTGATCTTGTTATTTAGTGTTAGTTTGATTAAACAGTGAAGTACGATTGTTCTGGATTTTGTTTTTACTTTTTTTTTTTTCATTTGTTTTCTATTTGCTGGACATGGCATGAGCTTCACTTCAATGTGTTTTTTTTTTTTACATTTAAATCTAATCTTACTTTTTCATTTCTATCTTCACTTGTTTGTTTGTACTCGATATTAGCTTTTGATTACCTGAATGACTATTTTTTTTATTTTTTAGATTTGATTTCTCTTTTTGCTCTCAGCATAACAACACAACAAACTCGCAAAGTAATTTATATGGAATTCAAGATGATTTTATGTTATCAGAAAATTAGTAATACATAAAACATTTTATCAGCTCACCTTTTAACACATCCGGACACAATCCGTTGTTGGGAGGTGCATCATCGCCACATAAACAACGCATGTTGTAATCAGTCGGATCCTTGACACAGCTCGACTTGTCAATTGCTACGCAGTCATCATGTGTATTACATTCGCGGCCTTTAACTAAAGAATATATATTTTTTTCTAATATGTTTTGTTTGCTTTAATGTTATTCATCATAACTAAAGAAACAAAAGCGAAGCCGGAGGTTATTATATGAACACATCGCACCTTTTCGATATTAAGCTCCGACTTGCTTAACAAAAATATCTTTTTGTTTTCTGAAGAATCGTTGGAGTTTTCTTATAGCAAAATTATTTGTATTTTATGTACTAAAAATTAAGTTTCCTCTTAACAGCAGGCAAATAAGTAAGCAAAAGTTTGCAACTAAACGTTTTCCTTTTTCGTCAAATTCTTTATAATTGTATATGTATTTGTATATATGAGAATGATCTAGAATTGTTATAAGCTTAGTTCTGAGCCTTTTGAGACCCGCCTCCAGCACAACACTGTCTTTTAAACGCCGTCGTAAGTATTCAGGCATAGCTCAAACTGGCAATAAGCCGATAAGCCAATAGCTGACATATAGAGCAGCGATGGGAGCACCTTTCAGTACGATGCTTCTAAACGATTGCCATGCCATATTGTCATGCCTTATTATTATGTCTTATGTTCTTCTTTCTCTAATACTTAGGCCGATTTTATAAAGAAATAAACGCACGAAGTTGTATTGAAACCAAAATCAACTGATCAAGCACTGTCGGTAGTCTTCCGCAATAATGGTTTCATTGGCCTAGAGAATTTCATTCTACATTTCACACTACATTTTCTGATCCCACCAAAGGTAAAGTATTATTTTTCTCGAAGCGATTTGGATTGCTTGGATATAAAATACTTTTTTTTCGCTTCGCAAAATATATTCGTGTTATGTCGTGTGGTGCGACGCAAGAAAGATTTCATTCGCGATTTACCCGGTGTTCCATCCGTCCATGTGGCGCATATTTCCTTGATTTTTAGATCTTATCTAAGGCACGTAAGTGCGCACTGAAAATCTATCAGACGACACTTGATTATTTAGCCATTGTTTGTTGTGTTTGCGTTCTGTCTTCATAGAGTATTGCTTGCAATTCAATATCGTTGTTCTATTCTCAATCGGACATACACGTTTTCACACACACTTTCGTGTATCGCTAGTGACAAAAAAAAAATCTTTTAATTTGCGCTGTGAACGCGTATGACTTTTTTCTTGTTATTGAGCGTAAATTCAGTCATTTTCTATATCAAAGATACCAGAGATTAGAGTGTAAAACACGTTGTAAGATTTAATATCACTATGTATCTAATATATTACTAAGAGAGGAAGAGTAATTTTATATTTCTTGGATTTTTTTCAAGACGTACTCGCGTACGAAGTGCACGATACAAACTACTTGTTCACCTAGAGCCGACATCCACGGAACAATTTTTTTTAATAGATCAACTTAGAGGGTTGTTCAAAATACTACTTAAGATTTAAAATGAAGGAAAATGTAGCAAATGAAATAAAATTTTGAGTCCGTCCATTTATTAATATCGAAAAATTAAGACCAGTAGCCGACTCATAAGCCGGTATAAGCCGAACATGACATATTCTAGACTTTAGGCAACATGAAATCTCCCAGACTTAACAGACCCAATATAGAATTTTCAGTAAGGTTCAACAGAATCAATGTAGCGTTGGAAACGAAGACATAATCAATGGAATTTAGTATGCCTTGGATCAACGCTTTGTCGCACTGACTGTGTGTTCAATTCTCAAAATGGAACGACGTAATAAGTCGATGGAAAGAAGATATGTGTATATATACATGTGTTTATATATATTATGTAAAATTTGTGGTTCCATTCCGTGTAGAATTTGCCTATAGAAATATTTTTCATAACTCCTGCCTGACTTTCGCTCTTTCACTTCATCCTATGCCCACGCCACAGTTCTATTAGGTATTTCTAGCACATAACAATACACAACAAGGCTTTATGAATCCAGCTGATTCGATTTTTACCCACAAATTATATATTATATCTTTCTTAAGTTCTCCTCACTGAGACAAATTTGTATTTTCTCACTTCAACTTTAAAATGATTATTGGTGTCACCGTAGACTTTGGCAAAATTTCCAATAGCAATAACGGCTGAAAATCGTATGTTATGAGGAGCTCAGCCAGCCTAAAACAAATTCTTAAATAAATTCTTAAATCAGTATTCTTTCAATAGTGGAAGTGCTGTACCGCAGTAGTGCTTACTCTATAATGTAGAACTAAAACTAAATTTTCTGTATAGAAATCGGTCGTATTTTATTAATGGCGTAGATGATAGACCTTTTTTTAACACGTTGCAAGCCAGCAAGCTAGACCAGTAGAAGCAGTTGACATGTTTGTTCCAATTTTTTCTTTGATGGATGCAATTTTCCGGCTGTGGACTTTTGGGATCTTCGGCACGAAGTTTAAAAAGCTGTGGACTGATAAACATTTCACTTCTATCCCTGTCTCTTAATGCAATTAATCAAATCAAACCATATTAGGATAACCTTATTCTCTAGATGTCACAAGAACACAACCAACAACCTGCACGTTTTGGAACTTCTAGCAAAGGCCCGGTAAAGCAAAATTAAACGGATTTCTTTTCACTGTGCAAAACGATGTCGTTCTTCAATTTCTTTAAAAATACACTCACACCAGCTTTTGATTTTTGTCGATATTGCTATTGAAAGATTGAATGATTCTTTTTTTATACATTGCATGTATTGCTTTAATAATACGTCAGACTTGGCTTAATTAGAAGAGCGACTTCATTCTTCAACCTTCCTATGTATTTGTTAACGTACCGATAGGTCCAGAAGTAGGAGCTGGATTATTGCTAGATTTACCGAACGTTGTCAGTGCTGTAGAGCTCACTCCAAACAATATAATGAAAATACCAAATAGCATAGTTAAACTACCGCACTGTGTGAAGCGTTTCAACGGCTGCATTTTTAAATAATTTTTGTATATTGTATAACAAAGCAAATAGTGTTTGATTTTTGCACTTCCACAAAGGACCGCTTAAAAGTTCAACTAAACGATTATCGTTTATTGTATCGCTCTAAATATTATACACATTTGAGGGCACGTTTAACCTTGTTGCTTTAACGCTTTACTTGCAAATAAACGGCCTGAAATAGCCTGAATAAGGCTTAAGTTTATTTTTTACTTTTTCTTATGCGCGGACACTCACTTTTCTCAAGGAGCAGTAGCCTTCTTTTTGGTATAACCTCCAAATTTTTTAGACATACAACATGCATATATCATATAAAGGAAACCAATGACAAATGCTAACCAACCAAATTGACCCGAAGTGAAAAGAATGATATAATGAATGAAACAAAAAAAAAATAAATAAATAAATAAATAAAAAGGAGAAGAAACATTAACAAGAAAAATCAAAGCGCCTAATAGTTCATACATACATGCTCACACACTCACAATGCGTGTATACATTTGTATTGTGTCCATGTCTACATTCACCTGCCTACCTGCATGCAGGCCTCCTAAATATTTGCATTATACTTGTGCGCATATATTTATAAAAGTGCTTACATCTTATGTATGTAGGCATTTCGTGAAAGTTTTAATTTTGTTAGCGTGCACCTGCTTACTTAAATTTCGAATATTTTTCTTACAAGTTTGTGCAATTGTTTGTGCTCCATAAGAGCTTCGACTTCTATAAAGGACGTTGTGGTTTTGATATATGTTATATACAATGCGTAAGTAAGAAAGAAGTTATGCTTGGCTTGGGTCGAATTGTTTTAATACCCATCCCTGCCTTCATATAATTGCAAGGTGGGAGAAAATTTCATCCTGCCTCGGACGTCGTATACTAATTTTTGTATGTAATACTCCTGGTTGCCTACGAACTATATTTGTATGGTAATAATGACTTGAAGATTTAGATTTAGATCTAAAATTCGAGGAATAACCTGAAAAGAGGCAAGCAGTGGGTTATTATCAAATATGGATGGACCCAATTTAAGCAAAAAGGAACGGTAAGAAAATACCTGAAAGCACATCCGTTCTTTTGGGAGAGTTTTTAATTCGTCACCGCGATTTCGTATATTTATTTCTAGGCGGTTGCACACATTTGAAACATCTAATATTTCATATACGTATTGCTCCAGATGTGAAATAAGCACTGATATCTCCATTTCTCTCAAACTCAATGTTCGCAATATCCAAAGGTAATCATGAGAAATTTTGTAAGGTATACATATGCTTGGTTAGCATATAGCATATAGACACCTCTGTCCGCCCCTGTGTACGTGTCTCTATCATATACACAGGAATATCTGTATCATGTGGATAAAATTTGCACTTAAATTCTATGGATAATCCTGAAGTAAAGATATTTTGTTATTTTTGAGTGTTTTTTTTTCAAAATGCAGATGACGGGTAGAGAATATTCTGCCATAGCCGAACATAACAGTTTTACTTGTTAATGTTAATTAAACCAATAATTCTCCTTATTGCGGGCATTTGCTGTTATATATACCCCTGTCCCTCTTTGACAAATTTAAACGTAAAGAAGTTTAGGTCAGTATATGCTAAGAGATTGTATTCACACGACTCTTTTTTGTGTTCATCGCCAATCGGAAATCACTGACTATTACTGTATTCTCAACTGAAGCAAAACTCATGACAATAAACCGTAAAACCTGTGAACCCAATTTTAGAGCAACCCAGAAGTTCATAGATCGTTCAACTGAAAACAAAATATACGACATATATAATCTACATTAGGTTTTCTAACCTACAATTTATTCGTCTTATTTGTTGCAGTTATTGGTCAGAAGCCCTCCACAATTAGCGCCTAACATCCGCTGATGTTCGATTATATTTTGCATCGTCCGTATCGCTTATGCTTATATCAACGGGCCACAGTTGCTGTTGGGAACATTAACTATTGAATCATTTTTCAAATAAAACAGGGCATGGTAATATCAAGCCTTTTCAAATATGTTTGATTAGCGCGAATTGGTAGCCGCGCCAATCTGTATGCTTGATGCATCACTGCGACTTGAGAACATCGCTTGCTTTGACCGCGTGTAGATGGATACGGATTTTAGCTCTTACCACAATCTATGAACTGATGTTTGCATGTTTGCATTTTGAAACACTTGCGATGGCGATTTACACTCTGGGGGCGATACCTTCTTTAGAGATCCATTGGAATATTCTCGATGGCAGGTCAATCAAATCCTTCTGTATTTATATATTAAAAATTGTTATATATTTTCCACGAACCTTACAAAGCCAAAGTAGCCAAAGTATAAAGCAAAGCAGAATAAACTTATGTTCGCTTAAGATAACATGACATGTGAAATAACAGGCTTAGTAAACAGAGTAATAGAAGAATCCTTACACACTTTGAAGTATCGAGTTTTTTATCTCCATTTTGCCAGAAAGAGGGGCGAATCTAGCGCTAACTAGAACGTATATATTTTAATTTCCTGCAACGCCGAAGCATGCACTTTCTCTTCACCATTTGACATTTAACAATTTTTAATTAGGAACAGTGTGGTGCAAAGTAACCCGTGCTGTGTGTAATGACAGGACCAACTGTAGTTGAGTATGTTGGCCACTGATTTCTTATTAAGCTTTACAACAACTAACAAGTTATATTTACTTTGTGATTAATTAACCTTTCATGACCGCCATATAAAATCTATGGATACAATTTACATAGTGTTTTGTCAATTTTCGCGTATATTCGTTTTTATATCCTACACCACACTTGGCAAAGTTAGTGCGGACGTATGTAACATACAGAAGGGCTTAAGATGTACGCACTTTTTATTATACCGATCGATTCAGAATCATAATCTGAAATGATCTAAGCCTGTCTGACCGTCTGTCCCTATAATGTCTGCCCATGTAAATTTGTGCTCAAGGTGCAGGTAGCAATTTTTAACATACTTTGATGAAATTTGGCATAGTGACGTGTTTTGACCCAAAGACGAACGCTATTGAAAATGGTTCTAATCTATATTTTCGTTGGCTTAGCTAAATTTAAAAAATGATTCTAAATCAATCGGTATAATAAAAGGTGGGTATATCTTAAGCCCTTCTGCGCGTGGGGTATAAAATTATATATGGCCTGTCCACAGACCGGTCCACGAGATGAGAAATTCGAGCTAAAAACTCGACAATATTTTCTGATGTTCGCCTATAAAGTGCGATACCGTTGTGCTACTTCCGAAGAATTGTTAGTCAGATATTTGTCGAGACGATCGACAAGTAGAAAAATTGATTTTAGCCATTGTTTATACAAATTAAAGGACAATAATAATTTTGGGAAATTTATTTGCTTTTTTTTTGGCGGGGTAAAATAGGAATGGATGAAAACGACGTATTTCTAGCGGCTGAAATGTATTTGCGTATGTCAGTAAAACGCTTTACAAAAAATATAAGAAACATATTGTCCCAAGAGTCTAGTTGCTTCAATACAACTTCCATAGAGTATTTCCTATAAAAACTAACTGATTACAACTTTTGTGGTTTCAATACAACTTCCATAGAGTATTTCTTATAAAAGCAGAACAACTTTCTACTTTTGTTGGTTTCAATACAAGTTCCATAGAGTATTCTTTGACTTCGTTACATACCACATCAGGAGATATGGTTCTATTTTAGCGATATTGACGATTATAGAGCGAGATGGTAAATAGTCTTTGCATTGGTATATCACTTCAATTGTATTTTGCAGATGACTGAATGAAAGGTTATAGGCGCTCTTAGGTGCATACATCATACCTATACTTCCGTACATACAGAACCGTTGAAATTTTTCCAATCAAGAATTTATGTTTTAAATGTTTTATTTCCAAATAATTCTTAGCATATAAAATGTTACAATGTGCTTGTAAAAGCACAGCTTTTTTATTTAAATTACGTAATTTGTTGTTTTGAAAATAACTTAGCTTAAATGTTTACTTAAGTATTCACGAAGCTTTTATTTAAATCTGTTTTTTTTTTTAATCGGTTTAGTAAGTTTTGTTGTAATTACGTTTGCGAAGTTTTTTGACGCAAAGCGGAGCCTAATGGCTATTCCAAACTAAGTTAGTTTTAATAATACGCCTGTTTAATGGCAGCACTGGTGACTAAAAACGCCGAGCCTATTAAAAGGAACGTCACAACTTTAAGTGCACTTGGCTTCCCGGAAGAATCTGTAAAGAGAGTTTCTATAAATAGATCAGACTAGAGGACAGAAATACCTTTAAATATGTAATGTTGTCTTAGATTTTGTAAAGAGAAGATGTTATGTCCGCGCACATAGCATAACTTGATTGTAACTACAAACGCTTCGTTTGGCATTTCGTCTGTGAAATTAAATCTTACACCTACCACCGTAAGTCCGAGGTCGTACGAAGCCTACTATAAATAATTCTGTTGACGAAATGTGACCACAGACTTTTTCTCTGGTGAAGTAATTTCTTGCACAGTTTGGTGGTGAAACTCAAGTTGCTTTAGCCATCTTCTTCATATAACGTGTTTTTGGTCTAAGACTTAGTGATTATCGTCAGCAACAGTAACTCGTTTTATAACTTAGTCTGTCCGTTCTCGGATACAGTGGGATTACAACTTCATCATATGTGTTCATGTTGACGGGTCTAGAGCGTCTACCTAACCATTCTTTTAGAGTGAAAAACGGAACTACCCTTGTCCGGGTCATTCTGATCGATATTAGCATACCTCAATTGTACAAAAATATTGAAATATTGATTTTCGCGTACATGGCTGGCAAACTTATTTCGCTCTGTAAGGCGCTACTTTCATAGTTAGTGGAAAATAAATTGTATATCTCGAGAATACTGAGCGAAAACATTTATACTCAAGAATCTCCTATTACTTATTTATCTGGAGTATAGGACATCGAGATCTCCATAATACAATCAATCGCGTAGAGTCTCTAAACACTTTTTTTTGTACAGAATTAACAGCTATGCACTGAGTTAGCTTCGATGACGATGTCGAGTCGGAGTCGATCATTTAAATGGAAAAATTATTGAAAAGCGAAGAAAAGTCATACGCCCTAATGGTAATAGATGAAATAAACTTTCCTATGATATTGTGTTCACACACAAGCACAAAGTATAAAATGTGGAAGATTGCTTTGTCCATTTCAGCCTTATCTCCTTGTTTTAAAAGGTATAACTTAGATGGCAAGGACTTAGAAATTTCTCTTCGAATGTCTAGTAACTCAAACGCGCCTGGGGCTTAAGATTGTTTAAATGTCAATACAATGTAATTTATTCGAATGACGCTGTTTTGTGCCACCTATCTATCGATCATAATAAAAATTTAAAAATTTAAAAAATAAAAAAATTAAATTTCCATACTCTATAAAAGAGTGTGTATTGTGGCTTATGAGTAATGAGCAAAAAAGTAAGAAGGCAGAGATAGTCTCAGTTTTCGTTGCGCTGTAGGCAAGCCCTTTCATCGATTTGGCCCATTTTTAATAGCAACCTGCACGAGCTTTCAGACTTTTCGCCAGACTTAAAGCCGATGACGTCATTTTTGCTACCAGGAGAATGTTTATTACAGACATTATACGGGCAAACTGACAGACAGACAAACGAACATGCTTAAATGTATTTAGAACTTTGTATTGATCTCGAATACACATACTTTGTAACGTCTCTGAAACGGCCTCTGGATCTAGTTATCACATGACAAATGAATGTATTCCTATCCTTCGGGGTAAAGCATAAAATGGCCAAAAGGCTTTTAAATCATTTAAAAAAAAAAAGAAAAGAATTGCTTTATGAAAAGGACTTGGGAGCTACTTAACTCGTCTTCAAATTGTGATTTTAATTCACAGTATTCACCTTGCCTTGGTTGGTAGGGTGTCCTAAGAAACTTATAGGAGAGGCTACAGTAAGGTTCTATAAGAAGTATAAAGTTTTAAATAGCAGAATTATGAAAGCTTACTTTTCTTACTGGGCACCACACGTATACAGTCCTTCTTGTCCACATCGCTTTGAAAGCCATACCTACATTGGCAAATAGAATTGCGGCACTCAAGGTTTTTCGAATCTTTTTCAATGTAACACTCAGTAGCTTTCGAACAAAGTTCTCCTATTCCTAAAATAGTTAAGTTGACAAATACATGTATGGCTGTTAAACGATTTTAATAAATAGCTAAACCTTTTTTCGTTTCGCAATAGCCATTTGTGAAATGCTGCTGATAAGTACAAGAGCATCTGCCATTATTGCAACTAGCTCCCAGTAGTTTGCATTGCTCTGAATCAACGCATTCTGCCCCTATGTCCTCGGCTAACAAAACAATGAAAATAAGATATGAAAACTCTTTGCAAAATATTTGCAATATTTCCGCGTTAGACGAACCTTCGCTTAGGCATTCGTCCCTAAAATGGACGAAACCCCTGCGACACTGGCATATTTTGTTCTTCTGTTCGTAGTCGCTGGAATGTGAGCTTGTACACTCGCTGTTTGGGGCGAAGCAATCGTCGTTTTTTGCACACACTGCGCCGACCCCTAAAATTTAAAAAATAAGAGGTAACCGCAATACATAAACAGCTTACGTCGAAAGTTACCTGCACTACACTCATGCCCATTTTCTATGTAATACTGTCCACATTTACAACGATTATTTGAGCAAACAGAGTGCTTTGTTGGACAGTCATCGTCTGTGTTGCATTTAACATTAAGAGTTCCTGTATAGACACACATCTGCAAGAGAGCATTATACTCGGCGTATTCCTCACATGTGCAACGTCGTGGTATCTCTAAATGGCAGTAAGCATCCCCAAACGGACTGCACTGGCTGTCTGAAGTGCACGACAAATGAAATTGTATAGCTAAACGAAGTTTGGGAACGAGATAAACCTTCAATTCAAACAATCCAACACTGAAAATTACTTACGTTTGCGACATTCCCTCAGCGATTTTTCGTAAAAGTAATTTTTTGGACAGACGCATCTCTTGGCTGTCGGGTCAAGCTCACTTTCGCAATCGTCTGAGCTCAGAATGAGTTCTCCCAGTTCTAAGTTTATAAAAAATGTGTATATAAATTCGTATGTCAATAAACAATAGGCATCGAAATAATGCAATAATACTTTGATGGCTAAGGCGGATGCGCGTAAAATCGACAAATCGTCAATCATTAGATAACAGACAACGGCAGCAACCAGCCTAACAACATTAGATATCAGCCAAAATTTCTCGCGACTGACACTTATACGCGATTGGACGACCCATATTCCCAAAAAGGTTTTTGATATGTTCAAGATCTGGTTTAACTGTTCCGTTACACAAATGCGAAATACGACCACTGACACACGGCCCGTTAATTTTCAATACACTAATAAATCCAATAAACGCTTTAAAGCGTCGTATGCATATTTACTTAGGTTTTAAGTTTTCACGATAAGATCGAGAAGTCGAGAAAATATAGAGTGCAAACCATGACGAAACTCGAAGTCTTATATAATTTCCAATTTTCAAAAAAAAAGAAAGAATTGGGACTTACCAGCAAAACACTTTCCATTTTTATGATAATAACCACGTTTGCATAGACATTTATTGCTTGAGCAGAAGGAATAAGAGAGGTTCGGACATGGCTTACCGTTTTCTGTACAAGAACTACCCACTACATCTGCATTAAAAGGTTATTTCAGTTAAAAATTTAATTATAATTTGTGTAAAATTATTTCTTACGGCTTTTGTCTTTGGCTTCGTGTGATTTATGAACATCAACGATTTTGGTTCCTAAAGGGAGAAGATGTTCTTGCAATTCAAAGTCAAAATTGGTTCTATTATCTTCGGCAATATTCGATTTGGTCTTCGGGCTGAATTCATTGCTCCAAGAGTGATTCTTTAAAAGTGGTCCTTGTGGTTGGACGCATTCACTAGATGACAAATCTGACGAAATAAAGGAATTTTTTTCGGACTCACTAATCGAAGAGTTAGCAATATCTTTTACGGGTAACGAATTAATGGCTTTAATTTCATCAACATGTTGACATGTCAAGCTCATGCATTTAACGTTATCGCCTAAATTCCGGCAATCCTCATTAACGACACACGCATCATCAATTTCTGCAAAGTTCTCAAAGGTTGACATCATAAGAATTTTGTTAGAACTATTTTAGTGTATACGTTTTCATACCCGTCGATTTGCGTCGACATATGTTGCCATGTCTTCGAAAATATCCGTAAAAATAATATCCATCAGCGCACGCGCAAGTACACTTCGCGTCCGTACCGTTACACTTACACTGTACGGAATCTCTATCATAACCGAAATCACAAATTTGGCTTTCGTCGCAGTACTGTTCGAGATTGCTGAGTTGTTTGCAACTCCCTTCAATATAGGTTTCTTTGTCAATGCAACCGCAAACGCCTGACTTGCAGTAAGCAGCTGAGGGCATAAGATTGCATTGAATGTCTTCTTCGCAAGTATCACCAAATAGTGAATTCTTTAAGCATTTTGTGTAGTCTCCAGAGAACACGTAGTCAAACTCTTTGCATTCGCACTGGCCAGTAGCAGATATGCAAAGAGAACCGTTAGCAGTACAGTTATGATTCGATTCACAGGGCCAATATAGGGCGTGAGTTTCTGAAATGAATTTTAATCTATTAAGACTATGAGACAAACTTCAGGACACCTTTACTGCGTTGCACGTACAGGCGCATATGATCCAGTTATCCTACGCCTTTCAAACCATATTTTGTCAGTTTATTTATAAAACTTAAGGAAAATAAATAACTAAATAAATGGGACAAACTATCAAAGCAACGCTCTCAGTTTAGATCGAATTTTGTCGTTTGAAACCATAGCAAGCTCTCTCACGACATTATGTGCAAGGTCGGCAAGTTGGGTCGGATTTATTAAATTATTTTTTTCTTCTTTACGCGACCCATCACTCAGGGCATGTCCGCTACTCGTGTAACACGGCGAGGGCCAGAAAAAGAAGAAGTGAAGGTAGGGAAATATATAGAGAGGTGGCCGTAGCCCAGTGGGTCTGTGCGTCCAATCGGTAACTGTTGTGCCTTCACCGGCTGAATATTCACTACAGCTATAACAACCTAAACACTACCGCAGTCTAGTGTTTATTCCTGCATGCAATAACCTTAGACTGAATGCTTTTTGATAAAGATTTAGTTTTTTATTCTATACGAAGGAATTTACAACTAGAAGCACAAATAAAAAACAATTCAAATAGAAAAAGTTATGAAATCTCAAGATTGGTTTTAATGCAGTGGAATTAAATGTATTAGACTTCACTTCGTTATTGATGTTCATCAAAAATATTTGTGTTCGGAGAGATCTACAATTCATATTGCCATCCAGTACAAACGTTCGAAAAACCAAATCTCTCGTGGTCAAAAGAGTCAATAATTACAAAGTTATTTTACCTGAGTGTAAACGTATTGTAAATGTTAACAACACCAAGGAGTACGCACTACGTTCCAGCATTTTTTCTTTTTTTTGTTACGAAACACGCTATTATTTCACTGATATCCGGCTATTGACTGTACACTGAAAGTGTTTGTTTTCCAGGTGCATATTAAACCAAATAATATCTTTTAAATTCTGATAATAATATCTTATCAGGGTTTTTTTGGAAGGCAACAAATCTAGCACGAGTTACTGAAATTTAAAAATTGTTTGGAAGTATTTGATCCAAATTGAGCGTGTGCTACTTTTATCATTTTTAACATAACGGATTGTGGATTAAAATGCGCATTATTCAACTTTAGAAATTGTAATGAGGCGGAGAATATTTACATTATCAGACGGACAGACGGACATAGTTAAATCGATTCAGACTTTTATGCCAACCAAGAGTGTATGCACTTTGTGGCAGCTCCCGAGTTTAGTTCTGGGCGTTGCAAACGGGTTGGAAAAATGAATATACCTCTCATCCTTCCATAATTGGTGTAAAAACGGATATAGCGTCCACGAGCACTACATTAAACCGAAACTTCAACGAACCTTTTTTTTGTAAGTAATATACAATACATATTAAAAATATATGCGATTGGCCACTTGTCGGGTTCAACTAAAACTTCCAAGGATAGGCGATCGGACATGTCACAAGCATTCGATATAAATTGCTCTTGTGCACACTTCTTTTTTATGCAAATAACCCAAAATAATTAAATTTTCCAAATTTTTGCTATAGATCGGAGAATATACATTTTACAGCGCGTTTTACAAATCAATTTTTTTTATATATACTGCTAACCTCACTTTTGCTTTATTGACGTCGAATGCTTATAATGCTATTATTACATAATTTGTTTTCAAAATATCAATCTACTAGAGCCGGTTCGGTTAATTATTTTCGTACGTTCATTGTTGTATGTTTCTTATTTTACGATATAATCGTTTTCATTATCATTAGTGTTTTCGTCCCTACTTCGTTGCGTGTTCGTTTTTTCTTCTCATTTTCGCGTAATATTGCTAATGCTTGTCAAGTAAATACGCCGCCCGAGCTGAGCTTAGATCCGAAACTGGCATTGCGGAAAAATTGATAGTGATTTTAATTGTTTGGATGTAACCAAACGTTTTTCCAATTTATTTGTAACGGTCGAATGTTTGAATGAAAACGCTCAAGTTTTTTTTGTTAATAAAAAATTTATTTGGCGAAGTCTTTCACTAGAGAATGCTATTCTTATATAAAACAAGGAAAATTGTATGAGTTGTACTGCTTGCATATCGTTATATAACTAAGTTCGGGAAATTGGATTTTTTGACCATTTAAAGATTCACTCACCAAAAGAAGAGTTGATTTTTTGGACTCGTTACTACTCAAAAAATTGTCAAAGTACCTGCCTACCGCGCAATTCAATGGTTAACTGTATTCTATTATTTTTTCTACGTATGTTACTCCACATCTCCCAACCCCTTCTTGGCCTGATAGTAATAATAGCAACTTTACATAAAGTTCGGGCCATGAAAACAATGAGCAATTCGTGAGTTATTTATTGCCTTTCCTTGCTTTTTGTTTCTAAAATTAATAAAGAGAAGATTCGCGGATTTGAAATGGAAATGTGGCGAATATATCTACAGTCTTCTTTGTTAGTTTATTTTTATTTTATTAAAAATGTAGGGCACTGTAAAAAATGACCAAGTTATTTGCCATGTAAATTTTCGTATTAATGATGAGTTTATTCAAGAACTCACTCTATACTCTCACTCTAATAAACATTTAAGTCTACCACCTTTTCAGCAAAAAAACAAAAATGAAAACACCACCATGCACTTCAGTATATATTTACCGTAAATGTTACTAATTTAACTAAACTGCCACTCACCTCCTTAGTTCAAATTTCTGTTCGGTCAATACCTGTTAAATATTTTATGGGAAAACCTTGCTGTAATATCGTTCCGCATGAGGTTTTAGTATCTAATATTTTTCTATATGCGTTATTACTTTGCAGGATTTAGAAAAAAATTCCAAAATAAAAATTACATTAAGGTCAACGATCGATTTTATCACACACCATTGGTTTAGTATCTTCTTGTTTTTTTTATTTCATAATTTACTACATATATATTTTTATATCACACCCAAACAATGATATGTCGACATAAGTGTTTATAAGCGTTTGTTTTACCGATACAAGTTTTCACTTAATGCAATAGTTTTCTTAATGTTTTTTTACATTCAGCTAAAACTTTACACCTGATATCCTTTTCGATAGACAATTTCACAGTTACTGATATACTTGAAAACATTTGCAAAGCAAGTGGTTATATGAAATAACAAAATGAATATTACCTCCGGCTGGAGCCGAATTCTTAATACCTATCTTTGGTACAGATAAAATGTAGACATTGCAATATGGAGCGAATGCGTATTCAATTGATAAATTGATCTTGTACCATGTAGCACACATTGGGCAACTCATGTTTGTGTACAGTTTAGCGCCACATTAAGCGTAAGTCATAATTATATACATCTTTTATTATATATATTATATATTATATTTGTATGTTGTATAGACTGTCTACACTACTTATACAAACAATGTGATTAAACGGATGCATAAACTGATGAAAAATCCCCAGCGCTAGTTGTAATGAACATCATTATTACAAAGAAGAATGTTGGCGCCGACGATAATATTGCCGCTATCAACAGGACTCTTAAATTACTTTTCGGATAAACGCTGATCGGCACTCGTAACAAAGGATTCGATCACGTTTAGGTCTTTTTGATATTCGCTTAAAACTTTCCTAAGGCCTTGTCTCTCTCTCTCTCTCTCTCTCTCTCCACCTAACAAACCTTTGTGTTATCCGGCCAAAATCAGCCAACGTCTTTCCTAACAATAACATTAATTGGCCTGACAAAGCGGTTATGTTTGATGGCGCATAAAAGCAATAATAGAAATCTTGACGCATTTAGGAAGTTACTCACAAACAATTGGTCTCCATGTTTTAATGCTTAAACTATTTCATTAAAACAGTATCAGTTCACCATTGATCGATTTGACCGATCATTCAAAACAAATTTACTTGAACTAATGGTTAACATTATCTAAGAAATTTGAATAAACTTTACTTCAATTTCTTCGAATTTCCAAGTTCTTAATGTATTTATCTTATATAAACTCGTTAATGGCTTGAACATCCTCAATTTTAATATAGTGGAATTGGTTATAACTTTTTGCCAATTGATACCTCGTGGCTTCGTGTGACTTTTGGAAATGTAGAATATTTTCTTCGGTAGAGTTGTGCGCCTTCGAACACAGGTCATGTTTATTGGCGATCTCGTTGTCTTCGTATAGTACGATTCACGAGTTCATTAAAGTCAGCCGAGAGAAATTCAAGATCTTTATATCATATAAAACTCTTAGATTCTGGACACGATGAAAGCCTAATCAAATGTTCATTTGACCTTTGAGCGTCTTGCGTGAAATTAGTAAAAAAAAATATTTTGTGTATACATATCCATGCAAATTCTATGACCTCTCCTCATAAAAATTATTTTTCATCAAATGTAATTATTACACTTTGAATTTATTTCCAATCAACTTATTCCACCCAATTGAAAAAATCTCTTCTAATTAAAAAAAAAAAATCCAAACTCGAAACAAAAATAAAAATTCCACTCTCATATATACGTTCAACAACAACTAATGTCTTATCCAATATAGGATTAGAGTCACTGCCAACAGAATTAGAAAGAAGTTTCAATTTAATGCGCAAATTAAACGACAGAGCTCAACCAGCAATAAAGAGCATCGATAGCTTAACACCAAAGTAATTTTTGAATTTTAAAAGGTTATTTTTGTTTAATCGTATATTTTTTATCTTGGTTGTCTTCTTCATGACTCTCTAGAAATTCTATTCGCGAGGAGCCTTCCTCTTCCTTCACACTTGCCCTTTAAAAACTTCCTTATGAACATCCTATTATATCCCAAATTTCAAAAAAAAAAAAAATAAATAAATTACGATCCGAATTATTCATTAATTAAGTGCGTTGCAATCAAAAACATTCAGACAAAAGATACAGCAGAAACTAATTAAATTTACAAAATTTACTAAAAGCGTTATATAAAAAAGAAAACAATCAATTCATCTGATCCTAATAAAATTCTAATTAATCTTATTGAAAATACAAATGTAATAACTAATATAATAAGACGATTAATTTTTCAATCCCCCATTATAAAGTAATAAAGAAGAAATCATTAGTACAGAATAATACAGAATAACTGATTGCCTACGCAAACTCTCGGTTCGTTCACAACGTGGTACAAAGTAGTAGTTATAAACAAATTCAGACTCTCTCATAGCACCAAATTCAGAGTCGGTTTTTCAATTCAACAAGTTTTTATTCTCGGTTTTGTTTCGTTTGATTGTTCATGCAGACGCAACGTAATGCTCACATAGTTTAAAATATTTGCAAATATTATAAAAAGAAATGTTTTAAAAAATTAGTAAAATCAAAATTTGCAAACAAATGTCATGTGCTATATATTTCGAAAATTATTTAGATGGTGAGCAAAAGAAAGTTGGTTAGCATATGAAGGTCTTGCTACTTGAAGGTAGTGATTTTCTTTTCTAAGGAAGCACTGTAAATGTATTGTACTTTGACGGTGCCAACAGGCGGTTCGGGTGCTGATAAGGAGAGTGAAGGCGGGATTACCGCTATAAATTACTTTCTTTGCTTGTTTGGGGATACGAAAAAGTCTTTAAACAGCGAGTTTGGGCATGTTTTGGAAAACGTTAAGCGAGTCTCATAACACAGGCACAAGGATTGATTTCCGTAATCCCTCATCGCCCAACAAAATGTTGCTCCCAAGAACAAAAGTACTATTTTAGAATTAGGCAAAAACATGATGAGATATCGCCATAAACCACCAGGACGAAGTATTTTCCATTGTACGATCCGATGAATAAATTTGAGGGCAATAGAATAAATTATCGATTCGTTTTAGGAACAATCACGAGAGAAAGCTTATTAGAGGTGATTATTAAGTCATTTTCATTTCGAATGAGAGGTTTTTATTAACATGGTCGCCTGGTAATAACTGTTTCTTTGCTTGCAAACGTTTCGAATTTATTATTTGGTGTTCGATTTATTTGGTGTTCCGTTTGATTTTCATACCTCCTATCGAAAGCGACAATCACACTAAAGTAATATCGATGAAATAAATTATCGAAAGACATTCGATAATTTTTCACCTTGATGACTTTTATCTGTGTATTTATATTAAATTTTTCATCAAGAAAAGCTTTTTATCAAAATTTTTTGTGTAATTTATCAGGTTTTCTTTTTTTTGTAAATTTTATGTATGTGCGAACTAATACAAAATTTTTAGTGTTTCAATAGCAAAAAAGGCACGAGCGGAGCTTGAAACAGCATATTTTGTAAGTAAAATCTTTTGGTTATAAATATATATACGCGTACACTTATATTTACTCGCCCCTCTAAATTGATATTGATTGAGTGTCAAAAAGGACAGAGAAATAAGTGCGCTTTAAAATATTAACCCCATTTTTACGAAACATAACAAAGGAAAGGAAGGCATTGTAAACCAAACAAGTGTACACGTACATATATATTGTTTTCATTAGTGACTAATTTGATGTTATTGGCCTTATAAGCGCAAAATGCTGAAGTGTTATTAATATTCGAGCCAATGCTCGCTCCCGAAAAGAATATAAATACGACAAAGAAAGATTAATATGACATGATTTATATAAATAAATTAGATTTTCAATTTGCTATTTCCCACTATATCAATTAAAGTCACAAGATTTTTGTGCTTTGAAGACATTGATTTTCATTCAACCTTTTATCTATAAAATATTTTACGAAGCAATAAATTATTTAAGTATAAAAATTCTCGTATGCAGCAACAACTTACTTAGTTTAGAATAGAAACTGCACAGAAACTAAAATCTTGCTCAACATAATGTCCGTCTTTTGATCGTACGCTTAAATATAGCGTAAAATTTTATTTATAGGAACCTTATATGGCAAATAATTATAATAGCAATGAATTATAATATATAAAATAATAATTATCGAGAACTTTCTTTAAAATTTTAAGAAATAGCTTGTGCGTGGGCTTGCCCTCTCCAGAAAATGAGCATTAAGACGCTTCTTGTAGAAATACACCTTAAATGTCGGATGAAATAAGAATAGCGCGGAATACAGCTCATATATAATTTCCCTAAAATGATAAGTTTCACGGTTTAGAATGATTTGCGCCTCCATTTGGTTATGTCCGAGGAACTCTGGCTTAGAATCAATTGAGTGTTCATTCTATGAACGCCCGTTCACACTACAGGAGAAGAAGAGGAAGCAATCAATGGATGCCTTACGTCAGTTTGTATTACTTGAAACTTCCTCTCCTTTTGAATAAATATCCAGGCAATTAGTCTCTCATACGTGCGCTTTGACGCTGTATCCCCACATTATACCCACATAGTATTAAAACTGGGTTACTTTGCTTTAATAGGGACAAGACAAAAATTCGTTTTCCAAAGTTACATTGGAGTATACCACACCACTTTCGTTAAGATTAAGCAGCTTAATATTCATTTATTTCCAACATTTTTGGGGATCAAAATTTCTTTCAAACACTTCTTGAAACTCCTTGTAGGATATTTAATGTTGTCCGGATGTATTCTACATTAGCCGCTTCGCTCTACAGTATTAAAATTTTAAGTACAGCCATTCCATATAAGTTAAGCCTTTCGTGCATACATTTCAACCAAGTTTCAACGTTAATAATGATTTATTAGAAATTTGGTTATATATTCGATATTAATTTTTTCGGAATTTATGGCTGTTCAAACACCATTTTACTTTAATATATGTGGCGTCATTTGCACTTTCAATTATTTAATAAATAATGTTTAAAAAATAATGTTTTAACATATCCCCATCCCCATCATGGGAGGGTGACTGTACATTCATTTTGTCAAACCGTTTGTAACACAAAAAGGAAGCGTCAGGAGCTGTATGAACTAATATATACATGGAATTATCAGTTCAGAATCAATCTAAGCGTGACCCTTTGCCAGTGGTGAACATATACCCAATCGCAAAAATTGAAACATTGACTTTAATTCTGAAAAGCTCTTGCGCGCGGGTTCGTACACAAAAGTGGAAATTAAAAATAAAATGTAAATTTTCATGTGTATCCTATGGATAATCTTGTGGTGCCTATATTAAAATAGGACTCGGCCACTCGCACTCAACATTTTAAGCCCTCGAAATTTAATTTTCTTCTAGGTTTTTTAATATGATGCGTATAAATAATTCGCACACAACCCATCACATTATTCCTTAGTTCTAGTTTTCTACTTTTGCACTGTCTATGATAATAACTTTTCCTCTCTTTTCATTTACCTGCGCATTGGTATACAATTCGATATTATATATTATTAATTTAGCCAGAGAATAAATTCTAAGACTAAACTCTTAAAGCACTAACGTCCAAAGCTATCGGACTTGGACACCTGAGATTTGAACACACGACCATTGAGTTGTTAGTGGAGATCCTTTGCCTGCTCAAGCACTTAGGTGGATGATATTAGATAATGAATTCCGGAGAGGGTTGAAAAATTAAAAAGGAAATAGTAAAAATCTGCAGTGACTTAAGTTCCCTGGCAGATATCGAACAATTTATTAAATAAACTCTGATCGATTTATCGATCGTTTAATGGAAGCAGAGTCAAATAAAAAAAAAAAATTCGATTAAAATAAAAATTACTATTTAAAAATTCTTTTCGCTTCAGTTTATTAATAACGGAACTTGAATAAGAATTTTCACTCTTTAAAATGATTATGAAAGTTCCTTCAAGTGATTGGTCTGACCAATTCGAACAATATGTAGTGGAGGAGGAATCTGATAATGATTTAGATGATGAACAAGATTTCTCTGAGTACTTATGGATGGAAAACGAAGAAGAATTCGACAAAATAGTAAGGAAGCTATTCCATTTTTAAAATGACGTATTGTTGCATTTAATTCTTTTTTAAGGAATTACAGCGTCTCGAAGAAGAGGAATTGATGAAAGAGTGCATAGACGCCATGTTGGAAGACGAATTGGAAACACAACTTTGTGAATGGCAAAAAGCCAGGAATGATGAACTTAATGCGGCACTTTCTTCACTTTCAGTTACTAGTAGAAACACACTGGCCGTCAATTCGTTGCTGAATCCTTTGGCTGACGAGTTTATTCCTCGCAGCCGTTTATTTATAGATCTGGGAACATCGTAATTCGATCTAGATTTTCCTCTGTACCTTCAGAGGATGTCCTCTTTTCACATTGTTACGTTGAAATTCAAAACTCTAAAATGATTATACGACCTGCTTGTTGCCATTTTCCCAAGTAGTAATATCAATTCTAATAAAATCTGGAATATATTTAATATACAAACATTTCACGACAACAAGCTTCATAAAAACAAACTTAAAAAAAATTGTTTCCCAGACATATTTTTAAAATTATCTCAGTTTAATTGTGTATGTATGTATTCTAAGATTTGTTAACAAATAATAAGTGACAAGAGTGTCCATGTTTATTGGCCTCTTATAGGCAAATGTGGTTACTCTCTGTGTGATTTCCTTTAATCCTTTAATGTGATATACGTATTTAGAACACAACTGTACTTGATAAATATGTAAGTGTCATTTCATAGAGGAACGATAATTAGTCATCTGAGCCTCTACTGTCTGACAATAGAAAAACATGATTAATCTTAATGGCGACAGGGCAGTGTTAAAATCATATGTGTTCTCTAGGTTCTCTATGGTTTTTCTGTTATCGTTTCTGATAAATATTTGTAAAGTTTTGTTTGTATTCAAAAAAAAAAAATAAAAATAAATAAATAAAATAAAATAAAATAAAATAAAAATATATGCTATCTTAATCCACGTCTTTTAGTTTAACGTAATTTGGTAATATGCATAATCTGTCTGTTGGTGCAGTTGCAAAAATCTGAAAGCTGCCTAAAGCCGAAGTCTTCGATGGCAATAAATTAGAAGGAACAGTGTGTAATGAATATATGGCACAGAGTAACAAATTCTCGTTCATAATGTGAGCACCCGCGTCGTATGCAGAAAGGACGTTCTGTTGTTGGCGTATACTCGGCGGTAACGATATTTTCTATACTGCAATTTTTCCCGCGAAGTGTTCTTTAAGATGTTTATTGCTGCTCTGCCTGTCAAGTAAAAAATACTCATTGTGGCGCAAATATAATAATAGTAAGATAATCTGTTTGAAAACTAGGATTAATTTACATTTTTTATTAGATGATTTGAAATAGATCGGTCTTTTATTATACCGATCGATTCGGCAACAGTTTCTGAAACCCATTTAAGCGTGTCTGCATATATAAATTGTTTTTTTTTTTAATTCAATAAATTTTTTTATTTATATTCTTGGTAAGAATTAATTCACAAATCGCACTAGGCACTAGGGCACTAAGTACCCTATAGTTATTTCATCAAAATAAGACGTTGTATGGGCAAGAGTTGAAAAACTTGTCCGATTGGAGCTTTTTGCAATAGCGTTCTTGTCAAAACACATCGATGTACCAAATTTTCTCAATTTATTTAAAAAATGGTGGCCTGTAGTCTAAGCACAAGAAAACAAGATAGATAGAGGGGCAGAAAAGCGGCAAAACACTCAATCTCTTCCGTCCAAGACAAGCTTAAAGCGCACAAGTTTGCTTCTGTCGTATCCAACTGGGGAAAAAAAGTGAAAATTCTTTGGAAAAAAAACTGCATTTTTTGTTTATTTGTCACAAGTAGTTCGCGGACATAATTCCTAAAAAAGTGTATGAGTGTGAACGTGAATGTGTCTTGTTGCAAGAAGAATTGTTGCATTTGTGTGTTGCTGCACGTTGCGATTTGTATGATAAAATTAAATGTGTTAAACTGAGATATCAAGCTGCCATTTCTGTTAAAGTGAAAATCGTCAGCTATCTGAGATACTTAAGTTGTTTTAAAACAAAAAGAATAAAAATCTAAATAATTAGGAAATAAAGCGATCAATTGCACAGGCAAAGCAATAAAGCAGAGTAATCAATACCAAAAACTACATTGGCGCAGAGTTTGGTTGAAGTAAGAAAAGAGGCAATCGGCAGTCGGCAGTTAGTCGTTACTATTCCATTTACAAAAATAATCATGTAAACAAATACAACTTTACATGTAAGATTTTCTATTTAAGTTTGACGTAAAACCCATAATTGGTATTGAAGTTTGACGTAAAACCCAAAATTGGTATTGTGTTGAGAATAATGTGTTGAGGATAAAGAGAGAACAGAACTGACAACACTTTGCCATGAACAAAAAGACGAAGAAAATTATTCAGTTAAATATAAAAATCAAATTTTAATCTCTTAAAAAACTCAACAACACAATTTTTTTAAATCACCTTCCATGAACGAGTAGCAAAATATTCTTACAAAGTGTAATAAAAATTTAGGCAAAAAATATGCCACCGCCTACGCACATTAGGAAATTCACGAGGTCATATATAATATATATAATGATGAATATATATGTGGATATAACTATATATGATGTTCAATCGAGTCAAATATATATAACTCAAGTTCAACGCGGAAGTTTCGAAAGTGTACGTAAAACCTTTTCTAACATCTTAAAAAGAGAAAAATGAGAAAATAAAGACAATGACGTATTTTCAAGACATTTATGTCTCCCAGTGGATGTTACAGGGTAACCAATGAATAAAAAATGTCATATACAACAAAGAACAATTTTTTTCACATTTAAAAAAAATATTTAAAAAAAAATGTTTCTTTAACAAAAAATAAAGTAGTTTTAGATCTCTAATCAATTTTTGTATTGTGTTTACTTCTTTGAAAATCTTTAAAAGATGAAAAGAAAGACCACAAAATTGTTCTCTTCCCTTTCCATGTCCCCAGAATTTTTCCTTTCCATTTCTATAAGATATTTATGAATTATTAATTTATTAAATTTCATAAAGTGTTGATATTTGTCTTTACACAGATTAATAAAACTATGCAATGAATTCAATACATTAAATTAACAAAGAATTCCCTTCTAGTCATTGGTTAATTTAATCAATTTGCAATTTGTTAAAAGTTAAGAGTAAATAAGTTCTTTTACTATAAAAATTTGTCTTGCTCCTAATGGAACTTTCTATTCTTAGATATTCAACAGGGTAGTTTTCGCAAGCATTTATCATATAAAAACGCATCTACATTTAAATGAGATCAAAAATCGATCTGCTCTGAAGACAATTTTATATGCGAGCATGTTTTTTTTATTCATCATATAACATATAATCATATCGTAAAAAGTATATTATTTGCAATTAAGCAATTTAATATATGTGCTGTCTGTCCGCCAATTGAGGGATTGTTAACATAGCTCAATTTCATACAAATTGCCATTTTTATAGTAATAATTTAGTTTTAAATCGATATGAAACTTGAAATTTATTGAATTTACTTGAACTATTTGAATGTAAAACCAACCTTTAACTAAGTGAGAGCTTCGTGAAGTGCTTAATTGCGTTGGCAACAATGAATGACAAACTTAACGAAGATCTGGCATTGAAAAAAAAAAAAACAGTTAAGGGAAATAATAAACATATGTGGACGGAAAATTAATCTGTGTGTGGGTAATAAATGAATTATTTCGAACATTCCTGTGACTTTATTCAAATTCCAAACTCACCGAGAACAATAAATAAACATTTTCGTTATTTCGCAGCTCAGAGACTTGAAGGCTTTATTATTGGCATAATCCAAACATGGATGAATCACGCGAAGAGAACCAATTTGTTGTGGATGATGTAAGCAAAATCATTAAGGAAGCTATCGAGAACACAATTGGTGGTAATGCGTATCAGCATGATAAAGTAAACAATTGGACCGGGCAGGTCGTTGAGAATTGCCTTGGCATGTTGACAAAAGAACAGAAGCCTTACAAATATATTGTTACCTCTATGATTATGCAAAAGAATGGAGCTGGCTTGCACACAGCCAGTTCTTGCTATTGGAATAACGATACTGATGGGAGCTGCACAGTGCGTTGGGAAAACAAGACCATGTATTGCATTGTATCTGTGTTTGGTTTGGCGGTTTAGCTTAGTAGATGGGACAACCTAATTTTTTTAATTTTGCGGTTTTAAGGGGAGGGATGGACAGACTTTTGAAATTACATTGGAATATATCGTAAATGTGTAGAAAATAAAACTAATATAAAACTACAAAGCCAGGCATTTTAAGTTGTTCAATCTTCTTTCAAACTAGGGGTTTCTTTTTGATGGAAAGCACACTCATGTGATTTTTCCATTTCCAGAAAATATTTTGGAAAATGGCACAGAATTTAATTATTGTTTCTAATAGTAAGTAAACGTTTTAAAATAGAATCAAATTATATGCGAAAAAAATTAGGACTAAATTGCACAAGAAAGAACAACTTATTGTTTGTCGAACATTTTTCAAAAAGTTTTGATCATTGCTGCAAATCTGGTATCGCATAACTGATGTAGGTATTAAAATTCGTTTAGATTCTATCGTCTGTTAAAAATGTAGAGGAATTTCAAAGGGCTCAATAATAAATTGGGAATTTTAAACACCTCCAGCATGGCGGAATGATTTATCGATTTTACCCTTGCAAGTTTTTATCAATATCCCACGATGGCACCAAGCTTTGATGTGCACTAGTAATTCCATAATACCGTTTATTTTGTTGCACGTTATTCTAAGCTCTCAATTTAAATTTTTTACTCCGCATAAAGTTACGTTTATCCCACACACACTTTTTTCGAATTATCCAAACTGTGAAATTCCATTTATTAATTTTAATTTTTAGTAAGAGACCTTCGTTTCTTTGTGAAAGTTGAAGAAATTGAAGGAACAGATGTAGGTAAACGTAAGGTTAGTATTGATGATCGTGACTTGGGCAATGCCTGAACCAATTGAGCGTATTTTACAATCTTGGAAGAAGGCATGTTTAGCTCCCGCGATAAGATCTTAGCATCGACTTGGTAGTTCGATTCTAACAACAAAGCCAAAACGATAAAATGGCACAAAGCCTTCTCAGTGGAAAACGCAGAACGACAGCCACTAAAAATAAATATATAATACATAATATATAAAACTTATAAAGTTTAAAGTGACAAATTTTACCTATATCTGTTCGGGTCCGCAAAACGTTCACGTACTACATTTTCCACTTTTTCTGATATTTCAGAAAGCTCTGCTTTTTTGAGTGATCTCGTTTTGGATTTGATGAGATTAAATAAGCAATCCATATACACTATTATTTTTATTTGTAAAAAAATTTCTGCATTAGGAACACCTTCTTGCAAACCAGAAATTTTACTTAATAAGTACTCGGATTTTATACTGAAATTACAGAAGATTCGAAAAATAAATATGCAAAAGTGCAACCATATCTTTGTAAAAACATAATGTTAGTCGTGCCAGGAGCGATGTAATATATTTATTGGCAGTAAAGGATCATCATGTAAAGTGAAAATATCTACGTTTTTACTACTTCTTGTGCAATTAAGTGTTAAATATCTTGAAGAAAATCCTCTTACATTAACATATTTTCATTTTGCATAACAAAATACACAAATTCTCTGTATAAGATTGTTAAGTGTGAAAATTAAAATCGCCAAGGATCTCCTTCGTACCTCCACCGAGCCATGTCTGCTTCCTGAAAAGTCTTACGTACAAAAGAGGTGAAAAAAAAGCGTTGAAAGAGAAAAATACTTTGCTTAACACATTGCCGACCGCACAAATTGCACCCCAATATATGCTACCCACCAGGCATTTTTAACGTGTGATAACTAGTGAAGTTCTCAAATATATGTAGACAACAATTACTTATTTACAAACATTGAAAGAAATAAAATAGTAAAATAGTGTTAATAGAAATAATTAATTTGAAATTTGTTTTCCATATAGTTTATAACATTTCTAATTTTAAACAACCTATCTGATCATAGTTTTTGTTCGGACTACAGCTTTCGATAACCACAAGCGCAAAGCAAATCTGTCTTACTAACGATTTTATATAGAAATGGAAGCACGGATTTCCATTAATCATTAAACAAATTTATTCAGAAAAGTATGTTCTACCCTGCGTATTAATCAGTGAAACGACCCTACCTCTACCCCTTTCACGTTGCATATTTACAAGGTGTTTTTTCATACTCACGGTATCTCGTCCACTTTAGTTTGGTATATTGTTTTGGCTTCCTCTTCTAAACGATCCAAAAGTTCCTGTGGCACCATGTCAGTTAATTTGTAAACTTCAGATACTTTCTTCGCTTCCGAATTGAAACGCGGCCTTATGCTTTCATAGTAAGTGATATTGTTGTCAGGGTTTTCCTCGTCGTTAGCAGAAGGTTCTGCATCGACTTGCGCCTGTAAACCTTCTTGTACTATGTTTACATTTACGTGCATTTTTTCTTTATCATTTATATATCGCATTGCTTTTCGCCCTCCAAATTTCTTTAGCAAAGTATCCCCATGCAAAGCTTCAATCGCTGATGAAGGAACGTTGTCTGTCTGAGTTATAACATTATTTAATAAACTCGCTTGATCAACAGCGGTTATCGTCAGCTAAATTAAAACAAAGAAACGAATTGAAATTATGTATTAATTATCATAGAGTAAAGCTATTATTTAATGTGTTATGCGCTATTGAATGTTCGGTCCGACAAATGGCGAATTTCTCTATTTACTTTTCCCCGACACTAAATACAGAATATTTCTACTAAACCAAGAATATAGAAGCCAAGTATTTAGCTGTAGTTGGTTTGAAGATGGAGAGGTTCATTTTTCAATGAACCTTACCTTAATGGGGTCATAACCGAAAATTGATCGGTGGCTTTAACTGAAAATACTACAAAATATTTCTTAAATCAGAAACTTGAATGAATGTTAATTAATTTACCAGTAAAATTTGGTAAATTAACTCGCATCAAAGGAAAAAAGTTATTAAATCACAAAGAAGTCATCTAAACATCACATCTTCTTAGAGGAAGGGTATGGAAACTTGTCTATGTTTTCTATATAGTGCCTCTTTTAAATATGTAATAATCATTTACATTTCTCTTTATATATATTTAAAACAAAAATATTATGAAAAGTTACTAAAAGAGCGGCGAACAAACAGGAAAAAATTCACGATACGTAAAAAGCCTTGTTCGTAATGCTTACAAAGCTTCATGCAGATGTTGAAGCCTGCTTTAGCTTTTTCCACGTACATCGAACTTTTTCCTTTTAATACGTTGTATAAGCTTTAAAAGACCCATTCTTCTAAATAAATGGGAAACTAGGAATTTACTTTACATATTCGTATTCGTACGTTCAAATTTATAAGCACACAATTCTTACCGTATTTTTAGCCTTCTTTCTGACGCATATATACGTATCTGTTAAACCATCAGTCTCTTTGTTATTTATTAATCCAAAATACGTTTGCCCATTTAAGGCTAACAAAGCTCCAGCTCGCGAAGACTCAGCGGAATCAACTTGCCGTTTTAAGCGCCAAAATTCCGTTTGACTTTTGTTAAATGCCAATAATTTTCCATTCTGAAAAGTAACTGCATTCAAAAGCACTTTATATATGTGCATATTCACATGAAAGATCTTTTTACTCACTCAGCGTAGGTAACAAATCATTTTTTTTAGCAATAGAAATGTTTTCTATTTTCGCCTTGCCGTTCATTTTATAAACCTACCCGCGTGGAAATGAATGTAAAAAAAGAAGAAACTAAAAGGACAAGTGCTACCAACCATCAATAGCGTGCAATTTGCATAATAATTGAATGTTACGAATATGACGGTGAAAACAGAAGTAATAGGTTCCTTGCGCCTTTGCTTTAATATTTGTTTTTTTAGTAATATGTGTAAGACAGATGGCACGAGATACTTTATAAGTGCCATATGATTGTCGCGTTTAGTTTGTTGTTTTCTGCCCTCTTTCCGTTTCAATCACCACATTGTTACCACATGTTAACACTAAAATCAGAGATGTTAAACTATGAAAGTTTATTTAAATTTATATACATATAAATAATATATAAATGATGATATAGCAGCAGATGAATAAGCAGCTGGTCGATTGAAAACAGTGCTTGTTATGTTGTTGCAAGTATCGATTGTAAATTGTCGCGAATAGTAATGATATATAATGTAATAGTAATGTAGGTCAACCTGTAGGTAAATTATAAGAAGTAGTAACGCCATACGTGTAAAACGAGAGGTTTAAACTGTGCAATGCAGTCTAACAAAATGGCACTTAATTCCACGTTAGAATTGCGAACCAATTTAGTGTTTGTTTGAAAATAACACTACACTATGTAAACAAATAAAGAAGTTAGAACGTAATAATTACGCTTGCAAACATAAGCTTGGTGAAGAATTCCATTATTTTGCAGTCTTTATAAAATTTTTGTCTTTCTGATAAAATCAACAAGGAGAAAATCTAGTCCTTCGTGGTGGTCTTTTGAAATTCAGCTACTCTCACTTTTACAAAGTAGCAAATCAATCACTAATTTTCAATCAAGCCTAAAATGTTCGGAAAATTATTTTAATTGTTACGATATTAATTTATTTATTACAATTTAATTTACATCTTCGAAAATATAATTTTGAAGATAATAATTAAAAATAAATTTAATTGTGGTACATAAAAAATTAAGTGACAGATCAGACTGTAAATAAAAATATTTTTTTGCTTATAATCTATTAATCTCTCTCTCTCTGATGCTCATTAGTGCGTACAGAATTTTTACAATGGCGGCTCTGAAATTATAAGAGATTAATTAAAAGAGAGAGCTTGAATCAGCACTTGTTGCACTAATTATATACATATTGCAACCTTTTTCTTGTGGCGATACAGCGACTTTTACAAAATGTGGCTTCGCTTCATCCAACCAAAGTTAGCCAAGTTTGATTCGGTTTAAAACATGTCAATGTATCAAATCTTAACAAAATAGTCTTGAAAAATCGTTTTTTTACTCTACAGGTAAAAGTTAAGGGGCAAAATAAGGTAGTTATTACATTTTTAAGCATTCTTTAAGTTAGCAGAGGACTCTAAGGATCTCTATGGGTCTATGTGAATGATAAGTCAGTAAATGTTGATAGAATTATCCACCCATAAAGTCTGAAGAAGCTATCACGACCAATTTTCGATGAAGCATCGGTAAATTTCAATTTGATCTCCTTCAATAGCTCCAAAGCTGAATGTTTAGTACACTTCAAAAAACTCCTGCGTAAAGTGATGACACGTTCCTTCGAGCCAAAATAAATTTGCTTCTACGAAAAATCGGTTATGCAATTTTGCTCTTTATAATGCCATTGAAATACGAATCGCTTAGCTCTTGAGAACTTTTAAACATAACACATTTTTGTAATCTGACATAGTTTTTTTGCAAATAAGCTATCGCTTTAAAAACATGAAAATAAAATTGAAGTTTTTGTGTTAGTGTTTGTTTCGATTCTTGCACCATCAACGTCGATCAGCTCGTGCGGAAATTTGAATTCTTAACCATAGTCATTTATGACGATTCCTGCATAAAAAAAAATAATATTTGGGAGAAAAGAGTGTGAAAGTAACAGCTTTTAGCATAAGAAACATAGCATGAAATTTCGTATAGTCAGAGGGGCGGGAGAAAGTTTTTAAATAAAAAAATTTAACGTGATGGTGCCCTCATTTTGTGTCAACCGCTTCAGTAATTTTCAGAGACAAACTTGTTTGGTTTTATTTTAAACAGTGTGTTTGTCGGCTTTTAAATTAAGTCAAAAAAGCAATGCAATGCAACATAAACATAATTAAAAATGGAATTTGAAGGAAGGAAGGGACCTCCAGAAAAAACCGTTCTAAATGAAATACCATTGTGTTCTTCAAAACACATACTGTCAACTGAGCACATTTTCTATTGCAATCCACCAGGAGAGCTGCTTGGAAGGCGTTAATCTCGGCGCAAGTGGAATTAATCTTGTGTGCGCTATTGACGATTAGAATCATCACGGTACATATTACTATCTTTAATAATTTAAAACCTTGACTTTCTTAGAAATTTTCTAAATAAAGAAATGTTGAGTTGAAATTGCGAATAAACGGAATCTTCGGTTCCCCCCACTTTTTAGACAGGGGTATTTTCATACTGAATTTGAATTGTTCTTTGTGTAAAGCGCGATTATTAACCTGAAAAAATGTTGTAAAAAGTTGTAATTTTAATATCTCAGGCTCCCGCTTTCGTAAAGGAAAAGTCGCTAGTATCGTGAGCAGAGTTGTCAGTTCCCTAAGAAGTGTTAGCGGACCTTAAAATACATTTTAAGTAAACGCGAAAGCTTGCCTACGTCTCTGAATGACATTTAATTCTTCATGCGTTACTATTTGCCGTAGTGTAAATTTTCATCAAACCATAAGCCATGAAATGAATGCTTTCGTCTTAGAGACTTTTTTGGAGAACCAGTATTAAGTAGAATTAGTTTGTGGACTAAGTTTCTAGTGATGAATAGAACAATAAAGATAGCGGTAGTTTTTTTATGGCTTGGCTTACAATGTTGTTCAAGTTTAAAACAATGGATTATTTCATCACAACGATCAACAAAACTCAGAAGTAATGTAACGTTTGAAATTTCAACTACAATAAACCCGAGTCCGAGTCTTCAATGGCTTCAATACCAGAATGAGCGCTTCGAATATGAAAAACCTCACCACACCAACTTGAAAACAAATTTACAAAACAGCCTGAGACGGAGTAATGGACATATCGAGCTGGAACTTGAAAGCAACAGAACGATGACAACAACTTCCCAAAACCTAAGTGAAATTAAATACACTGCAGGCGACAGTGATGAAAAAGAAAATAAAGAAATCCCATCGAAACCAACTATTTCAAGGGGATTGATATACAAAAATGTAGTTTTGCCTTCTTTTCACGGTTTCAAAGCATTCCTCCAGTCAGCTTCGCAAATGTGGATAAATGGGCATTCATTCGGTATGAATAATAAAATAGGTTTGCTTCGAAAATTAAAAGAAAAACTGTTAAAAACGATTGGTAAGACATTTTTTAAAACTCAAAATGCGTCCTTTTTATCGGCAAGATTTTTTTAGAAAACCAGTTTATAATACTATGGCAAGACGATAATAACACCTATGTGCGAGCAAGACGTAGCATTTTAGATGAATCCAACATAAATTTTCCTCCTGAAGTCGCATTGTTGAGTATAAACTTTTTAACTTTTGCGGTATTTTTGATCAAACTAGTTTTGGTAAGTTTCAAATTGTTAAGAAAGACACATAATGCAATATTTGGCTCTGTTAGCTGAATTGAAATAACTCCCACAACTTAAGTTAAGTTATGTTGATAGGTATCGTCTAACTTAACAATCTATTTTAAAACAAATTTTTCTACTTCGGCTTAAATAAAGTGCCAAACAACCTGTGAAAATTTAATTCGCGAAGCTCAAATCGAGAGACTTGAAATGGATCGTATAAATAGGAATCTTGCGGGATCATGCCCATGCCAATTACACTTTCCGTTATGACCTTGAAGATGAAATTAAATATAATTTATCAGCTAATATGGAAAGGAAATGTTTTTCTTATTTTTACTAGCAGTAAAAGTAGTTATAGTAGTAGTGTAAAATAATTGCAGAACCTCTACAAACAGGCTTGTATCTGAAGGATATATAAGGATATATTGAATTGATATATTAAAAATTCTACCAATTCCAATAGGGATGTTTCGTCAAATAAGAACGACAATAACCATATAATGATACCGATATTCATTTAACAGAATTTCTGCGGTGCTTTTCCATCGTTTATTCTCATTTAACAGAATTTGTGCGGTGCTTTTCCACCATTTATTGAAAGCAACTCTGTTCTATCACTCTCTCTCTCTCTCTCTCTCTCTATTCGCAACACATGATACTTTTTCTTTACAAACCATGTAAAGGAAGAAAACAGCTAACGGCTTTCTGTGAAACAACACAAATTTGGCAAGCTTTGGAAATCTATTCAACTTTCTTTACATAAGCAGTTTGCTAAAAGCGTTAAGCTAATTATGTAAACAATAACTAAAAAAATATATTTAAACATTTGTCACTTCTAGGCACTTATTCGTTTGAGACAATCAGATGAATGTCGCCCTACATATTGACAGAATTGCTACGGTGCTTTTCCATCGTTTATTCTCATTTAACAGAATTGACATTAATACCGTTTAGTGGCCATTACCTGCAGTGTTTTCACATGCCATCTGGTATAATTAGTTCCCTGAGCCACCTTACATGAACAGCAATTATATCTGGCAAAACTGGTTGGTTGGTACACAGTTCATGATAACCATTACCGGCAGATGCTGGGCAAACATTTTACGAAATGCGGTACGTAAGACCTAAGTTGAGAAAACATTTCAAGAAATAACACGAAAGCATTTACCAAAAAAAATGATGAAGAAATTAGTTTAGAAGAATACCGGAAAAGAGCCGAACAAAAAGCAGAAGAACGTTCAATATTGAATGCGCTTTGCCATTCGTTTTTTAAACTACGGAAACTAGAATTTATAATTGAGGAAAAAATTGTGCAATACAATCGTACAGTTGATACTCTAAAGGAAACAAAATAATTTTCAATTTAAGCGGTTTTAGCAATTTGAGATATGAATCCGATAAACTTAAAAACTTTTTTTTGTCATTTGTCAGCGTGTGCTTGGTTGGTCACTGTTGTCGATTCTGGCTGTTGAATAGGAAAGTCTGTTCACTAAACGCTTTGAACAAAACAAACCATAGGCATTTTTTTAAAGCTGGACAATTGAAATTATCATTCCCGATAGTTCTAGCATTAAGTGAAGTAATTCTTTTTACGGCTTTTATACATATGTCCACATTTATTTCTTTCGCAGCAAGTGGTTAACATTGTGAAAGGCAAACACTACAGCTTGACAACATTTGGAATGAGCACTGACTCAACGTTCAAATTTGGATAATACGAGCAGCTTTACTGATTGGTTGATTATTCTGATATAAATCTTAATACAAAGAATATCTCGACAAAACCTTATGTCCGGTGCTCACGTCAGCGCGCGTAAAGCTTCAACGTGAACTCAACGTGAAGAAGGCACCCACCTCTGTTAAACACGATCAACAGTATGGGGGAAGCATAACGTTAATTATTTATTATGAATTTTAGCCCACTTTCGGAGCACAAATATAGTTATAATATTCGCTTAGCTGTACATTTACCTTAAAACTTTTCAGTACCAAATTACTAGTCTATCAAACAAAACACAATTTGACAACCATAATTTTCGATTTTAAAATTTTGTACTTTCCACATTATTCGAATCATGTTTCTTGCCTGCTAGGTTTTTTTTATGTTTTAAGAAGACACATTCGTAGCACAAGGTCAGACGTCAGCTGTACTTGCCCATCGCAAATCGTCTGCTTCATGAGTCAAATATCGAAGACCGACTTGGGCCTCGAGATTGCGCAAATCTTGATAAGTTTGCTTGTCTTGAAGCCAATAGTGCTGTAGACTTTTATCTACCGTATAACGCTTTCGCTGTTTCACTTGCAGCAAATTGTTAATTAAATCGATAGCTAAAATGATAAAAAGTGTAAGAAAATCAACACGGTTTACCTTTTATTTAGATTTAATATGTTGTTATACAATATTTTTTGGTGTGTAATATATTAAGTAAAAGCAAGACCTCGATACCTCGAACGGATAGCTTTAAATTCGCCTAAATTTTGTAAAAATAATCGTACCAAGCCTTATTATGACGCTTTGGAAAAATGGCGACTTACAGATAATAAAAGAAATTGAGTCAAAATTTCAAAAACATTTGATATATTTTACGAAATTACTTGGGCGACTCTAAGCAGGCTTGTGAATAAATTTATGGCGTTTATAATTGAGATGCTTTATCCAAATCATCAGCACGCCAATATTTTGCTCGTTTCTGCTCTGAAGATTTCATCGTAAAGACACGCCGAGCTCTGGCTAAGCAAAAGCTCATAGAGTCGATCAAGTTTGTTAAAGACACATTTCATTTTATATATATAATGTTCCTGGCAAATTAAACTTTCTCCGGAAAGAAGTTTTGAACCATTTTTTTAAGATTAGAAAAAGGAGGATCTTTTATCAAAATAGTGCTTTGTAACTGGAGCGATTGGCGGGGAACAGTTTATTGCGAGAATCTAAGGATCGGCAATATTTTTAGAAAAGCATTTTGAGTGCTGTTCTTTTTCAAATCCAATTTTATCAAAAACTGGGAACAATTGCTTTGTAAAATGTGGGGTATGATACCGAGCTCCCCCTAAATAAACTAGAAGTAACTTTAGGAAAAATTTGATTTCTATCAAACAATTGAACGGTATGGGGAGGAAAAATTTCTGCCTCAATTTTTATAAAACTCATTATATATCATTCTTAGCAAGGTAAGAGCTTAAATGGGAAAATAAATATTTACCATTTGATGAAATTTCCTTCCAAGGAGTTGGAGGGTACATGAAGGCAGCATTTTGTATTTGATCATTAATATCTTCTTCTTCGTTGAAAGGAAATGTGCCGCTTAGGCTTACATAAATTATGACCCCGACACTCCACATGTCCAATGAACGATTATAGCCTTTGTTTCTCAGAACTTCCGGTGCTGAATGATATAACTTATAAATGGATTTGGCCGTTTTAAGATTTTAGAAAACTCACCCAAATAGGCTGGCGTCCCCACTACCGACCTGCGAAATGATTTTTCACCAATGATGCGAGCGTAGCCAAAATCGCAAAGTTTGACTTGCGGAAAATCTGAATCTGAGGAGAGTAAAACGTTTTCAGGCTTAAGATCACAATGAACTACGTTTTGACTGTGTAAATATTTTAGAGCAATGAGTATTTGCGTTATAAGAAATTTTGTCACTCTTTCACTTAATCGGCCTCGCTTATGAGAGAGTATCATTTCCAACATGTCTCCCTTCAGTTTTTCCATTACAACAAATATTCTTTCAGACGTTTCAAACATTCTCTCCAAATTAACTATACCACAGTGTGTAACATTCTGATGGAAGAGGAATATTTTGGCTCTCAAACATCAAATCTGAATTCGTAAATATATATTCTGGATTTAATCTTACCTGGAGGATCGCAACCTCGTTTTTCAGTTGTGCTTCTTGCTTGGTGGGAAATCTCAACTTATCTATCACTTTAATAGCCACTTCACGCTTGGTTTTTTTGTGGAGGCCACCATAAACAACACCAAACTGGCCAGATCCCAGCACTTCGTCAGGGAATATTTGATAAAGCTGTCCCATATCTTGGATTTTCTCTTCAGATTCGCAGCATTCTGTTAGTCATTTATAAATAAATGTCAAATCAATCAAATAGGTAATAATTTCCGTGAACTTGGAGTCTGTAACACTCACGTGTATTTAAAACATGCACGTAGGCCTGCTTGATTGCAGTTTCCCAACATTTTGCAATATCCATACCGATACCACTTTCCGGTGGCGGCGAATGTGTTGTCTGAATATCTTTTGAGACCAACAGTGGATCTTGGCCGCAATAGTAACTTAAATTCAAGGTAACCAATTCGAAGCAATAATTTTTCTCAACAACCGCATTTTCATTACTTAATATGGCCTTTACTTCAGACAACGGAATCTCCTTATGATATTTACTGCCTTGTTCGGATAAGAATAATATTATAGTTTTGGAATCCAAACGCCAAAAATATCGCTTCACAGTTTTATCTAAGTTCGTAAAGTGGACTAGCCAGCCCTCTTTTAATGCTTGGCCACCTCTTTTTTTAGTGTGCTTAACAGATTGTACGATACGCATTAAAGGTATGTTATTACTAAATATTAATTTATCTGGAGCTTGTTCCCTCGGTTGGCCAGCGGAATGAATTTCATCTTTGTGCGCAGTTTGTTCACCGTCTCCACTTAACAGGCCGTTGCTCGATTTGGTTGGCGTGTTCTCAATTTTTGTACAAGTTCCTTTATCAGACTCTTGCAGTGGGTTAAGTGTCCCTCTGCAATTACTTTTATTGGAATTATTACGTAGACCAGACGTGGTATTTTCATCAAAATCCTTCTCGTCAAATTCTTCAGAAAAGAAATTGTTACGATGCTTTGGTAAGCCATGCCTGCTAGATTCTATAAAATCACCTACAATCAGTTGCCGTTCACCCGAACAGTCCTGGGGGACTTTGTCCATACACTTCTTATGTGCGTTATATTGACAATCCCGACACTGTAGACCTTGCTTAAATAAACCCTTCAACAATTTTTTACAATACTGGCATACCGTCGGTATACCGTAAGTATGCACCATAAATGTATGCGGAATGCGAAGTTTTTCATTTAGATAAGGATATCCTGAACCAGGAAAGTCTGAGGACGTTTTGGTTTCTGTTATTTGGTCGTTGCGACTGCATGACGAAGACCATGATCGTTGATAAGATTGGCAAATTGGCACACTCTAAAACGAAATTTGCGTGAAATGGAAACGTTTAGTCCTTCAGAAAACTAGCAGAAGTTGAAACAAAGTTTCAGCCTTCCTGAAACTGATCGAAGCCTGTATTAACGGAACTTAGTAATATAATTTAAATTAAAAAAATCAGCTGCACTAGTTTACCGCCATAAGCCTGAGTAATAATAACGCACACAATGGCCAAGAACGGACAGGGATCAACAGTTGTTCGGCGTAAATTGGGTTTTGGTTTGCAATTGTTCTCTTAAAAATGGCTTTAAACAACATCTTCCAAACTAGGTAATTTTTAGTCTCTGCGCATGTTGAATGACCAGAAAGTTTTACCAAAGTTTTACAAAAGTTACCAAAATTGTATTCATTATAACCAAGTATACATTACTGCAAGTTAAAGGAGCGGTTATTGAAGTATTGAAAACCAATTTTCTCATAGGTTACATAAGGTCGCTAAAACAGAAATTACTTTAGACAGTATGTAGCGGTAGAGATTATCAATTTGTATGATTCAGAATTGATAAATGGCTCCGAGATCATCTCTAATGAAAACAAGGCCACGTGCCTACGTTTGCCTTCGCCCAGGCTGCAAGTAGTCAGTCTTTAACAAAAGATATGTAGTTTTATTGTCGTCATTGCTTTTCGATCTATTGTGCTTCTTTTTGCCATTTATTATTAGGAATTCTTAAATTGGATTTCTGCCAACTTGCGAAAACTCTCCCAAAATAAGCAAAGGCTTTCTAAGTTCCCTATTCACACATATGAATGCTGCTTTAATTTTGGAAGAGAGCTTCGTTAGGTCAGATTCACTCAATTATTAATTGTTAATTCTAGCCTCCGGAAACAGTGGATTTTTTCACGGAATAATTCCTTGAAAAGCATGTTCCTTATGTGCATACTTCAAGTTCAGTTTCCGTTTCGCTGCACAAACGCTTAGAAACGAGCCGAGCTTCTTCGAGTCGAAGACGGTTCGTAGTTGTGGCAGAAACATAGGCGCAGTAGAAGTAAGTCCACTAGATGGTCAAATTCTACGAAAAACGGGCCAACCACAAACAGTTTTAAAATTTTGATGTCCTTATAACCAAGTGGCCTCCGCCAGAGAATTTGTTGCTTTTTCACTTTTATCCACCATAGGAGTGCGTTACATTTTTACAAGAGATATTTTAGAAGCTTAACAAACTATATATTGTGTAATAGATCAAGCCTTACTAGCGCTACAAGGAATTCCTATTTTTGTACATTTTGCGTCTAAGTACCGATTACTACAATCCTGTAAGGTAGAGTAAACGTAATTACGTTTATTGGTTTAGCGAAATAATTATTTATTAATATTGACGATGCGACATAAGTTTGCTACTCACAAAGAATTCTGTTCAGCATGAAAATCACAATAAACATATTAAGTGGAGCGAATTGAAGTGGAAGAAACAGAGGTTGGAGAGAGTGTGTCGATCTCAAATCTTGAATCTTCATGATGGTGTACCCACGTAAAATCCCTAGAGACATCTGTCTGTTGGCAAATACAAAAGGAACATGTTATTTTCTACTCAAAATGGCTGTAAACTAGTGTTGGAAAAACCAAATTTAATATTCAGATTTAGGAGAATGACTCAAGTCTAGCTTGAGCGATTCCAGGCATTTGTCGTTAACCCTTTTAGGCCCAAATTATATCAAAACTTATGTCTGCGTTGTGCGAAAAAACAAAAATGTATTTGAGAAAATTCTTGAACTTTCGATAGAGGTAACATTTATTTTTGATGCAATCTTGGGTACAATTTTATTACCCCTAAAATCATGGCCTAAAAGAGTTATTTAGATATTCGATATTCGATATTCGATAATTCGACATTTGTAAAAGATGTTAAAAGAGGATAGTTAAAGTCAATTAAAAAATTTAATTCTTAATTATCATTCTAACTAATTATTAATAATATCATTCATAAGATCGGACATCCGTTTTACCAGAGAACTTCCCGATTCGTGTTTAGCTTGACCATCGTTGGAAGTTAAAGATTGACTGGAATCCCTCGACGGGCTTCTAGGGGGCTGCAACGTTGTGCTCTGTTGTGTGGAGTTAATATCGCTCAAACGATTGCAATTGTTAGGTATTTTAACAACGCAACGTTTGTGATAATTCTTTCCACAACCTAAACACAAACGGGAAACAATAAAATTTTATCTGACATGAACATTTATCTGGGAGTTGTGTAATTCAAACTTACCGTCACATTTAAGACCTTGTCGTACTAAACCAAATAGCATTTCGCCGCAAAAATCACAAAAAGTGGGCGCTTTATATGAATGGACACTGAGCTGGTGGGATTTCAAGACCGACATTTCCGAGAACGGATATGATATAGCTGATATAAGAGAAATTTTTGCAATTAGTAAAAAATATTCTTAAATTTCACTCTATTCAATAATACGCGTTATATTTTTTAAACGCACTTCTTATGATAAATATAGGGTCACCTATTTTGTGGTTTCGAAAATAAACGTAAATAGAACACAATTCTGATTGATTGATTGAGATTTGGATCAAAGTTTTTTTCACTATATTTTTTTGACCTTGTCATTATTATTGCCCCTTTGGTGTAAAGAAAACACATCAGACTTTTACGTGTACGAAAATAACTTTTTACCGTGAATGGAGAAGCTAGAGAAATATGATGGCAAAAATTGCATGATTTCGACTTGGACAATATATGGTTTGAACAAAATGATTCAATGATCGTGTAATCTCCAAGAAAACCTATGTGCTTTTGCCGGATAGATCATGCGATATAAACTCTATTGGAGTTTTTATTGTGAGGTTATGTTAGAGCATCGTCTTACTCCGATATACCACGAACTCTCAATGACCTATCTCATCAAGACTGTTCGTTGTATTATTGGCGCAATAAGAGCACATCTATAGAGAGAGCTGGCAAAAAATTTGTGTTTTGGAAGAGTCCAGAGGCGCTCAGAGGTCAATTTCTAAATCAAAGAAAGTTGTTGTTGATTTCTTTTTTCGTTTAGTTTTCATTAATAAATAAAGAATAAAAAAAGAAAACGCTTATTTGGTGCTCTCTTATCGACTGATAGGAACAAATGATTTCAAATGTTCACCAAGTATGTCTCGACATATACGACGAAGAAGTAAACGAAGTTTTTTTTCAATTTCAAATCGAATTAATATTCGAAACAGTAGTCATACGAAGCAATACATACTTTTGCGATCTTAACGAAAATAGAAGAAAATCGTTCAGTATTATCTTTAAGCAGCACGCCTGAAAAATAAATCTTCTTTGTTTACTTAAAAGCTCAAAAATTGTGATAGCTAAAGAAACTGGCATAGTTGATATTCCCCAAGGCACAAGGCTTCTAATATGTGCACACTAGAATTTCAAGAATTTTGTGGTAGCAGACTGTGCTACAAACGGCTTCTGGCATGTCTGCACAAACATTTTTATTCAAAAGCCCAAAATGTGAATCGAAAGCCTGAAGACGTGACGTTTGCACGTTAGATGATAGAGAAGAAAAGCTTTTTAGGCTTAGGGTTAGACTCTGTGACGGTCTCTCGTAAATGTTGGTATTAATATATACCGCAGATTGCAAGTTTTAATATTTTTCCAACTAGAGAGGTGTGGCATCCTGTTTTCAAATCTATCATATGGTTTTCAACTAAGGATAAGTTTATCAAGCTCACACTTCTCAACTTTTTCGACAAATGGGCGTAGCAGGCTCTCATTGCTAAATAGCTTCCCCAGGGGGGACAAGAGTTGCAGCCTATAAACTTTATATGCAAGTAAAAGTTTAAAAGTATTTTAAGTATGCCGGACTAATAAGCAGCGGCAATGTTTATATCGTATTCTAAATGAAATCCTTTATATACTTCGAAGAACAGGCTCTTTTACTGTTAACGTATTTATGCCCTACTATTTAATATTTTGCTTTGCTTTAATTAAGTATTATTTTTATTTCATTTAACCAAATATTAATCTAATAAATCTACCATGAAATCTAATCCATTGTTTACATGAAGACATATATATATATATATATATATATATGTATATATATATGTATATATATATACATAACAACATATGTAAGGGCTAACATCAATACATGATAAAACTTACGGCTTCCAGTGAGCACTATTTCCACGAGAGTCTCATCAGCTACTTCCGCCGCTGAATTAATTATATGGAGGACGTTTGAGCTGTTGTAGTCATGACGAAATAACAATATCCGGTCGCAGAGATACGTTAAACCGTTATTGGGTACCTATGTAAGATATTGAATTATTCATTTCTCCTACAAATTTATAGGCACGTAAAACTATGATAATATTCCGTGATGTTGTCGCAGGAAAGCTATACCGTCATTCCTGTTCTAGAACAGTTCTGATGAGCTATCTATGTTTCCTCGCCGTATTTGCCAGATATCGTTCCCTCTAATTTCCACTTGTCGCAAAATGGAAAAAAACCTTTTTCTTAAATAAGCAGAGAGGTGATTGAATGGCCGGCATGAAAGCGAACGGCGAAAGCGCATACACTTGACGGATAGACGACACAAATCCGCACGAAAGTTGCCCGGAATTTATTTACCTCCTTTTTCTTATATTTTAATAACAAGTGCGCAAATTACAATGTTATTGAGCTAAACTGGGGTAAAGCGAGATCTCAAGCCTACTGTTATTTCAGGAAGTACAAAAAGGTGCTAATAACTGATGTTGACAACAAATACAAAACCGGTTTCATGTCGAATCAAATGTTGTTGTATTTATGTACATTATCATCACATATTTCCCTCCCTTTTATACTCACCAACTCACCAAGTCACCAAGTATTTGGTCATTGACCCACTTTACCAACACGTGTGTAAAACTCAGAAGAAGCTTTAGAATTCTTACATTCTTGATCAATATCAAGCTCTGCATCGAAACAGGTACGTCCGTTAATCTGCTCGTCCACCTGCCAGGCTGCTTGCGATAAATATACTCTCAGTTCCGGAAATGAGAACGTAGATTGTCATACAACACAGATGGAAAACATATCTTCTCTCTAAGCTTTGCTATTAACTTGCAGTCTACAACAGATGCAACAATAAAAATCTCCACGTATATCCGGTGGGTAAATAAAAAAATGCAAATAGACTAAATCACGATCATCTTAAGCAAAATTAGGAGTTTCATAAATCCCAAGAGAAAATACTTCCTATTGATCTCTCATTGATCTTTTTGCTCATAAAAGCAGTTTCATCAACAAGAGTGGCGATGTTCAAAGCAACTTTGGCGTAATTTCGTACCCAGAGACTACCGTATTTTGTACGTAGACTTAAAGTCTATCATTAATTTCACATCACCTGTTATGGTAGTCAAGTTGTTGGCTACAGTGAAGAGAAGTCTTTTGCAGAAAGTCGGTGCAAGTCGACAGTGCGCTCCAAAAAAGCTATGTATAACGGGTAAAAAACTAAAAGAAATACTACAAACTGAGGGAGTAGAAGTATTGTTTAATTGGTGTTACAAGACTTTCGGTCCTTACTTCTATGGTTACTTTTATGGTTAGTGGCTTGGGATTAAGTCGAACAAAACAAAAATGAAGAGGACATGCGCTCATACGAGAATAAGAGTAAGTATGTAAAAATACAAACACTTTTGAATTTCTAATACCTTTTCTGAACTTTTCTGATGCGCAAAATCTTGGAATTAAGCTAATTGTCGCTGTGCATATCCGGTGTGATTTACACTCGTCGATAATACAGATATTTGACAATCTGATATATAACGCTAAGACACGTTTGAAGTTTTTCCCAACAACCTGAAATATATCTATCACCATCTACAGTCATAAACAACTTGGGAAAATTTCTATACGCACCGTATTAGCTTTATTTCAAATAAATTCGTTTACAATGTTTTTTCGAAAGAAATAGCTGATGCTAATCTTTTTAATGAGCTCGCTCTGCTCGCTCTTTAGCTTTAATTTCTCGCCACTTTTTCTTATTCTCCGCAGAATTTGATATTTTACTGATTTTGTAGAAAATCGGTATGCAGCACACGCAGGCAAGGAAATAATATTTCCAAATCCATTGATTCTTGATATAATGCCGCATAGGAAATTGAGCTATTTTGGCCGTAAAAGTGTAAGGAAACTTCATTTGGCGGGAAATTTTTTCGTTACACTCCTCCGCCATAATCTTAATTGCAAAATATAGATGTGTTCTTTTGATGTGTCCTTTTATGTGTCAAGAAATTATGAACAACAAAATCAAAACTTCTCCCCGTTTCGAAAACTTAACGCGCAGACTACTAGATTTTAAAAGTTTGTTCCTTTGGCTGCTTTTATAAGTCTACGTCACAAAAGTTCACGTCTTAATGACAAACTACAAAACACTGCTGCTATGGGAAGAGTGTTCTACACAACAGTTCCAAAGAGATTTGTAGCAGTTAACTTAAATGAATTAAATTTCAACCAATTTCTTAGAAATTAAGAGTTAGTGGTTTATTAAAAATTTATATCAGTGCTGTTTATATCAGCCACAGTGTACTGCAAACTACTGCTTGATAATCCATGCTTTAGTTCTGATGCACAAGTTTCATTAAGTTTGGCGCGCAAAAAAAACAACAAATCAACAAATCCTGGTATTAGACAACACGTTTTAGAACTTGAAGAGCGTAGTTCGCAGCATGCTCGTTTTATAAAACGCATTGCTTATAAAATTAAAAGCTTTGAGTCTCCTCGTAGTTGTGCTAAAGTACTGCCGAAGTAGGAATATACAATTTGACTTGCGATGCGAATCTAGACCATGCAGCCAATAGGTTCCGGAATTTTCCTAGATAGGCTAAGCTTTTTGGTATAAAACGTCTGTAAAGACGTTGTTGCTTATGATTAGTTTTTATGACAATTTCATAATACGACGTAAATTACCGTTATAATTACAAAGTATAGCAATTATATACGATTACGATAATTATATGGCTGGAGTCCCTACTGCTTTACTTATTTAGAAAATTCCTGTCAGTTAAACGGGCAAATAGTATTATGAGTCCTACAATTTATAGAAATTTCAAGCTTAGGGGAATTGCGTGCTTCGTGTCTGTGTAAGTGTGCGGTTAGGCCATAATAAAGTGTTGCATTATAAATTCAATGCAAACTTTTAACTGCGGTGGAGCAATCGTTATGCTGTGAAGCAATTTTTTTTATGCTTAATGTGGATGATTGCTTACTCCAATCTGATTAATATTCAAATGATCGTATTCCAATTTGACTCTTTAATTGTGGGAATGTTGGGCGTGAACATCCGCACTTCATAGAGTTTTGTTCATCGTAGATGCGTTTTAGACACTCATCACACCAAGCTGGGCACTAATCGGCGCAAAACCTTTTTCCTAACTCCCAAATTGGTCTGTGCATGTCAACCGAAGAATTCAATATTCCCTCAACTTACGTGACTTTCAATATTCAAAACACCAGATGACATGCTTGCACTGCCTCTGAACATACTTAACGAAATGTCAGCTGTCGTATGCTTGTGATTTTCGTTTTACGGACTTGTAGGAGGTGATTTAGCGAAAATCTTCAATGGGAAGTGATATAAACAAAGATATTAAATTTGTTTCTTCAACCACAAAACCAAAAAGAAAAGAATACACACAGCGTGTGAAGGTTATCGGTCCTTATTTTTAGCTCTTTCTAAATGCTATAATCAAAATGACAATGCTGAAGCCGTCTCCTATCTGACTCTGATGAGTACAAAAACTTACACGGGTATTTTTTGTTATTCTTATCGTAAGTCACTTTCCGTAGTAGTATTCCCTGTCTTGAAATATTCATAAATGTGACATTGGTAGTAGCGGAAACTTCCGTCTTACTTTAATACCTGGAGGTCATTTCACTTGTCAGGTCAAGGCACGCAAGTGTCATGTTGGGTCTTATTATTTAGCGTATCTCTCGTGGAATACAAGATACCCTTCATCAGTAAGCTGCGAAGTGCAGAGCGAGTAAGCTAGTAGTGTCTGAAGTGCACTTAGAGCATTGCAATTGGTTCCAGAGTTTCAAAAAGCAAGCAACGCATCGGTTGCTTGTAAAAACTTTGGCGACACATTGCGAAGTGAAGAAATAAATGTTCGGATTTGCTAAATTTCGTTATGGAGATTTTACTCTCAAAGAAGATCGTCAAGACAAGGTTTATGATGAAATTTGCAGTCGATGTTGAAGAGTCGTCCATATCTAGCTACCAGATGCTGAGGAACACATGAAATAGTTTTGATTAAGACTCCTACAAATTCTTATAAAAATTTTATTCAATTTGAGTGAATCGGTATTTATAGGAATTTTTTATTTACAATAACAAAAGCAAAAATTTATGAAGTCCCTGCTGCGCTTAGTAAAGATTACCATTTGCTGGTTGATTTGTTTAGACCATTGTTATTATACGAGCTATATGTCGATAGAGAAAGTTGTTCCAAAATAAAAATTTATTTTTTTAAGGTACAAAATATTTCTAAGTTGTGGACCTCAACCATGAAGAAACGAAGAGGTTACATGATTTTGCTTCACTTAATATAGCAGGAATATTATCATTTTGTTACAAATTAGAAGTGACGAGAATACATGCATGCAGTAAGTGTTTTCCGGATTTCCATTCTTACCTTTGTATTGATGAAGTCGCACGCTAATTCCTTTAAGGTTTTCAATGTTAGCACATTGGATGCCACTGAAACTCCGTCTCTTATACTACCGAACTGAAAAAGAAATGTCACTTCTGGGACCTCCATAATCAAAATAATGTACTAAAGTACTATAAGGCAAATAAAGTTTAGACGATTATAATATGCAGCGTTCGGTGATGCTTTAATCGCATACATTCATTCGATGTCTTATAACTGGATTTTCTATCTATGAACACGTTTCTACAAAGACAAAACAAATTTAAATTAGCTTCCGTTATCCTTACGCTCATCCTTCATCACGTCACTTGTTATGTTCTAAGCGGAGACGTTTTTGTTTATTTAGTATTTTGGCAATTTTTGACACACATAAATTTCCGCATTAATGAAAACATCGCCAGAACGATGAGAATTGTTCTGCACTTTTTTCAGGGAAACCGTCGCACACCGTACATAAAAGCTTTCAATTTTTAGTAAGTTATTTAGTAAAGTCTCCCTTCCGTACATTTTTGTTGGAGCATAGTAAGCTATGTTGCTCAGATCTTCGGAGAATGCACGATATATTCTTAGACTGCACGATATAGTGCGATCTGATTAAGAACTTTTTCACATAAGAATAGTGCGCCAGGCAAGCAAACTAACAACGGCTAAAGCCAAAAATGATTTTAGATGAAATGTATGTAATGAAGTTATGAAAAAAGTTTCATGGGTTCTCTAATTGACCTGGCTTGTCATCTGTACGTTCTTGCGGTTATTTATTGCCATTAAATTATTTTCTATTTATTTCTGAGAAGGGCATACAGTCGTAGACCTCCTTGACAAACAAGCTGCTGGATTGTGATATATGCTAATGTTAATGTTAATAGCTATCAGGAGAATATAATTTTGCTGTTATGCGAAAGGCCTTCGCCACTTTTTCTAGTGACTCTAGCAAGCTGCGCTTGATGTCTTTTCTCTCATTTATTCTTTTTTCAATCTGCGAGATAGCTGCTGAATATATGGTTCAACCACCGGATGTGTAAATGGCAACGATGACATTAATTAATAAAATTAATAAAAGATCGCCATCTGAGTTATGTTAACTTTTAGTTAGAATTGTTTGGACTTCTTTTGCTCAGTTATATGCTCATGTGATGAGATTTATTTATATTCGTTGTGGCTCTACGTACATATATATGTATGAATGGAATTTGTCTAGTGTCAGAGAGAATGAGTCACCATTAAAATTGTTTTATATATATGCAGTTGTACGAAAACGGTTTCAATTGGAGTGCGTATATATGCATTCTACTTTCACTAAGTTTCGACTAAGCACATCTGAACGTATGTAAGTGTTTTGCCTACACTACCACAAACTACCGAATGTCTTTTAAAATTGCTTTTATTTTATATTAGACATATTTAAAAACACGGAACGTCCACTTATATTAAATACGTACATGTATTTGTATATCTTCTTTTTTTCACATAAAACTGGTTTTATGAGTGTTTTAATACAAGTTAATATTCAAACACTATTATTTATATATATATCACACAAGCTGGATTTTTCTTGTTCTGTAAAATCGGAGATTTGTTGCAAAATTATATTTTCATTAAAGTTTTGTAAGTTTCGATAGAAAATTGAACTTGTCCATGGATGTGTTCAAAAATATATACATCTATATATACATCTATATGCACGAATGTATGTATCTGTATCTGTTTTCGGTACACTTAAAACATGAAGACATTAGGAGCTTTTTATACCCGTTCATTTAAAAGGACGTACACTCACTCAACTTATCGTTTACAGTGCCAGATTTTAATTAATCATATTTATTTTTTTTACTAATAAAACCACATAAAACAAGAATTCAAATTTATTCGTTCGTAAATCCATCAACAACAACTAGCCTAGCACTCAGTAAAACTTTTTTTTTGCTTCATACTTCAGACGAATCAGTCGAGCCAGGTTGAGGAGGTTGAATAGAAAATTGTACTCTCAGAAAAGTCAAAAACACCTTTCATAAAAATGTACAAGAATATACAGCAAAGTCAATTTAAAGCGGGATAGTTATTGTTGTTCGAACATGAATGCCAACTTTAAAGCGACGCTCTTCCATTCACTTAACTATTGAGTTGGTTCGTAATGCTCTTTTTCTATTCGCGTATACATGGCTTGAACTTGAAAAGAGTACGAGACGCTCTTTTCCTTATTTATTTACATTCTCGTTTCTATTTTGCTTTTTTGTAGTTTACAAACTGGAATGTTCCTACCCTTGTTGTGTAAAATCCAAAAATTCAAAAATATGTTTCTTAATTGCTTATTAAAAAAACTTCGTGTTATAATCTGATAATGCGATAAAAATTTTTGTGTAATTTTATTCTTGATATATTAAATTAAATCCATATTTACTTAAATAAATTTAATAAGCAAGTAAAAGCAAATTTATGAAATGTAGAATGAAAATAGAAAATAAAAGTGAAAACCAAAGAATTATTTGCCGACTAGTTTATCATGAAAGACAAAATGCTTGCAAATGCGAACAAATCGACGGCATTAAATCTATTTTAGAAAATTGCAATAATTATGTGAAGCGTTTTAGTAAAGTTCTTTTCAGTCTGTGAACAGATTGTGATTGACTGGAATCTCTTTTATGTAAAATTGCGCTATCGAAAATAAACGTGTGCTTTCTTAAGCAAACTACAATGAATGAAAAACAAATTTCTTTTATCGCTATGACGACTTTTTCCCAGAGTTTCTTCTTCTTCTTAATTGCTTTGCTACTTTGCCACACTTCTTGCTTTGTCAGTTTAACAGAGAAGCTTTAACAGAGAAGCCTGAACAGAGAAGCCTGAACAGAGAAGACTGAACAGATTTGTCGTTTAACAGAGAAGCCGAAGACATCCGATAAAAACGAACGATATCAAAGATGGTAAGAGAGAGTAAAAGAACTGAAATGAGAGCACTTACTGAAATTTGTGCAACGAGTAGCGTAAGACTACATTGTGAATATATGGATGCTACACTATGACGATTTGAATAGATCCATTCTATTCTATTCCGTTCACTTCTAACATCTATTTGGTAAACTTCTTTCACCAGACGCTTTGCCGTCTGTAGTTTCTACATCTTTTATTTTTCTAACAAAATTCCTGTCCGTGTACAAAAATTAAATTTTGGGTGTGATTTGTGGGTTCAAATTGTAAATTTCTGAACGTAAAAATTTCGACTTGGTCGATATGTGATTTCAACAAAGTAGTGCAAAATGCCGTACACTTCGTGACACCGTTAATTTATTACGAGAAAAGTTCAACGAGCTTGTAATCTCCGAAAATGCCTATGTGAGCCCGCCTTCAAGATCGTGTCATGTAACTCCATTGGACTTTTTTCTTTGAGGTCATGTATACTCATTGGTCTACTGCGATAAATCGGAAAGTCTGAATGGCCTTCTCTTGTTTCTGTTATTGATAAAATAAGAATAGTTTTTCGTAGAAAAGTGGCCAAAAAGGGTGGTTCTCCAATTAAACATTTACAGAAGTCCAGTGGCGGACATGAACCAATACCAAAAAAAAGGGAATCATCATCTGCATGCTTATGCACACATGCACAAACAATCTTTTGAATGCTTTGGCATGTTGTATAAACAAAGCCGGAAAATATATTAATTTATTTATTTCCTGTGCAACAAATTGCTTTGAAAGAGTCAGTAAAGAGCGCGGGATATGACAGAGAAAGAGAGAAGTAGAAAAGCTGATTGCGAAAACGGTCGTCTGTTGCTGACGTCTAAAGTGCATATATTATTATGACGAAACAATTTGTTAAATGTAGACTAATTTACTTGCCACACCGGTATCACTGTATCATTTGTAGATTAGAGCTTAATTTAGCCCTACGTAATAATCGCACGGGATGTTAGGTGAATATCACTTGCAGTTCTTTGATCATAGATGTGTTTATTTTTATCTTTTTGTAAGTAAAGATATTTCTCATAACTATTTGTGTCAATTGTGGCGCAATATCTGCTATAAAGTGTGGGCTTTACCTTTCGTTGGTCGTTTTACGCATTGTTATCTATGCATCCTGTTTTTGAAGCTATTGATTAACTGCCAGTCTACATGCCACATTCCAAGTTTTCATGTCAAGTTTTTCGGCCGCAGTCATTTCAACAAGGGAAACATAAAGACAAGCGGATAGGCGGACGGGCAGACTGCTAAGGTTCAGGGAAATTTAAATTTTATTTAAATATATATATATTTTGGAGTGTTTGATGCATATATTTTTGGATGTTACAAGCCGGAGAGTAAGGCCAGTTGGGATTGGGCACTCAATTAGTCTATTATTTTGAATGAATTTTTACATAACTATATATGCTTTTGTTTTAGATAAAAGTCCGATTTGGTTTTTTGCTTAAGAGCTGCTAGTGTCTGCATGTATAGTTGTTCAGCTAGGTCGCTATTTTGACCAAGTTCAGAAGACACTGCAATATTGCAATCGCTAGAAGTAATCGAATGTATAAAATAACCTTTCACATGCAAACGTCCAACTGCAGACACATTGCGGAAAACTTACTTAAAATATTCGCCGGAAATATTTCTCAATTGCTTCTCCGTTGCTAAATGCACCGCGCATTGTGCTCCTTCAAAAGGATTTTTCATAAATAGCCACATCCACGGCATGGTCATCACTTTAATGCAAAAAGCGGACATTAGCGGGGAGCTGAGTTTCACGATGGTGGACAACACATGATAACAATCTTTGAAAACCGTTTTTTATATTTCACTTGTTAAATTCTTGCTTACTTTCTTAAATGAGATGTGCCGCGTACCAATCCTGGCGTGCAGCAATTAACAGTTACAGACGTTCCTACGGAAAGTAAAATTTTTTGGGTTTTATTTTTAGTTATGTAAATGTATCCGCGCACGAACTGACCTTTTAATGCTTTGGCTAAATAACGCGTTGATAAGAGCACTGCAAGCTTCGAATGGGCAAAAGCATCGCGTACATGAAACTTATCTGCGTGGATGGCTGAATTGAGGGTGTCACTAACATCCATCTTTGCTGAGGCATGAGCGTGAGCAGATACATTGATTACACGACCCATGGGGGACTTTTGTAAATGAGGCATCAGAAGATGGGTTAGGAGAAAATGTGACAGATAATTAACCTGAAGATGTTGCTCAAATCCGTCGACAGTTTTAGTGTGCGTCTTATCAAAAATTATTCCAGCATTATTTATTAGTATGTCAACACGTTCGAATTCGGCCAAAATCTTGCGAGCAAAGCGAGAAACACTGTCAAAGGATCGTAAATCTAAATATCGGACTTCTACAAAGAATTTATCGTTTGAATTGCTCTCATCTAAATTGTTCTTTACATTAGGTAAACCGACGCATTGAAGCTCTCTTTTAATGATGGCTGCTGCCTTATCTGCAGCTTCCATGTTTCGACAAGCTAGTATAATCCGTCCCCCACGGGCGGCTAATATTTTAGCAATTTCAAAACCCACTCCACTGCCAGCACCTGTAATAATGACAATGTGATCCTTTATGTGATTGTCATTAGGACAACGCTGACCGCCCATTATTGTGCTGAAAGATAACCAATCAATTATAGAGATCTCGTATTTATCTATGATTGACTTAATATCTGCCAGCATTTATATATATATATATATATATATATATATATATATATAAAACTACTACATATATATATATACATATAAAGCTACGATAAAAAGCAGTGAGTACAGGAAATTTATTTGAAAGTAATGGAATAGCAGTCCGATCCGTTCGAACCGTTCGCTGGTCATTAATAATAGAGCACCTTCTCTTTCTTAATCTACACGAAATGATTAGAAATGCTGGAAAGTTGGAATTGGAGTCAGTTAAACCCAACTGTAAAACACGGAAGTGTTTACATTAAAGTGCTCAGTGGAAAGACAGTAAAAGTTAATTGTTCTGCCGAAAGATGACATTTAAATGAATACGCTGCGGTATTATCAGATGATCTTCAGAATTTTTTTCGTATTATTAACAGTAATATGGAAGTCAGAATTGTTTTGTTCGTCTGGACGTTAAACTCCAATAATTCAAATCTAAAAAAAGGCAACTTTTCGCCTTTTCCACGACATTACAATAAACAGGGCTTACAGGGCAAACAAACACATACTTTTATGGACCCAATCTATCATTGACCCCTTTTTCCTTTGTGATTAAATTCGCTGATTTCAAGCTGTATAGAATTAATTCCTGTTGCAACGAAGTTCAATTGAATGCTATTAATGTAACCACGTCTCTTATCCATCATGTGCTTAATAGAAGTGATGCCGAATCTACAGAAGATGATGTATTAGGAACACATTTGATCGGCATTATGCGTGGTAGCGAGGTGAACATGGAACAGGAGTTTATAACGGCTATATCACCACAACTTTGCTTCGTACCCAACAAGTTGGTTCTGTATTCTGAAGTAAAAGTTGTAAGTGATCGTAACTGATTTGATTAAAAGAAAAACTAGTTTGAAAAATGTCAAGTCATAAAAACTTTATATGATAAGTAGTTTTGGTTCATTATTCGTTTTTATATATCTTCAGCATATATGACGCCAGCAGCATTGCTCGTTTAAACATAGTGAGCAAACATCACACATCGTACATCGAATTTAATCGTATTTTTTTCGTAAGTAAAGTTTGACCAAATTATTGATATATTTACCGTATAGTCACAACAATTCCAACTATAACAGCTATAACCACCGGCCACCACGTTTGAAACGGATCAGCATTTTCAAGAACTTTTGACACTTTTTCCATTTCAAATTCTTGCTTCAAAGTACTGCAAAAAATGCTTTACCACAGGTATGAAAGATTAAAAAAGGTTTAAAAATTTAGTTTATTCTAAGAACGTCCACGCCGCGTCATTATCGAACGCGAAATGCTCCCCCATTGCAACAAAGTACAAACCAACAACCGCGATCACCTAGCGGCAACGCATTTTATTACAAGTTCTATATGGTGGCACTAAATTCGTTAATTTACTTTCATTAAATAGCTTCCTTTACTGCAAATACAATGAATGGCGACTTTAAATAAGTCAGAATGCATCATCATGGCCGGCTTGTCTAAACCTCTACCTTATGACTGAAACTTACATTCAGTAAGGCAGCATAATGATTCCACTAATTGATATTGAACAGTGAATAAGAAGAGAAGAAAAAGAGAGTGTAAAGTTTGAATTGATTTATTTGAGATTGAGCACAATTTTGTGCTGTATTTCATACAAACCCTGATTTGTGTAAGATGCATAGGACCGAATTACATTTGCTTTAAAGGGGTGATTGGCAAAATGCAGCCGGATTAAAAGTAGGAGCACTGCAGGTACACTCCATCATAACTGAACATAGAATTGTAATTGAGGGAAAAAACATTAATGTAGTCTTATGAGAGCGGAATGGTATTCACTTTATACTTACAAAGCCATCAACTATATGAAGATCGTGAGAGTAGTAGTGGAAAGAGCGAATATAAATTTGGAACCATCTGAAAGTAAGTTGAAAGAGCGATTATAAATAAATATAAATAAATATAAAATATAAAATAAATAAAAAAATCAACATTCACCCCGTACGAACAGAGCTTAGTGTAAATGCTGAAAGTCCATAAACGTATATGTTGCGCTTTCGTACTGACTTTTTCTGTTTACTTATTAGTTTAAATGTTTATTGGATTACTTAGCAAAGGGATTGTTTGTACTTAAAATAAATACAGAATATTTCGTTTCAGTTCCACTTTTATAAAAAACTGCAACATGAAACAAGGACAGATGTATTATAATGTAAATACGCAAACAAACGTTACAAGTTTAAAATGAGGAATGCTTTTAATCTGAGAGAAAAGTGTCCTCATCTAATAAGAAAATTTTGATTCTTCAGAAGGCTCAAAGAGAGCTTCAGCCAAGGAGACGATTTTTCTTCCTACTTACATAAGTTTTAAAAATTTACATTTTTAGAAAAATCTTTTTGTGTTGGTTTATATGTAACAAAATAGGTGCATGAACAAGCGCCCGCCGATTTTGGAGTAGAGTTACAAGACTATTATTGAAAAATGTTAGGAGATATTTTGCTCAATCGATTATGCTATGCTAGCTATCATGCAATCACAAAATCCCGGACAGCCGTTTTCCAGATGTGGAGAAAAATAGATTACAAAAAAGTTAGCAATTTATGGTAAGCGACAAACTTGTGCGAGCAATTTTTATACCGCGTAAAAGCCGGCTGTATAAATTCATGGGTCGATCTAAAACGAAAATCGAGCAGCGCGTTTGGAAGATTCTACGAGTGATTAAAAAGAAGAATCACTTCTGCTCGAAACCGGAAAACGAACAGATCGCCCGCGAAAAGTCGAGGCGAAGTGACCTTTTATTCTGCTGAAGTTGAACGAAGTGCATTAAACATTTCGAACTTTTAAAAAAGTTCGCTTTCCAATGTCTGAAAATCCGTCGATGACCAACAGTTCAGAGAAGATCTTCTCTTTTTTTTCTATTTCAGCAGTTTCTCATTAAAAGTCGGGCCAAAAAAACCGCATCTATATCAATGCTTTCGGTCCTGAGTTTATAAACAATAGCCCAAATCATTATAACTCATACAACTACGAAAAAGACGGCAGCCACACAGTCACAATTTCGTTTATTAAAAGCAAGCATTGCACCAGGCGCGCCAGGCGAACAAGATCGAACAGAGAGCAAATCTTTCTTTTATTGTTGCTCTTGTTTCATTGGAAATTTCTAATTGTAGTCGTGCAAAAGAACCTGCATTTGCAAGTTCCCCTTCGTCTCTGTTCCCCTACTTTAATTATACGTTATTACGTTGCTTACTTTCAAGTGCTCTGTTCTCTCTTCTTCTTACTTGTCAATGTCGTAACAAACGAGTATGCATATGTGGTCCCATTTTTTTAAAATTGTTTATTAGTATGTGTGGGAATTTTAAATGTTTTGTCAAGAGAAATTTAGGCTTTTCCATTTTAGACTTTAACTTTTAAGTGTTTTTCCAAGATGATTTTCCGAAATATAACCTTTTTGCAACTTTTAATTTTTATTTGTTTCTTTTTCTTTAGTACCTTTTTAAGAAAAGTTCACTTGCGCTTTTTCACTTCAAGATTCTGTTATTTAAAGAAGCGTTAGCTGGTTTCCTTTTTTTTAAATGTGAAAGATACAATACGTTGAGTACAGAGTTGAATTCAAACTATGGTAACCACGTCGACGTGTAACTTTGTCATGAAGTGAATACGAAGAAGAATGCGTTGACATAAAGTCGCTTTTAATTCTCTTAAAGAGCAACGAATTCTGTTAAAGTCGACTGGTTTTCTGTATAAACTACAAATATTTACTAATGTCAAACAGCTGTTTAGAAACAGAAAGAGTTTAACAGATGAGTTGTGAAAGCACAGAAACAATGAGCAAAATTAAATGAGAGAGTCTGAATTTTCACTTGTTGGCGTTTGTTATTTTCTATTTCTCTCTAAAGGTCGGTGTAAGTCGTCATATTTGTCAAATTTGTTTTTCATTCATTGCAGTTTGCTTAAGAACGCACAACGTTTATTTTCGATAGCGCAATTTTACATAACAGAGATTCCAGTCAATCAAAGTTAGGCGGCCATCACATATATACACAATACATAAGCATATTTGCGGCCATCTAAGCATACTTGCGTACATTTAAGCAAACTTGCGGTCATTTAAGCATAAATACGAAGAGCAAATATAAATAAGAACGAAGAGCAAATATAATGCCCATAAAACCTATGGCCTCTAAATATATAAGCACCTCTGCAACGTCCTAGAGAGGAAAATTTTGCTATAATCATTCTAACTTCATTATAGATAAATTTCATAAATAACTTTTTCAACATATTTTTGTTTATTTCAGGTAATAATGCACTCTATACATATATAGCAATGTTCCTTTCTTTAAATGTAGTAAGCTTGGTTTGCTCATAGTTGTTTCATTGTACTTATTTAGATCTGGCTATGTCTTACGTACATTTGCAGAGAATTATAACGAAGTTTGTTTAGTTAGTTTGTTTGTGTTCTTCGGTATCCAAAGCAAAGTAAATTTTACTCTCAAAAAGACAATCTTGCTCTCAAACAGTTTTATTACATAGTTTGTTTAATTTAATTGCCCACTAGTTGGCGCTACTTTATGGAATGGAACAATTATATCAAAGGTTTCGATACATATGTTTCCAAAGCTAACTCTCTCGGAGCATATAAATCAATTCAATTTTTATTCAATGTTTTATCTTTTTTTTTCTATTGGCCATTTTCTGTTAATAAATGAAGCTATTTTCTGTTAAGCCGCCCATTTTCTGTTAAAACGCCCAATCTTTTGAAAACTTCCAAAAAATCTTTTAAACTAAAGAAGTAAACAAAAAGAAGATGATACAGGAACATATCTACCGATAACTGACTCATTGCTTATTGTTTCCTATTTAAGTCTATTGGCGTGAAAAATTATAAGAAAGCGAGCTTATGACTAGCTATGTATAAACATTGTCGATGGACTACTTTATTACTATGTTGAAGCGGAGAAATTGCTCTGCAATCAAGATCTCGGTGAAAGTCTCTTATTAAAATAGCAGAGGTTTTACTGCTTAATAGTATGCCTAATGTAAGTATTTTCCATTTTGCTTAGCATTCATTCTTTATATAGGACGCAGAAATTCGCAGGACTAGGACATGACTAAACCAAAAACGACCAACATTATTTTTAAAAATTGGTAAAGTCCGAGTTGACTTTCTGAGGATATAGGGCGGAGAAGAAATATTGGAAATATGTCTAAAATGTATTCCTAAGAACAGGTTCAGTTTCTTTTTAACCTTGTATGTCCGAAACTATCTTTGAGACTCCCGAAAAAAGCAACGGAACATATGATTATAATAGAAAGAAAGAGCAAACGAAACGGTCAAAAAATCGTACGTCAAAGCAAGAATTACATCAGGCCGCCTCTTTTTGCTGTAGTTGTTTCGTATACTTTAAATACTTTCGTAGAAAGTTAGTTATTGTGCAAAGGATCCGTGTATCCGTGTAGCATGAAAACATATTGACTTTCACACATTGCTTTATTATATCTCCGGGTAAATGCGAACGCGTAGCTGTTTAATTTAGTGTTAAAGACAGCGTGAGCGACATATTTGTACAGTCGGGTAGGAGAGCACGCAAAGTAAGAGGAGCAAACAAAAACAACAATACAAGAAAAATTTGATTTTCACTCGATCCTGTTCGACTGGTGTAACGCTCGTTTCAATAGATCGATTTGGAATTTAGGCGATCTTTGTATCGGTTAACTGAAAAAAACTTTAAATTTGCCCGGGATTTATATATTGGTGAATATAAATTGAAGTACGGGAAGTACGCACATGGAAGGTAAATAAAGCATTTCATAACCTAAAAAAAGCAGGAATAGACAAAACATTTTGAACCAATGCTATCAATGCTATCGAACGAATATAGGGAAAACTACTACGTTGAATAACCGAGCAAAATGTAAATAGAAAAATCTTGCTTACCTATATTTTTACCAGCATTAAACATAAGATAACTTGTATATGATTTCGCTATCGTGAGATAATTGAGCTCAATTCCATATATGCAAGCACTAGCGAGCGTTGTTTATCCATTGGTAGTCAAATGCAGCCTTATACCGGACATAAACGCGTACCTGCCGGACTTCGCAGGCCTTCTTTTCGAAGCAAAATCGTTCATTAATTACCATAATGCGGTTTGTATCTTGAATTATTTCCATGGAAACTGTCGCTTCGGCTTTTATTCAATGTAAAAACTTTCTTTTGTCTAAAAAACTTCGTCTAATTTACTGACGCTACATACTTTGAACCATATGAATATGAAGCGACGATACAAGTAAAGGAAAGACGAAACATAAAAAAGCAACGGAACTCGCAATAGCAACGAAGCCTAACACAGTAAGAACCATAAGGGTACAATGTTTGAATTGTGGAAAAACTCCCATATCAAAGTCACAGAGACATAGCAAGTCACAAGGTATTTTTTGTCTGTGGGTTGCGAGAGTTAACGGCATTGCTCTCAAGCTAAGTACTGTAAAGCTAATACAGGAGCGTTTTCTTCTAGCGACTCCTTCGTAATACCAGCATTGATTCAAAATCAAAAGGGCTAAAACAGGAATACAGAATGTTTTCGTTTACGAGTAATTACCGATCACAAAGCCATAGTGTACTCCTAGATATATATGCGGCCAATTAGGTGTCTGGCATGAAGATTACTTGAATAAATAGATTAGAAAAAGCCAAACGCTTTGAGAACGCATCGCCGTCAGGCGACAATGTATGGTTAGAAAACGTCAATTAAGACAATTGCAAAGAAGAGAGCGCCTTGCCTCGTTATCGTCATTAAAGAGTCGACTGGAATAAACTTCGAAAAGAAAGGAATGACAAATTGCAGCATTGCTCCGGCGTTCGATTTTGTTTGCGTTGTGCAAAAAATTAAATAGATTGCTTGTTGCATTAGCATATGCCGTAGATTTCGTAGACTTACGTCCTCGTGTTGTGATAATGCAGTTTGTCTTTAGTTGTGCTAATATTACCACACTCTATCTTCAACATATAATAATGCCAGGTTAGCTGCAAAGATGTTCGTGTGCAGCGGCATTCTCCACCCTTTGAATGGAAATCCTGGCACATTTGTATTTGTCTCCACAGAAAATTCGATAAAGTAAATTGTCTTAAAGGCGTTTTGGATTATCTCTACCGTTGCTTTGTACTTATAATAAAATCAAAAAAATGTCACAGACGGTCGTTGCGGTACAAAGATACGTTTCTCCTTTAGGAAAAATTAGTCTTAAAAAGGATTAAATGTGTCGCTCCGATGAATGCATTATCTTTTTTTTATATTTTATACTACCATACATTAGACTTTGCAAGAAAACGTCTATCGCAGAGAATAAATAGATGTTTCTAATACACCATGTGGACGGGATGCACTCCGAAAACTCCGCTTAATCGCCTTACCTTTAAGGCACTTTAAATATCAAAAACAAAAGGCTCTTAGTTTTGAATACATACTTTATTTAAGTGGATCGACTATCAATTTTCTGTAGCTATTAACAATTGAATGATCGTTTATAGCTGATAACAAAAGGGTTAGAAGTTAAACCATGAGACGTTTTGTAATACTTACAGAAGAAATTCAACAAAAACTATGTAAGCACTACGTACTAGGTGAATCAACGTCTCTTTCTGGTGACGCTACGTTGCTATCAGATGTTGATAATGGTCGACATATGCCCAACTTTGTAAGCCCCAATGGCATGCTCTTCAACCTAATTACGGCTTCGTTCAAGTCGAGTCCGTGCAGTGTGTGATCACCTACACTAACCAACCTGTCGCCAGGAAATATTTCGTTCGTAGCCTCTGCTGAACCGCCGTGTATTAGACCTCTTATTACAATGACACTGCCATCGGGGTCTAAAGGATCCTGATAGTCTAATATTGAAAAGCCGAACCCCTGCTCAGTTTTCTCAATTTCCACAAAAGTAATGTCGGTGCTCCATAACGCTAATCCTGAGACGTTCTCAAGAGATTTGAATCGATGTTGATCTGTGAGAGTAGCTGTGCTGGATGTGTATAATGAGCTCTCCGACTGTGCTTTCGTTAGGAGATTTTGAAGACTTTGATGGCCTCCCGGTAACAGACTTCGAGTTTCGAATGCTTCTGCATTTTGTGATGTGTTGATAATAGATGGGGCTGTTGGTCCACGTACGCATACTAATTTTACATGAGATGGCAGCTCCTTAAGTATTTTTACGACTTCTATATGCTTAAGACCTTGCAATTTGTACTCATTCACCTGAAGGAGCTCGTCGCCTGGCTTCAAAATACCCTGACGTCCAACTGGTCCGTCTTCCAGTATAGACCTTATGTAATGATGGGGTCTTTTCTCAATTCCGCACTCCACGTCCACGGTGCCCTCCAGGCTGATTCCTAGACCTGAAAGTTTATTTATTTCGACTACTATAATTTCACTTTCAGGAAACTCACTTTTCCAAGCAACTGTCAGAGATTCCACACTAGGGCTGGAACACTGCACTTTCGTCTCCGACCTGTCTGTAACTTCAGCCACTGGCACCGGGACGGGTAATAATATTGTTGTTGAAATATTCTCAGCAGGTGATGTTGTGGTTTCTAATGTACCATTCTGTTGACAAGTAATCATTTGAAAATTTTGAGACTCTTTCCTTCCTAAGCTTTTGTTGCCAACATCTCCATTGACTGTTACACTGCCTTCCGAAGAAATATAGGTCACTGTTGGCTTAATAAGTACGGCTTCAGAAGCGGTAAGGCTGTGATTACTTCGATCTAACATATGCGACATATTAGAATCAACGGTATCACGAGATGATATATCACAACATTCTATTATATTTGCACCGGTATCGGTAGCAATAGAGTCGGCATCAGACTTTGGAGGCAACCACGACAACGTTGCAATTGAAGGAGACAGTGGTAAAGAAATCTGTGATTGTGTGTCGGTGCAAGCTTTTAGTTCGGTCAACGCAATCTGTAGATGTTCAAATTTTCGCCCTCTAAGAAAGCGTTCTAACGTTAAATTCACTTCAATATCCGTGTTCCGCAATATCTCTACAGCTTGATGATTTGTTACGCCGGCCAACGTTTTACCGTCCACTGCAACAATACGATCGTTAATTTGTATTTGGCCGCTCATCTCAGCGGCGCTTCCTTCAATAATGCTTTTTACAAAAATTCCGGATACATCTTCTTCTTCGCAAACATATCCTGCCACGGTAATGCCAAGCCCATATACATTTTTACGCAATTTTACTTCGTAAGTCTCAGTTTCGGGAGAATCTATGTAACCGGAAGATGCTATTGACCAGCAATCGGATTCAATAGGATTTGTGCCAGCTAAATTTGAGCTAGCTATCACAGTTTCATGATGGTCCTTCGGTAAAACTAGTCTCGATGATAGAAACGTCGTGTCAGCAGACTTCCATTGAAAGGTTGGCGTTTCTGATGTAGGTGGAGACACGATCGAAAATGGCAAAATATCTAAATCTTTGGAATATATATGAGCCATCGAATCAGATAATTCTTTTGGTATTGGAGGCAGTGGTAAATCTGCTAACTCTGTGTCAGGAATACTTGATAGTCTGCTATAAGAAGAGACTACGGAGTTGCTCTGTACAACGTCATTAGTAGAATACCTTTCCTGTCTACCATTGTTCGCACTTGCGCTTGTAGCCAAAATAGGTTTCTGATAAATATATCGTGTCAGTTCTTCTGGGTCGGAAAGGAGCTTAGTTGGAATAATTGGTGCTTGACTGGCTAATGTTTGTAAATCGGTAGCCGCTGGCTCCACCGGTCTCGCTACAATCAATCGAACCTGAGCCCCAGTCTGACGAAGAACTGTGGCTACTTGTTCGGAACTAAAACCACGCAAGTTCACTTCGCCGATTTGTAATAAATGATCACCACATTGCAGCCGCGCGTCGCGCTCTGCCACGCCACCTGGAGTCAACGCTTTTATAACTACTCCTGTACTTCGTCCGCCAACCAAAATAAAACCCAAACCATTACCATCATTAACCAAATCAACTACTTCTACTTGAGACCATTCAGTACTCAAAACCATATTGGCGCGTGAAGTTTTCGCACTTTTATTATTATGTTTTGTATCCGTAATTCGGTGCGAATCGTGTTTACAAGCGGCAAAAATTGTGTATTTACTAACATGTCGTACATGAACCTTACCCTTGCCGTTAAACACGGCCGATAAGAAGGTTTTGAAAAATTCAGATGCGGTACTTAATAATTTTGGCAAAAGAAATCCAGCGATTAAAACGTATGTGCTGCTTAACTGAAAAAACTTAAAAATTTCCAATAAATGAAATCGTTTTCTACGATCGCGTATTAACAGCTTTAATGTTTTTGATATAATCCGTTCTTCGAAAAAACAATCGAAGTTGAAATGTTGCTCTTCTCTCCGTTGAATACGATATGTGCGTCAAATGTCGATAGATTTTGATTTTCCGACTATAAACACCACGCACTTTTCAACCAACGTGACAGTAGCTTGACTTATATTATCATTTATATGATTGTACTCAAAACCCTTGTAATCGGCGCAGATTCGTTCAAAAGACATACTACAAAAGATTTTTGTTTGTGTGCATGTGATTTTAGGTATAACGATGCACTTCAAGATGCATTCAGGTCGTTATTACATTTGCAAGTCAAGCATGGCGTATACAGGATCAACGTTTCTATGTTATACGAACGTATGTTACAAAAATAATGATATGGTTCATAGTTTTCGCATACATACACATATACAAGTGCCCAAAACGCACGTTTATCACAATTTCACAAAAAATTACAAATTAAAGTTTTTATTTATATCAAGAAAAATTTTTCAATATAATAAAATTCGTGAAAGTTTTATATTTTCTTCATTGGTTGCACGTCCTCGGTATTGATTTCTATTTTATTCCTTTTTTATAAAATCACTGTAACATATGTACGTAGATATGTGTAAAAGTTGGAGTCCACCTTCAATTGTGTAAATGTACTGGAGAGTTCTTCCTTTTTGCTTTCTTTGTCGCGGAGCATTATATTCAGTTCGTTAGCAATTGTGTTAAGCATTTTCGACTTTTTTTAGTTTAATAATTTAATATTTTTTTTTGGTATTTTCATAAAGTAGTAATTACAGTTCAACGATTAAAGCTAAGTCTTCCAAAAGTATGTTACAATTGTACAATCGTTTCGATTTTTTCCCATGTTCTCCATTGCACACGCCCGCCGTTATTATCCCTTATATGAAAAGCACGCAAACATATGCGACAGTATGCGATTGCGAATGCAAGCAAGTGCATGCAAGAGAAAGGATATTCAAAAAACTCTCTTACCGATTGCGCCTGCTCTTATCTATTCGCATCACTCTTATCTCGGTAAATCTCTTGATTAACAAAATGCTTTCTTGCGATTCTAAACTATATAAACTTGGTTACCAATACTTTATGAATTCGAAAGTAAACGTTGCGTTTCTTAAAGCAAATTCTAAAACAATCTCTTTTATTGCCATGACGACTTACGACAAGTGCAAATTCAGACTCACTTATTTAATTTTTCTCATTGTTATTGTGCTTTGATTGTACAAATCCAGACTTTTCTCAATTTCCGTGTACTTTTGCACAACGATTCTCAATTTTCGTAGTTATTTGATGTTGTTGTTGTTGCTGCTGCTGTTTTAAGATATTGAAGAGGATTGTGAAAAACAGCTGTTTTGCTTTACTTGTTTTGCTTTCATTTTATTTTTATTAAACACTTTGCAATAAAAAAAAGTTGTGAAATTTTATTTATATCAATCTAATCTATATTAAACATAAGAGCCGAAAATTTCATGGAAAGAAAAAAATGAATTTTATATTTGGAATGGTATTCGAGAAACTTTTCCCGTTTATTTGCAAATATATACGACCATTTATGAAATGGCAGTATCGTCGGAAAATGAATCATGAAAATATGAAAGCAAATTTCTTTTATTGCTTGGTTACTATTTAGACCGTCTCAAATTGCTATAAACTATCTCGAAGTATGTTTACTCATACTTGATCCTTACGCAGAAGTCATTGTGTCAGATTATGTGAGCGTTGAATTTCCACAAAAAAAGCAGGCAGTCGTGCAGAATCGTTTAGGGATTTGAATTTCGAATCTATTCGAATGTGTAAAGTGCATATAATAAAAAAAAATTGAAAAAAAACGCTTAAGCAACACAAAATAGAGAAGTTTTCCATAGTGAACTAACATATCGAATATTTTCAAAATGAAGAAAAAAAAAACCAATTTTTTTTTAGATAACCACTCAAGGAATGGTATACTTATACAACAAGTTCGGAACGAAATGAGGAAAGAGAGATAGAGATGCGGAGATGATGATCGCAGTCTAGCGTTCTCATCAACATTTGTTATGGCCAATGCGGCGTTTGTGCAAAAAACAACTTTTGCGTCATTAGAAAATGACTACAAAAAGCCCTAAGCCAAACTCATTTTTTCAAAGACTATTTAGAAGTTTAAGACTGTTTACAAGTGTTCTTAGACTGTTTTATAAGGTTTTTATTGTTTTCTACCATATTCTGCTGCGCTTACAAAAGCAAATCCAAAAATGGTTTCGTTTTTAAAGATTGAGTTAATACGATTCCAGATTTACAGCAATGATCACAAGACCTTTTGAAAATTATTCCTTTACAGCTTATTCCTAATTTTTTTCGCATAAAATTTTATTGCATTTGAAAACATTTAGTTACTATTAGAAACAATAGCCATTGAGAAATTAAAGTCTGTGCCATTTTCCGGAATATTAGTTTTATAAAATACCTTAAACGTGAAATCTATGTTAAAACTGGTCAGAAGTAAACAAAGCGAACATGAAACTGAACTGAAATGGCAATCAAGTGCAAGGAAGAACAATTTATTATATTAAATATAATATATATTATAAGGTGCTTTTACATCGTTGCATTAATATTATTTAAAAACAAATTTTTCGATGACAAGTAAAAAAGTATAGTCGTTTAGGACCAAACTGTTTAGTTGTTTACTCAAAAGCCGGGGGCTTACTGGTGGTTGCGTGCCTAATCGGTAGATTTTGCATCTTTTTCGATTCCAGCGCACTTGATATTTGAACTCGCAAACATTAATTTGGTATTTTTTTTATTTATAAAAATAAAGCGTGCCAGTTGCAGAATATATAAAAATAAAGCGGGACAGTTGCAGAATGTATAAAAATAGCTAGGCACGATTCTCGCTTACTCGCCTAGGTAGTGTATCTACAGAGAGTAAGTTGTTTCCTAAATGATCCTAATTTTTGCTGCTTTTCTGAATCTTTTAAGCTAATACAATAGGTTTATGCTTTACTGAAGTTTTGTTTGAATTGCGTTAGCTATATGGTAGTCAGTCCAAAAAATGTGGAGCCTTTAGGAAATCAAATATCGAACATTCATCTCATTCGTTCAATTTACACTTATATAATTTGAGACTTAAATGGTGCTACGTTTTCATTTTCAACTTCACATGAATGACAATTAGTTCCGCATAAATAGCAGTCAATCCTACATAAATAATAATTAATTCCACAAAAATAGTTAATCTGTAAGAATATATTTTCAAAATACTGGAATTAATGCGGGATCCTGTGGAATTAATGTCGAATTTTGTGATTTGTCTTCTGTTGGAGAGTTTAACATCTCTGTTTTCACTGTTAACGTTACTACTTACACTTTCGGGGATGTACACAGGAGAGCTTCAAAGGAGAGTAAGACAATAATTAATTTTTGTAGACGTGGGTAGCTTTTAGGTGTGAACTGTTAAACTGTTAAATGTAAGCCCGCCCGTATGCTATAATTTCTTTATGTTACGTAGCAGCGTTAGTTTGTATGTTACACATGTATTTGCTTGTTAGATAATTGAAATGCATATGCGTTCTTATGTTGATTGCTATTTTCTATTACAAACAAATATAGGCATACAAGTGGTAAAGTCGATCCTACTTAACCACAATTTTACTTTTTTATGTATTTGTTCTTTGGCTTTATCCCTTCTATTGTTGATGTTTTTCTTTGTTGTGATTTATAACTTCAGGGGTGGTCTGGCATACACACAAAACATCGGCGTTATTGATTTTTCTTCACAATTTCCACTGACAACAAACGAAATGCATTGAAAAGTGTTAATATAAAATAAAAAAAAAACCGTAGGCCTTGAGATTTTAATATATTTTTTCAAGTGAATTCTTAGTCATTTTCTTAATTTATCGGGTCATATTTTGTTTTTTCTCATTTACAAAACACACATACATTTCGTCTCATCAGCATCAAAATCTCAATTTAAGTGAAAAAACAAGAAACGAACTTCGGAATGAGTGACGCAATTGATTCAGATGATGAACGTTATGCAAATGCATCTTTCGAAAATGACACCGATGAAGAAATTCCGGAAATGAGTGATCTGGAAAGCGAAACCGAAAATAGCGGCAACGAAGATGATGCTTTACCTTCAGTTAAAGCAAACGCGGTATGTATGTATGTAGGCAGAAAGGACAATCAATGTGTCCTTTACATCCGACTTTATTGTTTTTGCGTTTGCGTAAAACGTTTAGGACTGTAGATCGAAAAACGCAGATTCATTAATGCAGAAATTCAGCCAGAGCTCATCATCAGCGATAATTATTTTGAGACAATTTGTAATTTTTCCTTTTAGATTTAAATTTCCAAATAACGGAGTAGTTTAGTAAGGCAAAGCCCCCTATCAAAAATGTAATACAAGGTCACGTAAGGGAATATTAGTAAACCAATGTATTTTTTATTGCGAACTTAATTTTTTCGATAGCAATAAAAAACGAGAAAAAATCTTACTAATTGTTAAGAAACCTATCTCCGGTTTACACATTTGAATAACAGTGCAGTGGCAAGCAAAGCACAGAAGCCTTGGTAAAATCATTTCTACAGTCGCTCTAATCCAACTAAATAAACCTTTTCGAACCTTTCACTATCACGCTATTATATTAAAAGCGTTAATTAATTATTCTTCTCACCTTTTAAGGTAAACGGCAATTACATTCATCGCTTATCGAAACGTGTAAGTTCTACGCGAAAGTACGGTTATAGTAATCGCAGAATGGGTAACAATTCTTCTTCTGAGGAGGAGAATGATGCAACCGTTAGTAAAACACAGGAGGAAATTACAACCGAAACAATGTGTTTCGATGAAGATTTGCCACAAGCGTCAAAAAAGGTTAGCTATCGCGACGGTTACAATCTTGAACAACGTAATACCACTGAGTACTGTACTGAGGACGATGATGAAGACTATAAACAAATCGAAGTCATGGAAAGCCGATACAAGAAATTCATGAAACAAAAGTCCGTGGTTGCAAACGCTGAGGCCATTGAACAAAATGATATGTGCTCCGAGGAAGATGAGGTGAGTGAAACTTTCGAAGAAAGCGAAATGGAAGATGACAAGGTTAGTCGTGAGGAATATTTCGAACGAGAACAATTGGGGGATGAAGAGGAACTGTCAAAGTCAGAACGGCAAACGAGCCGTTCTGGTTGCAATAACTGTGCAGGCACCAATAGTTCTATTCAAGCAAATCAAAGCTTCCCGCCGACTAATATTATTCGAATGTTACAAGAGTCGTTACATAAAATGAAGGCCAGTGAGGAGGATATTTTACCTACTAACGATATATTGCACCCTGCCGAGCTAAATGTACCACTACCTATTGACTTCGAGCATATCAAGATACCGAATTCTCAAGAGATTGCAATGGCTCTAATGGATGCTGTCAAAACTACTATCTTAGAAAATTCGGATGAGGAAACGATTCGTCAAAGCGCAGGCAATGCAAATAACATTAAGTCGAATAACGAGCAAGATATAAACAGTGGTCAAGGGCTAGCATGCGATTCCGTAAAAGATAATCAAACTCCCCGACGTCTAGAGCAAATGAGCACTGTGGACCCTGAAGAAGAACAAGTGAAAGAGATTGTTGGACCAAATAGTAAAATCGAGTCCGTTGATATGGCAGATATGGATGATGATATGAGCGAATTGCAAATGAACTTCTGTCCTCCGATATGTAGTTACAACTCAGATGAATCTTTATTTAAACGAGGCTTCTACAAAGAACTTCAAACGTCATCGGCAGAAAAGGTTAAGTAAGTAGTGTTTTTAACGGTGAACCGCACAATCATCTCGAAACCATATTGTGGTGTACTTTTGTCCCCGAACTTTTTAATTTTTCGACCAAGGAAGTGTCGAGAGACACAGAAGAGCAGTCTCGAACAAGTACCGCCTACTTTACTCAACAAATAATTTCTATGTATTGAATTACACGTGCACGTTTCCACATACAACAAGGAAACGCGCTCAATTGAGCGGCGACGGCACGCTAAAGTAGCATTAAGCAAACATGAAGACAACGTTGTTTTTCAATCTGCTCAATTAAGGGAACAGTTTGTAAAGTTTTAAAGCAAAACTGCCTTAATAGAATAAATAATAAGTTAATGAGTCAATGCTTAAACTCGTGGTACACGTAAATGGGACAACTATTGGCGACTCTACACGATAGTGCGAATCTTCAAAGGAAATGTTGGAAAATAGCAACACATTCTAGCCATTAGTCTACAAGTTACGTCCACGGCGGTTACGGTAATATTTTCTGGTTTCAACAATTCCAAAACCAAATCTCTTATAAAATTCAAATTCCACCATCAGTGTTACCTTGAACATGTCGTATGCAGACATTTATTTGTTTTATATGCAAACATGGTTAAGGAGTGGTTTTTTTATTATTTATATATGAATCTTCCGCATTTAAAAAAAAAAAACCATATGTTGAGAATGGAGTTAAACTTTCTCATAAAGAAGAAGAAGAGGAAAATTATTCATATGTTCATACTTTTCTGTTAAAAGTCTAGAGTTTCCCATCAAAGTGCATTAATAATGGCTGAGTTCTCCGTTAGTAATGCTGAGTTCTCTGTTAATAATGCCGAGATCTCTGTTAAAACGCAAGTGAGCAGTGACTTATTAAGCAAAGAAACACTGTCGTGATTGGGTTTAATTTTTAAAATATTAGTTTAAATTATTCATATGTTTATTACAATTTGTTGCAGGATATTAACCAAAGCGATCATCTATACATTACACATTCCTCCTGCAAATTTGGTAGTTGGTAGTAGTTGGTAGTAGGTTGGTACTATACAAAGGCACGTCGATTCGTCAATAGTAGCGTCCAAGCTAAAATTATACATTCCTAAATATTCATAAACGCTCATAAAGGTTCATAACGTTCAACTCTCCTCAATTTTGAAGGGTGTATGAGTGTTTCTGAGCGTTTATGAGCGTCTATTTTATATCACCCTACGGCGTGTTAAATCCGTTGTAACGACACGAACATGAGAAACTGCAGATAAAGCAAATTTGATTTGTAATAACACGACTCTGTCTACTGTTAGAGATAATTTTGCCATCGAGCGTTTAATTTATATTGGGGTTGAAAGAGATTATTTGTTTACATTCGATTTGCAGGTTATTTGTCATAATTTTTTAATATTTTATAAAAAAATTGTCTATCCTTTTTATCTTTACGTATATTTTCCTCCACAAAATGGGCATAGAATCCCTGGCGGCCTCGAAAAGAGTCTTCTGAAAAGACTAACTTTAATTATCGATATGTTTCCTGCTTACAGGGCTACTTCTCAAAATCGCAAAAGTTGGAGCTTCTCAAATGAACGCATGCGTGAAATCGAGCGTCATAATCGAATATTATTGCGTAAGATATTATCCCAGAAACCAACGTACACAATGAATTCTCAACAAAAGCTTCAACACAAAATGGTAATTAGCTGTTATTTAAACGCTAATAATTATTAATAGCAGAAAATTGGATTATTTATAATAATTTGGAAAATTACGTCGCGTCTGTTTTGAGAATGACTTACTAATCTGTCCGTCCTAATGAAGACATATGCAATTGATTTGAAATATATATATAAACGAAAGTTTTCCGATTACTACTTCTAAGTAAATATCCTTATTTTAATGCCAACTATTCAATACATACAAAATGTACCTGAAAAAACTTTCAAGTCGCTCCGCTTAATATGGGTCGAACATAATATAAATGATCATCGCCAAATTAAAAAAAATATTAGAGATGTTTGGTTTTTATATACAATAAATTTACCATATTTTAAAACTTCCGATTGCTTTTGCAGACCACTTCGCCGTATCCCAATACCCGTGTATCCAGTGCTGCGGTTAATCGTAAAAAGCAACAACGGCAAATCGACCTTGACAATCAGGTGTTGAAACGCAAAATCGAAGCCATATCCTTGCGACGCGGCCCGATGCGGCCATGATATCATGTTCATCTTTCGTCTATTTCACAACCGACCGAATCGAAGGGTTGTTTTTCCTTTTGTTTTTAATTTTTTAGATATTTCGTTGTTATATTTTCGCTCCACTTTTTTTCTTTAGCAAATAAATAAGATTTTTTATTTTAATACATTTTTCCTCGGATTTTTATCATAATTTTTTTATTGGGTAATTGTGAAAAAGCGGATAAAATCGCAAGCAAATAAAACACTTATTTCTAAAAGATTTTCTTTTTAATTCTTAGATCATGATAAACTCCAACGCCCTCATTCCACGACCCTTCAACAGTCACTCCGTTAAAAAGTTTTTGCCTAGCGCTTTAACTGCTTTAAAGGCAGCAGAGCCGTTATTTTGGATAAATTGATTTTCTTTTTCTTTCTTTATTCGCGTTCGATTTTCCAATTCCCGGTAAATCACTAGACCAATCTGAAAGAAAATATGGAAAGCCTTATTCAACTTTTGATAGTTGTAAGAAAGATAGATAGAATTACTAAATGGGAGACTACCAGTAACAACATCTTGATAGATGCTACTGCAGTTAATTCTTAGTAAACAATTTTTCTTTGTAATATTACGTGTGCTTACATAAACATCTATAGCTGCGTACATTAACTGATCTTGATTCAAAGGCACGACATGCCAATTGCTCATTCGAACCCTTTTGTTTTTGTCTACGGTTTGGTTTGTCTGAAATCATATATTTTTTGCTAAACGATTTTGAATACGCCAACAGCTTATATTCGCTACTTTCTTTCACTTCCACTTATATTGCTCGCTAATCAAGCGAATTTCAGGAAAGATGCTTACGGATATTTGGTTTTGTTTAATTAGATCAAATACATTCCTTTGTATTGTTTAATTTGCTAAGGAAGACTATTGGAATCGAAAGAAAGCAGTGAATGATGGCCCTCTTCTTAGTCAAACTTTTCTATCGCGACAACTGACAAAAATTACCAAATAATTGCATAGACGATCTAGACTCCATCGGTTTCCGGTTTCATTAATTTCGTTGCACCAAGTTCCCAAATCAATGCAGCGCTGCTTTAAGTCGTCTAGTTCCATTTCAGGGAAATCTCTAGCCAGCTTTTGGAGATCGCTGAAAATAATCAATTGAATAATTTGCTTAATGCAGAAAGTGATGCAAGTGGTGCGTTTGTGTCCGTCACCAGACATTTAAATAAAATATATGTGAGAATCGTTTTTGGAAATTGCAGACCGTTGGCTAATTATGTATTTTCAAAATTTTTTCATAAAACTGAAGATCATACGTTGCAGTGCTCACATACTTGGGCGACTTTTCACTAACAACTGCGACGAACAGACCGTATTGCATTCGTTTATTAATTTCTTATTAACAATGACGTTTTGCAATAGTCGTTGGACAAATTGTCGCTTTATATCTAGCAACGTAGCTTTTAACGCAATCGTGCTCAGACAAAGCCATAATTTGCACAATTTGCATTAAGTATGAACTTTTTAGGAATTGCGAATGTTGCAGACGAAGAAGTCTAATAATATTTAAACTTACTTTTTAATGTTTACTCCGTGCAAGCGAACACGTGGATGTTTTAGTAAGGCGACCAGCGCTGCTGGTAGTTTCCGCAAATTAGTTAATTGGAAAACATAACAACAATTTAATTCCAGACACATCTGCACTACTGAAGTCTTACCCGGGCCTGTTTTAAATGAGAACGGCCATTCCATATCAAAAGAGAGGGGAACCGGAACTTGTTGTCCTTCCACCCATTGTCTGAAATTAAAAATTTGCATAATAGCGTATGGTTTCTTGTCTTTAATTTCATATCTTGTTTTTTTTTTTTTGAGAAAAACTAAAATATGATGCGGACGAAATATGATGCTACCATTGTTTTCTTAAAAATTTCTTGTCCATAACGACGTAGGAAGTTCATAAAACACTTTACATTGGTAAGAGGGATTGTTATTTCCTTTGCAATTTCTTATTTTTGTAGAAATATTTTAATTGAGTAAAATTTCGTACAAATGTGTACAAAAAATATTTTTCTTCTCCAGTTGTACACCGTGACGAAGATTGTTTACATTACGGTAGGTAAGAACTTTGCCGATGCCAATAATTTTTTTCATTCCATAACTTCGTTTTGCGTTAGGTTGATAAGGTGACTACATATAAACAGAGTTATGTTCGTTTCAAAAACCTTTTTTCAATAGAAAGTTTTTTTGGTGCTGGTATTTAACAAAGAAATTTGAGAACACTATAATTATTAGCAGGTAGTTCGACTCTATTTTAGGAGGAAATAGTCAATCAAATGCAAATCAAAGTGTTTTAGCAATTTGCTAAAGCTTCAAATTTATTATGTACGTCGAGCTGCTCCCAGATGACTACGTCATATATCATTGTCAAAAGTTGACGATATTGAATGAAGAACTACAGGAAGAATGACTAAAGAAAGTTAAATCTTATCCAAATTATTGGACATATAAGTCACAAATGTATTCGCTTGGTCAAATTCCACCCAAGAACCCTAAAAAAAAAAATATCCAAATTATCAAGGTCGTGCGCTTACATCAAGGTATGAGAGTAAAAAAAACAATTATATGAGCGATCTGAATTTCTATACAATATTTCGTCACACCTAAGAGTATCAGCGGCCTCAGCTATTTCGCACAAATTTGTCAAGTAAACGATTTTGCCTTCATATTTGACAAACGGAGAAATTTTCTTCTCGATGTTCTCCCTCTTTAAAGTAACTTCTCGTGTCGGGTTATTATTCATTAAACGATCACTTCGTCTCTTAAAAGTTTCCATAGCAATAATTAATCTGTGTTCATCGAAAATCAATTTGCATGCATGTACATAATTAAAATTATTAATTCACCAACATCTTTTTAATATTCAAAGACAAATCCAATAATTTTTATACATAAAAACACTAATTCATTTCGTAAACAATTCTCAACAATAAATGTTTTTGGCGCTAAGCATGATCACGAAGTTGCGCTTCAGTATCAGAACAACAGGAATTGAAACGATTCATCTCATGGCCCACAATGCAACTCTGTGTTCATATAGATGGTGAAAAAGTTGAAAATGTTATTCGCAACAATTTACAGTAAATATTTGCAACAACAAACACACAGGCACTTGCTATTATCGACAATTCACAGTAGAGACTCATTAGCGACAATTCACAACGGCCGGATGACTAGTCATCGATTATGCAAATATCCGTTACTAGAATTCAACAACAAATGTCGACCGAACTCATTTTGACGACATATCGTGTTGTTCTGCAGAAAAGGGCGTAATTGTAACTCTCACCACCTATCACCTATCACCACCTATCACCTGTCTTTCATTAACGAAACATATTGGCATATCCCAGCTTCCGCTTAAGAAACCATCACTTTCTTTAAGTACTCGAGCAATCATCGAACTTTAGAAATATTCTTCGAACCAAAGAAAGTACTTTATTACTTTAGTATTAGACGACGTTATATGTATTGTATGTACATAAGAAGTCAACGGCCATTGTGGTCTTGTTGTGAATTGGTTGGCAAGGGTTCGTAAAGTTTCTGTTAGATATTTATGTTTTCATTTTCATTTTTGGCAACGGCAGCATTCACATCGTGAATATTTGAATATTTTTGAAAATTCTTCCTTTTTTTTTAAATACTCTATAATAAATAAATAATATTCTTCCTTTTTATTAAATACGAATTCGTTTGTTTGATGTGAAAAATTAGCTTACATTTGTACTGAAAATTAGTTCACACTCATACCACTTCATAGAAAATAAAAAAAACATATGCTTTTGTCCATTAATAAATTAATTCTAATAATTATTTTTCGTTCCCTTAATGGAACCTGCAGAAGCTAATACAATTTTGCAAGTAAACTACTGATATTAAACGTGTTTAACTACTGCACTCTGGCTTAGTGCCCTTTCGGTTCATTGTTTCATCCTGTTTGTTATTTTCACATAACGCCGTTATACGTCCGCAAAGTTAGCGAAAATTCGTAAAAGATTTGTAATGAAATAGATTTTTTTTTGGAAATAATTTTTTTTTATCGCCGAATTTAGACCTATACGGGAGCGTCATGTTTGACCATGTTTGATCATGGCATAAGCGCTGTGTATAATTGCTCCAGAGTCTACTTAATGCTTATTTTTGAATTTGTAAGACAAAAGTCAAACTCGTCTTTCTATGAAAAATGTTCAAGTCATCCATTTGTGGCCAGCCTCGTCACTTTTTCTCCTTATTTTTTACCTTTCTTTTACGCGGAGTATTTGGGTTCGTCAAACGTTCGCAATGCATAGCAATATCAGAACGTACCTTGATTAATATATGCAGGCAGGTGATTGCCGACGTTATATTCGTAAATGAATAAGAGTGAAGCAAAGTTGGTCCCAAATTTCTTCTCATAACTTTTCTCGTTAAGGGCTAAGAATTAGCAAAATGATTTCTCATTGTAAGCGAAGGCAGCTGAAGAGTTAGTGAAACAGTTCGACGATACTTTTGGTTTTTTTTGGTGTAATTACCTAAGAAGTACTACTATCTTTGGTCTCCTTCTTTCTGCATAAAAAGAACACTTTTAGATTTTGTATGGTTGCGTAAAGATCTGTGCGACATAATTGAATAAAGACAGTCTGTAGATAGTTTTAGAAATTATTATTCTATTCACTTAGTCATTCAGATTTCCAGCAACATTTGACACACATTTGACGTTTCTTTTCCCAATAAAAAGGTATTCGTTGAAAATTTGATTTTTACACATGGCTTTCTCAAGTCTTTTACTTTTTTTGAACGGATGTGTTTTCGGCTATAATATTTTGTACATTCTTATTGAGCTGTGTACTTTTGTCTAGCTGCAGGCATACGTACACATGCATTTTGAATGCACCTCGTTGCTTATGAATTCTTTTTTTAAGTAGACGGTCAAACATGTTGTGATGGATAGAATAGAAGCCTTAATAGTGTTTTAACGGCACAAAAAGTACATATTTAATTGATTTTCGAAGCCACAAGACTTGTCTTGAACAAAAAAAGCTGCATTCAGATCGAGCCGAATCCTAAGTACTCATCAACTTTATCAATGCTGTTTATAAGAAATTGTACCTTTCCTTTAAAATCTATCAAGAATTAACATTTAATTTAATAAAGATTATTATGATTCCTTCCAATTATTTGACAATAACAAAGAGTCGATGTAGACCTCTTGAGTATGAGTTAAATTTGTAATCTATTATTGTCGCTTTCACGGGAAGTTTGTATATCTAAAAACGTGATGAGGGTTGGAGCGACATTTAAATGTTGTAAGTTGTTTAAGAGTCGCATTATCTCTTGCCTTAGTTTTAATTGACAAGTAGTGCAATTTACTTCAACGCATATTTATGTGTACATACATGCATATGTCTGTAGATGCCTACGAACGTACGCATCCGTACGTTCCGTACACTTGGCAATCATGAGATTTTGAATTGATTTGATGACATTCGTCCGATTATCGGTCCTTGGTTCATATGTTGTGTAAATTCCTACGAGCGGAAAAATCGTACCCGAACACAAATATTTGGCATATAAGTCCTTAATGTAAGTTCACCTGTCAAGCTCATCAAATACTTGTCTTTGCTATTATTTCAATTTTAATTAGCATTAATTTCACTTAAACGAAGAAGAATTGCATTCTAAGCTAATGTTAAGCTTCGCAATTGTAAATTTGGTTTGAAGTAAGTTTATAGTCGTTTGGAAAAATATCTGTATGTGGATTAGTCATAAATAATATACATTTGTGTTCGGTGTTTGTTGAATGAGACGTTCTTATGATTACACTGATTACCTCTAAATTAACATTTTGGCAGAGACACAAAAACTCTTTGACGCTTGAAAAATGCTGACGGACAAAAATCGCTTGCCACTAACTAAGACTGTATTCACATTGCGAAAGTAAAAAATATATGCTTGCAGTTTTAAGCAGAAGCCGCGTCTTACAGGCTTTCGTTAGTTATCTTTTCACTCTTATACGGTTAACTGCGGCGACCTCTTTAGCGATATACTCCTCGTATCCTCGTCAAACAGAGCGCATGTGTAGCGCGAACTTAGGTTAGGTTAGGTGATGAAACGACTTGACAAAATGGCACAAATATTTTCTAAAATACGTTATTATGACAAAAACACATTGACAATGATAAAATTTGATGAGGAAATTCGGCAAGCACGGATGGACGGATGGACGGATCACGACATATGTATTCGTCATGCGCAATTAAGTAGTTAATATGGGTTAAAATGTGAATAGTCGTGGACCCGTGAACTTCACACAAAGGTTGTTCCTTTCCTAGGTCAATTTTCGCGGTCTTCATCTGAAAAAAAGAAAAACATTTTCTTAATAATGAACGATCGTTTACTTTGACGCGACATACAATAATTTTATACATGCATGTCTAATCACCCATAAAGTTGTCCATGAAGAGCGACTGTGCATTCGGCATATCATATAGACAGAAATTGTTGTTGTTGATCTTGACAGCCAAGTGTTTTGGAGTTTGAGCGTATACAATAACAACAATTATAGCTGAGAAATGCGTTTTGAATGTGGCGGAAGCTCCACGATCCACGATTTGTCCATCATCACCATCACCTTATGTGCGACTTCAAAACATTAGTTGCTTGTTGGGGAGGGTAGCATTTACGATTCGCAAATGCGTGCGGGATGACTTAAGGAACGCTTAGAGAAATTTACAGACGTATCCAGTTTTTGCATATTTTTCCCTTAGTTTCTATAAATGATTTTCAATAAGAAGGAAATTCATTACAAGCTCTTATTTATGTATAATATATTAAGACTAGAACTACCGCGTACTTCACTTTGATCCCCTGCTAATTTCGATCTTTAAAAAAGTGGCTATGTTCCAAATGTTCCAAAATTGCATCGTGCATCGTATCTTCAAATATTTATAATCAATCTTTCTCCGCCTCGTCTAATTTTCAAGATACTGGCAACATATACGTATACCTACCAAAATGGGATGATTTTTGGACAAAACGTGAAGGTGTTCCTAGAGGATCTAATGGTCGTTATTTCGATTTTGTTTTAGTTTATTTTGCATTGTGGGCGTGCCTGTCGACACATCACAACTAATTATCAACTGTGGATTTTTAATTGATCAAGAAATGTTTGTGGCACATTACAGCTTCTTATGTTCAGTTCATGTCCAGGTGATGGTGATTTCGCAAAAAGCACGGATCAAGGAATCATTTTGATTTGGTAGAAAAGGGGTATAAGTAGAACGCCGGTAGTTGTAGTGTTAAAATGAATTGTTTATTAATTATGTGCTTGTAAATGTCAATGGAAATCGATCAAATGAATGAATATATAGATAATTTTTCCTACTCGCAAGCAATTATCCGAAAGCAACGAAATATAAATCACATTGTTTCGAGACTTGCAGACTTCTCGATGACATGTTTCATGTTGTTAATGTTGCAAGTTTATGGGTAATGCGGACTTTTGCTTTTATGAAAAACTAATTGAAGTTTCTTGGGCTTGGTTTTCCTCTATTATTTTTTGCCACATCTTGTCCCGCTTAAGCAAATTTTAAGCAGACCAATTAAAAGACTGGCAGTTACCTCAGTCCCTGGACCGAGTTTTATTACATTGGGACTTTACTTGATAAGATCGCATACGTTCCTCTCTACAATGTTCTAAAGCGGGCATACACATACAGACGTGCGTTAATTGATTATATTATTGGATCAAGAATATGTAGATGTTCTGGGTTTTCTTTTTATTTACCTCATACACGGTACATAGCTGTAATTATAAATGATTTAAGAATGTTGTAATTAATTTTGTTAGTGTAATCAAGCGTTGCTAAGTGCGCATCTTCTCAAGCTAAGAGTGATTGTTAATTTAATTGGGCATTTTGTTGACACAAAATATTAAGACCGTACGCAACTGTTACCAGTTAAAGAGGAATGTATTCTGTACGCACACTCCTACATTGCCAGCACAGTTGTCCAATATTCTCATCTTAGTGGGCCGCAAAATGGAAAGTAGCCTTATGTACTTCATAAAACGCGTGAAGGAGTGAGTAAAAAAAGCATGAAATGTGTGCACAGAAATGTGTGTTACACCAAATCTTTTCCTTTGAATATATAAAAGTTTTTCCTTTTTAGAAAGATTACATTATCGTATATAATATAATGCTGTGTATATGCGAGTCGTTGGATGAACGTCAAGTCGTGTTATGATCAATACATGTTAGTGAACTTAAAAGTCTGGTGTAGTGGATTTCAAATGATTGATTGTTATGGTGATGTTTGGGGTGATTCGACAACAACACCGACACTCTAAATTTGCTTTTCTGATAACTAGGCGTGACTATAGCATTAATGAAGCAAATGGACAGATGAAGTAGACGTCGGGTATATTATTGTTTATGCTGAAAAAGAGCACATATTTGTATACAGATGAGTATGTTTGTGTATGTTGTGTACATATTGTTATTATTAATTTAGTTAGAGAAAGAAATGCAAAAGATCAAAACTCTTAGAGCATCACTACATCTAAGGCTATCGGCTTTATTGAAAATTCCACCGCACTTGACATTTAATCCCATGGCCAATGAGTTGCTAGTTGAGATCCCCTGTCTACTCGGCCACTCAGGCGGATATACATAATCTAGTTATAAATAATATTTTATCCAAGCCGAGCGAAAATTTCTTCAATAATTTCGTCTACATTATGGAGTTTGAAAAATAATAGCGAGGCGCGACAGTTTTCATGGTTGGACAATCACACACACACACACACACACGCACACAGACACACACACACACAACAAAAAGCTTCCTGCATCTTTCGCACAGCATAGATACGCATATGTGCGGTTATGTGCGTGCTAATGTTTATTGGACTTTCGGTATTATTCCCGCAATTTTGTTTAACACGTAAAAAGTTTGCTTCAGGGGATGATTTGCGGTTTAGTCTTCGCCAACGCGCACACGCGTAGCTCACTGGAGAGGAAAATTTTTGATTAGATGATATCACTTTATAACTGCACTGGATTTGGATTTCGGCGTTATTTGAAACTTCAAGTTTGCTGAAAAAAAAAAGAAGTTTTCTTAAATATTTTTACAGACTATTCTCTGTTTATAGATTTATTAGGCATTATACGCATGTCTCCAATGATTTGTCACAATTTACTTTAATTGTGATCCAGTCATACAGACAAATACGAAACTTACAGAAATATATTTCTTTCTCAGTTAATGCTCAGTAAGAAATATTAATGTTGAAGTATTTCAGAGTGGGTTACTCGGGTTCGATCTGTTTTTAGCGTAATGGAGCACCAATGTATTCGCAGCATAAGATCGAGAGCGTATGAAAGTGCTGAATAACTTTTTTCCTTGCATATCTTTTTTTGCAGTGCGTATATACACGTGTGTGTGTATGTGTGTGTGTGTGTGTGTGTGCGTATACTTTTAATCATGTTTGTTTTATACATTGCAGTCCGTGTAGCCAATTGCTTTATAAGGTGCTAAGCTCGGTGTATTTGTTCAGGTGAATCTTTCCCGCACCTGTATTTAACTTTAAGATTTACTCTAACTGGTGCTTTCTTGCTTTCATTTCACACATACAATGAACAATCTGAAATGTTACACACTTGCAACCTTTCGAATGCGGCATCGACGTGATGGTGTTTTTACATTTGTTTTTTTTTTCTTATATGTGCATGCAGATGTGTGTATATGTGGAAGAACCTGTGCTTGTGTGTTGCACAAATTCCACACAGTGAATGCAATTCCTAAGCAACATCTTTACAGTTGAATGAATGTGTATCTAGAAGACTTTTGGGTTTCGAATATTATTCATTATTAATGAAGTTTATTAACATTAAATTTTTATGAATAGATTTTTGAACCGTTTCGGATGAGAGGAATCTTTGAAGTGGACAATAAAGTATGGTAACGACGATTACGTCCGAAGATTGTGGAAACAATGTAATGAGAACTATAACTTGATCGAATTTAGTGTGAGCGCGTCTACCACGAAGTCGAGGACTATGAAATACTCGAACACTCTACAATGAAAGGCCTTAGTCGACGTGGTTGGTGATCATCTGAACCATGGTGTTTTTATATTTAAAGTTTTTCAAATTTGTACGTTTGCGGTTAAATCTATGGTGTGCGCAATGCTTGAATGCATGATATTTATCTTGGCTGAAATGCGCTGTGCATCTAACATATATGCAATAATAATAATACGGAAAAAGTACTTTCACTATTGAGGAATAAGTTCGACTTTAAATACAAGTGTGGAAGTCCCAGGCGAGTGTAACCTTTACTTTAGTAGTTCGATCTACAAAAATTCCATTACAATATAGGAAAACACAAATCAATGAATAAACGAAGAAGTTTGATTTGTCTCTGAGCTATGTTTGTAAGCCATCGCCTTTAGGCAAAGTTAGAAAAATTACAAAATTTTCTTGTTGTACCCACCACTGACGTAGGACTGAGGATAAATTCATTTTGTCAAAACGTTTGCAATTCACAGAAGGATCCTTCGCGACCCCACAAAGTATATTTATTATTGATCGGCATCAAATTCTGAATCCATGTACGCAAGTTCGTCTTTTCGCCTGACCGTCTGTGTGATGTCTACTTTAAAAATTCTCCTGGCCGCAAAAATGAAGCTGTCCACTTCAAATTTGACAGAAACATTGCAAGTCCGTGCACGCAGATTGTTATTGAAAATGGTTCACATCGGTCGAAGAGCAGCGCTACGTAAACCGAGAACGCCTCTGCTTTTCAAAAGGAATAAAAAATTTGTTTTTGTTCATTACTCACAAACTACAGCGGACAAATTTATAGAAATGCGCCCGTATATTCTGTGAGTAACGCTACAGTCCTTGTAGAGCATTGTGTACCAAGTTTTCATTTTTTTGTCAAAACCTTTAGAACACGAATAGGGAAGCTTCAGAGACTCTATATAGGGTATATTTTTTTGATAAGCATCAAATTCTAAACCACCCCGTCTCTCCGTCTGTCCATCCATTCGTCAATCCGGCTGTCTAGTATCTGTGGTAAGCCTCCCAAACTAATTTGCAAAAAGAGAGAAAGTGAAAATGACCTAAATTAGTCAACGGACACGCCTGTGCCGCCCTCAAGTTTATGCAGCAAAAACGAGCATCTTTGCTTTCCGTGTTTGTTGTTTGTTATTCATAAAGTATGAAAATTTAGTTGTTTTGCCTATTTTTAGTCTCTGTTAGGGTAACGTTGGTGGGTATAAAAGATTCGGGTACGAACGAATATTATTACTATTCTTGAAGTGCTCAAACCACTGCACAGATAAATGGACATTTTAGTTTACGTCTTTAGAGACTGTAAAGCAAAGCAGTATTTGATCGCTGTAGGAGTTTTGGTAGCCCGAACACTTGAACTATTTGTATCTATTGTTGTATAGAAATAATTTAAAAATTGAGTGAATGAGTAAATAAATCCTTATAAGTAAAAAAAAAAAAAAACAAAATGAAAATGCAATTTACTCTTTTTTTTTAACAAATGTTATATCGACAACGTAATGTGCTAAGAAAGGGTAAACGTTTCATTCTACGTGGCAAGTACATCTCCACATACAAGCTATTGCCCCAAAATAACGTTTGAATACGCAAAATACTTGGCTGTAGAGATAAACGCACACATTCAAAACTATAGCTTAAGCTATATCAAATAAAAAAAATTTAAAAACGTTTTTCATTGAGTATATTTGTATACCGTTTACGAATACGAGTGCGAGAGGCGTACTTCTAAAGTTATGAATAATTTTTATGTTAACATGTACGAGTATATGTGCCCGTCAAGACAGTTAACTGAATGAAATGTTCAACGGAGGAGTAACATATTTTTAATTACCGTCACCTCATCAAGATGTTTGTTATTTTGTATTGACAGTTGAGTGAACATCAGTCACTATCATCGAGAGACGGCTCTAATATTGAAAATAAAAAATACTCTACACAAACTTATATTCACGATATCAATAACGCAAGATATTAAATTTCAGTATTGACTTTGTCAACACATGTGACGCACTGGTAGAAGCAAATTTACAAGAATACTTTTTACATTCACCATCGGGGGTATATTAAGTTTATCAAATGCACATGCAACCTAGAAATACGCCTCGAGGATCTATTTACACGCACTTTGCCTGTTTCGTATTAGCATGGATGGCGGAAATGTATCTTTTCGCACTTTTATTCGCCTACGGATTTCATTCACTTGTATGTAGTTTCGTCGAGAATATGTGTTACTATAATGGAGTTTATATTACATGAATACTCTACGTTTAGTTGCATATCTATGTTTGAGTAGTGTGCTAAAGCAATAAAGCAAAGCTTTCACTAGCCCTGCAGATTATATTATATTACCATTCCTGCCTACATTTTTTAAGAAACATATTTGATTTAAAATATGTACTTAACGATAGTTAAAAACGAGAGCAAAAGAAGTAAATGCTGGGTGTCAAACAATTCGATCAATATCGACAATAATTGTCTTTTTGTTTTGTTGTTTTTATTTCTGCGAGTTGAAGTACTTTCGGAGATAGCACACTGGCCGTTTGAATTTGAATACAATGTAGGAGCATATTGTATGCAACCTGATACTCCAAAGGATATTCTAGGAGGACACAGTTTTCGATGTACTGACACATACAGACAAATTTCATTCTGAAATATACAGCCATTCATAAACTTCTTTATATGAATTAAATGCCAAGACTTTCGTACAGCGCGTACAATAGAGGAAGAATTTAGCTTCAAACAACTGAAATGGATACAAATTATTCGAAAGCCTCGCTATGCACATTTGTCATGAAAGTTGTTCGCATAACTATTATGGTTGCATTATTTGTCGTTTCTCTCAGTACTTGGCATGAGCTTGTGGCCTTCTTAAAAATTTGCTTCGTTACATTTAGCTGTTGCTGATCGAAATTATGATTATTTGCCATAGGGCAAAGGAGACAAACAATAGTTTAATAATTCCTGTACTAACAATCAATTAAATTTTCTGCGACAATTTAAACTTAAATCCATGAAATCATTTTATAAAAGATTCTTAATTTTCTAACACTGCCCCCTTAAGGACACATACGCTTCATAGTTTATACATTCATCACATTTAATTGCAGTAACTCGGCCATTCATTGCAAGCTACGGATAGTTCCCACATTTTTTTGGTTTCGCTGACACTGTGCTCACATAGCTTTGATAAATTGCGTTGCAATCACAATCTTTCAACGCTCACGAATTTGAGCGCTATGGCGAAAAACTTAACAGTGTCAACCATAGAGAACACGTCCCGGTTGAAGTCCAAGGTAACGTTGACCTGTAACCTTTATGTTCGAATCATAGAATCGCGAGAGATTATAAGATGACATTAATGAATTTAGATCAACAGCCGTCCTGACGGAAACTGCGTAGTTCTTCATATGCTTCATCATCGCTTTCTAATTGATAACGATATCTAGGACAAGAATTCGCTCAGTAGTAAATTTTTGTTTTGTTTACTTTTTATTGTGTTTAAAAATTCCGGAATATCCGTCGCAGATTACTCATATGCTGTACGAATCCCATCTATGAAGCTTGCGCGCATATGTCATGATGCAATGAAACGAAAGTTTGGTTAGCAGTTACACAAAGTAATATATTAAATTTCAAGCTTCTGGACATACGGGGTCGGGTTAACCTTCGAGAGTTGATAACGCGAAGGATGTGGCAATAATAAAAATGCGAGGGTCGGTTACTTAACTTTTGTCTACTGCCATCCAATGCCTTCTCCATTCGAAGCCATCGCCTACAATCAGGTCCCATTATCTATGTCCGCTAATGTGGAATACCGCATATCACGTTTTGGATATATACACAACTATTTCACTTGAAAAACTGAAGAGGATGAAAGTTAAAACGAGCTTGGAATTCATTTCGTTTCCTGATAAAATACCTCTTTGTCTTTTCGCTTGTCGGATACATATTGACGATCGTTGTAATAGTATCAATCACTATGTGAGACGAAGGGCGACGGCGGTAATTCGTTGTCAAAATTTTCTAACTCTAAGGTTATTGAATTTATGTTTGGCGGGAAATAGAAGCTACAAACTATCACTTCTGCGTCTTCTATTTGAACTAAAAGATCTTCACTTCTTCCCTCATACGACGTTTTAGATATATTTTCTAGAGTTATTGTTCAAAAATTTGTACCGCAAAACTCTAACACCTTAATAAGCAAGTATTTCGAAATGTTTTATGATGAAGTCTTCATCTAAAACTTATCAAAAAATCCTGACAAGAACTTTCTTTCTTAGGAAGAAACCTATAACCATGAAACTTAAAAACTTTGAAAACAGCCCTCAATATATCCCCAAATACGTCCACAAAAGGAATAAAACTATATTTTATAAAACTGTAATATTCACCAAAAGGAAAGTAAGTATTTACCGTTGGCATGTAAAAATTTAATAAAGTGTCGACGGTCCACAAAAGTGTTATAAATATCAAAAATTTTCCCAAGATGATCCTGCATTGGGCAAGGATTATAAATTGTAAATAGCGGACGGAAGCATATGAAAATGGATGCATAACAGTAACCACAACGTAGATGGAAAGAGGAAAGCTTAGCCCAATATAAGAAGAAGTTATCCATTTGAATAACGAAGTACTTAATAGTCATAGAAGATGTGCACAAAGTTACGAGAATATTTAGCAACAAAAAATTCAAAGTACCAAGCATAGGACCCCCTTACCTTACCCCTTACCTCTTTACCGTTACCCTTTTTTTATTTTTCTTTTTCTTAGAGCATTAGGAGTCTACTTGACGGGCATTGGGTAATCGTTTCGAAAATGCATATGATTGAAGAATGTTCGTTTGCATGCCCGCTTACCAAAATGTGGGCCCAAACCGTTCAAAAGCAGAGCGTCTACAGGATTGCGCTAATATGTTGGTGCCTAGAAGCACCTTCACATCCAAGCGTTCATCTTATTTTATTTTCTCTGACAAGAAATGCTGCATTGTTTCTGTGTCCATAGAATTTGCACACCTTCAGAATCTACTCCTCTGTGTGCATTTTTTGTTTTAATCACTCAAACTTTTAAAGGTTTTTTTTATACCCAGTTCCGAAGGATGTTCCGACGGTGCACCCAAAGGAAACTTCAGCGAAGTATTCTTGATTAGCGTGAAATCCTGAATCAATTAAGCCATGTCTTTTCGTCCCTGTGTCGCTGACACTCTCCTGATCGCAAAAATGATGATATCGCCTTCAAAATGGTAGCAGCATTGAAAGATTCTGTACGCAGGTTGGCGTTGAAGATGGGCTGAATTTTTTCAGAGCACACATCCGCACTAAAGCGTAAACCTAACGCCACTCCGCCTCTCTAAGCACACACTGGCTGCTCACATTTGTATACACTCTGCCCAAAATCCCCAAACCATATGATATGTTCATTGCCATGATGCAATGTGGGCTATTTGCGTGTTCTTGAATGTGTGTATATTTTGCGGATTTTTTGATAGACATTTTTTCAGTGAGTAACAATGAGCTCGTCGTCTTCTAATGAATATGATGAATATAAGTGTGCGTTGCTTTAACTGATGTGAACACGCTCGCCATTCGCGATTCGCGATTCGCGATTGGTCCGTCTAGCATTCTCACTTATTTATTTATGTAATTAGTCGTAGATGGCAGATAATCTCTTGGATAAATATTGAATTTCAATTAGGAACATTTATTAAAAGTAAACACTAGCAACATATTTATTTTGTATGTAGCGTGCAATATATGTAAACGGTTTAAAATTATAACCGTAAAACTCCTTTCGTGCACATGCCTCACGTGTCATTCGCCCGTTTACTGCTTTATTATCGCTACAAGTAGGTTATTATCACTACTATCTTATCTACCGGAAAGGCATTTTTTTCCAACACATACACACACATCATAGGGAAACTTATGGACAGTTAGCAGGTATGCGTAATAAACATAATTTCAGTGTTCGCTGCAATACGCAACGTCATTATCAGTTAATCTGGTTTCTCTCTTCACGTTAGTCCTATGGGAATTATATGTAATGCACTCTACTACTCTTGTCATTTAATATGCGGTTTACTTCAACAGGTCATTTGTGCGCACATAGAGGATATATTTCCATTCATGTTCCTCTGCTCACATTTTAATTATTGTGAGAACTTTGCAGGATAATCTTAAAATTAATATTGTATAAAACCAGTTTTTTGTTCAAATTTTTTTTTTTAAGGGGAAAAATGTTGCTATACCTTTAACTTTAATGTGACATATTAAGTTTCGTTGCTAAATATTTTGTTGCGAACGCCTACCATTGACTGTTCTCATGCCTCAATGTTTCATTTTCAAAATTTCTTGCATTTTACTGATCATACGAAGAACACTATTTTATGTCCATCCATATCAAGCGCAAAGGCAAAATCAATAGAAAGCGAATTGTATTAATGTTAGCTTACGTCTACTTGAACTTCATATATATAGTCGTTGTTAAATTAAGTAACAAACAGGAGTGGCAGTTATTTACTCTTCATATGTCCACTAAACGAATTGTTCGGCTCGCGAAATAAATTTCAATTCTAAATGAAAAAAAGTATTGATCTGATTGATGATTCCAAAGCATTTTAAAGGGAAAGCGAGAACATAAAAAGCGAAATTGGAGAAAAAGAATGCATTTAAACAAAACAACCAACTAAATACATCTATGTAGGCTCGTATTAGTGCCTCAGTACAAAATTGAAAACAACGATGTTAAAACGGTGATAGTGAGTACTCTACAGCACGGTGATGAATAATAAATTAATACCCGATGTTCAATTATCAATGGTGTTAGATAAGTACGCCCTAGATCATTATCGGAATTGGGTGCAGTGTTGCGTTTTATTAAAATTTTTATTGTTGAAACTTTCCAGCAAAAACAAAGGAAATAAGGTGAAGAGTTTTTTTTTTTAATAAAAGAGGAGGGAGATGGTCCTTACAACCGAATGCAGCGTCTGGCGGCATTTCTTCACAGTGCAATTTACATAAATTTGCTCTTATTGTCAGTCCGAGTTCTTTTTAAGGACGTGTTAAACATTATTGTTATTGTTATTGTTATTATTTTCCAGCGTTTGACGCAAGAGTTTTGCTTATAGACAAAATGCATTCATCTCGCTGACGGTAGGTATTAAAATTCAATTGATATTTCACAATTGTTGAAGACATAAATATAACCACAGCTTAATATCGAATATCAATCATGGTTTTCGTTACTTTTTATGAATTTATTTATTTTTTTTTTGCATTTGTGGTTGCTTCAACTCCGCATATATGTCTCTTTGCGCATACTAATCATTCTCCTACCACATCGGCTACCAACGACGAAATCAAAAACTGGATGGGGACACCTATGCACGAGTAATTCTGTGAATTTCTACAAAAGATATTTAAAGGTCACCACTGTAATGAATTCTCGTTCCGTAAAAAGCAAGAGCAAATCGAGCGAAACTGCTATATAATTGAATTTTAAGAAAAGAAATCCGCCATTGGTTTTCAATAGCAAAGGAAATGGTGTTAACAACGCACGTATATGAATACTAGTTCGAGGAATTCGTGTCTATGTATTGCTCTACAATATTAGGGTTGAAAAATTTGCTAAACAACAGAAATTCGAGTACATGTACGCAGGCATAAAAAAAAGCATTGTCTGTGGTTACACGTACCTATCTGCATTCGTGTGTGTGTGCATAATACAAAAAATATATACAAGAAGAAATAATTACGCACAATACACAACCACACATAAAAACACAGGAAACACCCTTCCACCAACCAAGTGTGAACACAAGAAGCGTTATCGCTCTCTATTACGCTTCGAGATTGCGTTAATCTGTTCTAGCATACGAAAATTGAGAGAGCCGTACGTCGTTGACGATTGAAATTTCATTTGATTATAAAGCTTGCCACGATTACATAGGAAAAATGAAAACAAACAAAACTCTCATCTCCTGTATAACAATTACTTTTTGTTAGTGTAAACGTAAATGTAAATGCAAAAGTCGATATGCTAGGCAGGCAACCAACCTAGTAAGTAAAACGAGAGAGAGAGAGAGAGAGAGAGTTCAGGTCGATACTCTTTATGAGTGAATGGGCAGACGATCAATGTCTTGCTTTTAATCGTGAATAAAAATACAAATTAGTTCTTTGTCAGTTGCACATATATCGCTCATTCGCTCTCCCTCGCTCGTGTTCAGCGAGCTTAATCTTAATGCTTGATGTTTACGAAGTGAAAAAAAGAGCAAAAAAAAAAAAAGTAAAACAAGCTACTGGTTCAGAAAAAGAATAAGTGTTAATTTGTGTGTGTCGGGTCTGGCCCTTCTGTTTTATTTACACATACGTAAATGAGTATATTAGCAGGGGTGGGAGGAGGTGGGAAAGCAATACATAGGAGGATTAATGTCACTGCAAGAAGAAGGCAAGAAAAAAAGAAAAACTGTTTTCCCTCTATCTTCTACTACAATAAGGGAAAGAAGAAGAGCCAATGAATTGGTTCATCTTTACTCTTTGCTCTGTAAGTATGTTAAGTAAGGACAATTTAAATTTGTAAATTGTGAACTGTTTGTTTTCGTTCGCTTTTTATTTCTCGATATTGTCGTTCTTGTTGAAATTTTGCAATTATTGCTACGCTCCCTCAGTAATTTCAGTCGATTGTTTACTGAATCGATTCAAGCTTGAATTAGTTGCTGTCTTTAGTTCGGTGTTGCAAGTTGCTCTTAGATACACTTAAAAATCAAATTGTTTAGTCTTCTCAACTCGGTGCCGCGTAACGGTTCTCACTTTTAAACCTTACAATTTTGAAAACATAATTCCATATTTACATTTAATAAGAAATTATTTTAAATGAAAAAAATTATCTAAAAACGTAACGGCACAAATCGGATATTCAGGATTCGGAAGGATTTTCTACATTTAAATGCAAAATTCAATGCAAAACAAGTTCTCACGTTGCAAGGTGCTAAACATATTCCATATTCCACATTAAAGAGATTTTTTTCTTTTTTTTTTTGGAATTTTTAATATTAAGTTTCGATGTGAAAAAAGCCAATTTCGATTAAATCTCGCTTTGGAGAGTCGAGAAATGTGAAGATTGAAAAACAAATTTCTCGAGAATATCTTGACAGTTCCCGAAAAATCGGTGTGAAAAGTTGAAAGAACATTTGTGCGTTTATCTCGTGCGAACTCTTAGTTACACGTATATGAAATTTATAATAACAACTTTTGAAAATTATAAGGTGGAAATAAAATTACGAAATATTTCATGAAATATCGCGAACAAAGTCGAACAATAAGCATTATGCGAATAGGAAATTTCTTCGGTTGGGCGCAATCTACAAGGTTTTGTTATTCGATTTCAAAATTATTGATCCGGTCCACATTTTGCAAAAATGTTGAACTTTTTTATTCCAAATTACTATTCGAACATATACAAAAGTTATTATTTGCAAGAATGATTATTACTTTTTCCCCGTAATATCTCCATTTCGATGGATCGTTCTTAAAAGTCGAGGAGGTTCAATTCTCCTTGTTCTTCACAACAACATTCCTTTTTATCTTTCTCGTAAAGGTCAACTCAAATCAAATTAATTTTTTCACTGCATATACACATATATTATATATCCTCAGGAAATAAAATTTGAATAGTTTTGATTCGAAGTCAACTCCAGCATGCTTGTCGATCTGACCATGCACTTGTCGTTGAAACTGGGAAAGTTGTAAAAATTAAAAAAAAAGTGTATTGAAATTTTATATATACTTCAACTTTATATATACTTCACTTTGAAGTTGCAAGTTCAAGTTAAATAACAAATAATATAATAGCGGACACTTTTCAAAAGCAAAGAAGCCCGCGGTCACGGCTTTAGAACTGAAAAGACTTGGGAATTGGCAGAAAACCTGTAAACTGTATACACGGCTAACGTCATTTCGAACGAATCCTTTACATGCGCTTCGAACCGAATAAAAGTTTTGTACTTGCCTTCGCATTCTTATTATTCTGGACTGAATATAATGAGTGAAATTTATTAAAATTATAAATCAAATTTGCGATAAAATAATATACAAGTAATTAAAGTTAATTCAAATAAAGGACAGAGGTGTTAATCCCTTTGAATGTCCATGATTTGCTGGTTTACTATACCAGCTATTAAATCCTTGGAATTAAGCTACGATCTGTGTGAAAGTGAAAATAAGGCACTTAACAATTTTTGAGGGTCATGTCTTTGTCGCGAAGTGAAGAAATACCGAAGAAATATTTAAACACTTAAATTAAATTAAAAATTGTGATCCATTACCATGCAGTGTTTGGGTGCAGTGCACAAAGTTCATTTAAATACTAAAAGTCGTCCGAAGGGTGTAATTTCAAATCGGCTAACAAACACACTTTCACCAAAATCGTAGAAGAATTAAAAACAATAACCGAAAAGTTTATTCATTTTGTGTTAATATCCAGGCGTTTCCCTTTGCTTTAGTAGTTGCCAGTGATTGACCTAACGGCATTTATTTTTATTTTTATTTTATGGTCAGGTGCCATCCAGTATGGCAAATAAAAATATATACACTTATATAAAAAGCACGCGCCAGATCTCCTTTCTCGCCCTAAATTATTAATATTAACAAAAGCCAATCACTAAAGCCAGTTAATCAAAACAGCACACATTACGGAAATGGAAAAGTTAATCTGATCGATTTACACTCGCGACACACGGTCCTCTATTAATATAAAAAGTAATATAAACGGATGATCGAATAAGCGACTATTTAGGAGACGACATATAAAAATGGCTAAAAATGGCGGCTAATAAAGACAATTGCTCTCTATTAAGATAATTAATTTATTCAAGTAGTTAATAAAGGTCTGATTAACCTCGCATTGGAAACTAATTCCGTAACAAAATAGCAATACAATGATAAATGATTTGAAGTAAAGATACAGAGGAGCATTCCAAATGAAATGTTTGAACTGAACGTATTTGCGCTTATTTGGATCTAACTCTTTCTCTGCTAGGGAGCGAAAAAAATCTTTAAAAAATTACGCTTTACGTATATCGTCTAAGCATAGAAATGTGTGTTTTCGGTTGCACATCGACGCCTAAGCCAATGAAAAGCCGTGAAAACGAACCCTAAGGAAAGCGCTCTGAATCTTTTTTTTAAGACAGGGAAAGCATATACTCTGGAATATATGAATATGTAGTTGTCTGCGGGTAGTTCTGCGTTTTTATGCGCCAAGGTGGAAGAAAAGTTTGAAGTGTCGTTTTATATGCACCTTTCCCGCCAACAATAAAAATATTCTTAGAGTAGTAAACGGAACGGAAGTAATTGTTTTGAGGAGCACTACAACTATTTACAAAAACAAATTTAATTTAAAATATAAACGAATGCATAAGTTTTGACGAATTTTTCGGTCTGGTTTTTACAGTCGTCCGAAATCTACAAATTACGATGCATAGAAGGGTTAAATCGAAAAAGCCGAGAAACTCAATAAAACATCAAACACATTTTCTTAAAGGAGTCATGTCATGGGATTGCTGCATAACAGTTCCAAACTCTTGAAAATAATTCTGGGTAAGTATTTTCGCACTTGTGCACTTATACGCGGATGCCTTACCTTTGGGTAAAAGTTACTTACAATTTTCCTCATTAAGGTATCGAAAATGAGATACGTAGAAATGGGTAATAATAGGAACGCAGAAATCAATTTAGTTTCTGTCCATCGTGTCAATAGATAGCTTGGAATGGTTTGCAGGCGAAATACTTGTAAAGTTCTGATGAAATATTTCATATCCACGTTGGATACAAACAGTTCAATTTCTGGGATTATTGTCATTTTTACACACTAGACCACTTGTCGTACAAGGACATATTAAGTTTGTGCGGATATATGTAACACCCAGGAGGATTTCCGCTTTTCGTTACACCGATCGACTCAGAATCACTTTTCGCATAGATTAAAGTTTGTCTGGCCGTCTGTCTTGTTTTCTTCTATTCAACTTACAAGACGCAATTTTTGAGTTGTTCTGGTGAAATGCGACATACCGTCGTATTTTGGTCAGGATGAGCACTATTGAATATGGTTCGGATCACACAGCTTTTTCGACCATTTTCCATATAACACCGCCACCATTTGCTAATGGGCGATGCTTTCAATGCTTTCAATCAAAACGTTCAGCATGATCGCAACATTGAATCCGTCTGCTGTTGTCACATTCTATCAGTCATTTGAAATCGAAATGCACAAACTTCGAAGATATGTAACTAATGGCAAGCAATACAATTAGTGCAAGGACGATCAAAATTATAGGGCTCCTAATAAAGTTAACACATTGGTAATGTTTTAAGATTTTTTCAATTGAATAACGTTTCACATCTTCGTCCTAGTTTTAGATATTCTGAAATGTGTAGGAGATTAGAGCTCATTGTAAAAGGTACCCAACAAAGAAGTAAGGAAAAGTATAAATATATTGAAAGAAAGAAAATCACTAAATTTGAAGCCGGTATCTAGATTTTAGGGACCAGGGAAGTGTTTATCACACATTGTACAAAGGGACAGACAAGCAAACGAATTCCTCCAATAATATATTTACTTCATTGACTTCTGGAGCTTGCTTCTAGGCGCTGCAAGCGTTCTGCGGAAACGAGCATACGAGCATTCAGTAGTTGATATAAAAATAACACATACGTACCGCAAACTACTTAAACCACTACTAGCAAATAAAAAGAATTATTCTCATTTCTTCGCTGTCCTCAAATTTCGTCGCAAAATAAGGTGTTTGTTGTTGTTGATAGATTTAGTCAAACCGTTTGTACACACATACATACAGTGCGTATAGAAATTGCAAAGCAATGGTACAACCTATTGCTCATGCGCATACTTGAATGAACATACTGTTACCCTATGCATTTGTGTGCTTGCGAATGCAAACACAAATGAATTCACCCCATGCAATGAACCAATGCTTTCGTGGGGCGGAGTTTCAATGTGCTTTGCGGTTAGCAAATATATTTGCCCGCGTTTGTCTACGTGTGTGTAACTTTTAAGATATTATTTGCAAACTCGTTTGCTACGCAATTTTTTATTTATTTTTTTTTGTAACCATGTCTGCGATTGTAAAGCGTATTCATAGTTACTATGGAAAGGTTCAAAAGCCTCCTTCCAATGACCAGAAATAAGATCAATATGAAATTGCGAATTACTCTTGCAAGTTGCAATCTTGATATGGGTTACAAGCCGAGCAAAACCGCTATACGTAATTTCTCCTGAGTAGTTCGCATCGAACGAGAGACAAAGCATTATAATACTCAACGGTTACGTTTGCAAGTTATTCACAGTTCCCACAAATATTCTGTTATTTGCTTATCTGTTTTAAGTTAGTGTCCAGACTAAAGCTTCTCTCTCTCTTTCTCTCCCCCCCTCTCTCTCTCTCTAACAAAAGTGATCATTTTCCAGTCAGCAATTAAGATTTGTTTCTGTGACGCTCAAACCGATACGAAAGCTGGATGTAACTCTTTTTCACGTAAACTTAACTTTCATTCAGCAACAATTAATTCAGAAACGTTTCTGTTTTAATTTCCTTCGAAACGTATAACTCCGTACTGCCAAAACTCATGTTCGGGTAATTCTTTACCTCTACTGGCCATATCAAGCTAAAGAAGTTAAGCGAAAAAATAAGTTTTTTTAAGCTTTGAATGATAGTTCGGGTTAAATAGCTTAAGAAGTATTAGAAACCTGATTGTTGAACCATTTGATGACAATGATGACAAATGAAGACAACAAACAAGGAATTCCTGCCGTGTCTGCGACAATCTCTTTTGCTTCTGCCGCTTCCGACAACCACGTGCAAGGACTTCCCCGAGAGCAGTGCATAATTCCTTTAAAGTGGAATCGCTTTTTTCTGATTATTGGAACTCGGGTAATTGTTGTGCAAAATCATGCACGACTGAAGACTAGAGAATGGCAGTTGCACTACACGCGGTCAGTTAAAGTAAGATGTGGCTCAATGACCGATACAAACGTTTAGGGCCTATTGTTCAAGATGAAAGGCGGTAATGCACATTGCCTTCTCGAGACTTCTTCTTGACCTTGATTAGTTAGTTGCGGTAGATCTCAACCGTCATTGTGTTTACAGAATTATTTTCTCGACTGTATAGGACTCTTCAACGTACTGAAAGATATTAAAGATGCTCACAGTTTAGTCTTCGCTCTTAAATCGTGCGCTTTCCATTTTCTTAACTACAAACTACTTACGGGAAACGAAATGGTTTCGCAGACTTTCGTTTTTTTTTGATAATTGAAAGTTTTTTAAGAACAGCATTAAGATTAACGGTTGGCAAATCTTTAAGAAGTTTGAACAGTAAGAAATTGCAAATGTATTTTAAGGAAAATCTTGAAGGAAATCCTGAAAGGAAGTAAATTGCAGCAACGTGTTTTTTAGATGAAGAGTGCGTCTGTATCAACTGTGGACGACAGATGTAATGTTGATTGAAATATTTTGGATAGTGATGCCGTAGTGCGCTAGATCTGAAAGCAAAATAAGGAATTCCAACCTCAGTTTAGACATTTCCACCATTCTAGCCATTGTCTTGTGAAACTGTGCTTTCGTTTCATAGGAGTAAATGCGTAAGCCATTTGGAGAACAGTATTTTAATGCTCAATTTTTCATGCTTTTTAATATCTTCGGGAGGTCAGCTATCTTTCGCGACTATCAAGAATGAATTTCAGAATTTTTTAGTTTTCCTGGCGTAACCACTTGTTATACATATGAGCTGCAGGCAACGTGACCAGCGTTCATACGATTTCGGCTCATCCACAAGCAAATTGTTGTTTTCGATGGAGAAAAGTTGTCATAACACTTTGTGCTGACTCCAAACTTTATTTTTTGCTACCAAATAAAATTTTTCTAATGCTTCGAAAACAACAAAGATAGCACTACCAAAGGCCATTGCAATGGTCCAAATGAAATAGAATTTTGAGGCATGTTTTTTGAAGCTTTTCACTGTCTAAATATAATATGGAATTCCTAATATGTGTGAGTCCTGGGAATTATTGACCATTGCATTATAGCGCTCCTATTACATGTGTATTTGTAATTTGTTTGATGGCATAAGCAAAGCAACAACGAGAATCTCCCTTCCTCTCCACGGACGGATATGAAAGAAGGCAAAAACTTTTTCTCTGCCTAACATAAGCCAATTTAAATATTAATATAATTTTTATATACAACGGGTGCTGTTTGTCACAATTTGATGTTTCATAGATGCTTAGAAAGCATGCATATATATGTGTAAATGAAGTGAAAGCAAATTTGCGCAGCAGCTTTTTGGGGATGTTTCATCTATTAATTATTTTCCTGATTTCCATTCATTACTTAGATTCTTTGGAAGATCAAGAGGGTGGAGCTATGTACATATCATGCGATGTCTCAAACGCAGGCCCCGCGGAACCAGAAACAGGATATGTTCCCAACAATCCATTGTTCGGTTTAACGTTGGACAGTCCGCAGGTAATTTAATCATAGAACGGCATTTTATTCGTCTTAAACGTACATACTTAAGTTATTATTGTCACTCCACGCTCCTGCATATATTCCTAGAGCGATTTCTTTCCTAATAGAAAGTGTTGTTGTTGTAAATAAGAAAAAAATATTTTTAATTAAAACCGAATCGTTCGATGTCAATTAAATCTGTTTAAAAAGTTCATTTTAAAGCAAAAAAAAATTCTCTTAAATATTAAATAAGAAAAAAGTGATTTCTTTTGAAAATTGTTGTGCAAAATGTGTATGCGATCCCATAACTATAATTTACCGTAAGGGTCGAATGTTGTGCTTGATAGTGTTATGCATCGAAAAGTATTTTGAAGAGGAAAAACTAAAATGACGGAACGGATTAACTGATTTTCGCAGGTTATGAGACATGTGCGCTCGCATTGCACATGTAGAGATAAGAATAAATGCAACCCCGGTGTGCATGTCCTGAGTTTCTAAGGAAGTGACATTACAAAGGTTCAAACCGAGATCGAGACCGAAAGCGTTATGTGAAAATCTGCTCAACGAAGAAAAGATAACTAAGCGGAATTGTAATATTCCTCGTCCATCAGCAAAGCGCTCGTTCGCACTGGTCGCATTAAATTTTCTAAAGATGAAAATGCCACAAGACGTACAAAATCATGTAACTAACAACTTTTTTTTAATGTTATTTACAAACTCAATGGAAGTCGAAAAATGGGATGAGTTTCCGATCGCTCTATGGTTCTACACCATTATCGCAAAATGTAGTATTCGAGCAGCTGGAATGAGATGCAAAGAAAGCTTCACCGTTTAAAATTTCCGTGAAACAAAGAAAAAACGACAAACGTGGAAGTTTTCAATGAGGTTATAGGTCTTATAAGACACACCAACGCTTGATGTCATGGGCGCATTCTTCGTCAAAATAAACTATCTACACTAACGGAGACGACGTCCTTCAAGCAAAGGAATTAAAGTGGAGTTTATAAGAAAGATTAGTCATCCGGAGAGTCTACGTCGAGGGAAAACAATATTTCAAGATCTTGTTTAAGTTGAAGCTCAAAATTCACACAAATTTAGGAAAATATAAATTCAGAAATGTGAAAAATATTTTGTAAAAGACAATGGACAATAAAACCCGATACCTGCGGCGAATCGGAAATCCTCCTGAAAAGCGGAATGAATTTTTCTTTGATAATCCGGTAATATTGCACATATCTGTGAAAAGGAGAGAAAAGGAGGAAAAGTGAAAGTGCTTTTCTCATTTACTCATTGCTATCCACCAAGAGAATTCATCGAGTTTCTTGTCAGTGGAATCCTTGTTAGTTGAACAAAGTTTCTCAGTTGCTGGTGACATTCACATTTCTTTTTTGGAAGACGAACAAAAGAATCATAAAAAGCCCGACCTGAAAGTAAATATAACTTAAGAAATTAAACACCTTTCAACCGCAGGCGGTGAAAGTGAATAGAAAATTTGTTTAACGCTCGATTTGAAGGATTTTCGATTTTAAGCTTAAGAATTACATATTGGTTTTTGGTGATATAAGGCAGCGAACATGTGGATTTGGGCCAAATATTACAAAATATTAATTTCAACTTCCACCGCTTATTCCGACGCACATTACGCTGCATTTTATCATTATTCGCGAACGTCCTGATGAGGCTTGGATTGTGATCATTTCTGCACCGAAAATGCTGGTGATTCTGCCGAACATGTGGGTAGTAGTTATTCATGGGATCAAAACTTGTAGATGAAAATTTTGCGACTGTGTCTTATGACAGTCAAATTGAAAGGTTCTCGTAATAATAGCTATATGCAAGACGTTCGCAAACTTATTGTTCACATTGTATGGACAACTGTGCAAACTGTGTTGTAATTTTTGTATTATTCGCTATTTAGTTTTATCCTTTTTGCTTTTCCAAATACCTTCCGCTTGAAATAAATAACGAAGCAATCTGGAATATCTAGAAATCTATATTAAATTGCTTAAAAGAGAGGTTAATGTTTGGAAAGACAAAGCAAGCGTTTGCTGATCGTGCAGATGTGGATTGATTCGAATACATTCGAATACGAGATACATATTGCAATTAACAGACGGGCGGGGGTAATGCACAATAAGAAGAAAATAAAAAACGGTATTCAGAGCTGCAATGCTCTACCCTCAATGCCCTTCAGTACGCAGTCCAAAAGTTACAGGCAAGCCGCCTTTAAATAGGAAAACCGATATTGCAACAAATAAATCTTAAGGGGTTGTGGCATATTCTTCGTTTTCCTCGAGATCGTTAGTGAATTGTTTTTTTGACGTTGAGCATTGGATTTTATGATGCAGAAGTGTTCACTCTTCACTCAGCTAATACAGTGTTTGCGCGGTATATAGGGACAACACGGCTCGTCACAGCCTAAAACGCGCATAGTCTTCCTCTTTCTTTATCTTTATACACATTCCTATACTGCATAAAAAAGTGCTTAAAGAAACATTGAACAAACCAAATAAGCCGCATTAAACCGAAGCGCATAAGATTTCCTGCGCAAAAACAGGTTTAACTCGCCTCGTCAAAGCTCGTCGATCCGGTTTAATCCACGTGTGTAATATAACCTTTGAAATACTTCTTTATGATAGGTGTTTACTAACGAGTTATCATAAAAAAGGTGAATGTGCTACCATTGCATGTAGACACGGCCTTTGTTTTGTCCGTCTATGTGTCCCTCATGTGTACGACTGCCTAGCTTTAAAACATTACGCTAAGATGTTGATATTTAGGAATGTGTTCGGATAACTAACAAAGCCGTCCATAATAGTGAAAAAAAAGTGAGATCCTACCTCTATAGATTCTGATCTCGTGAAAATCATTAACATTCTACAATGAACGCTTCTTACATAAATGCTTATGCTACGTGTTCAAAGCTCACTTTCAGAAGTAATCGCTCATGATGAGGACGTCTTTTTAGCGTTAACTGGCTTTATTTAACCACAAACAAGAGGCCACTGTGCACATTATCACACTAGGTACCGCCTACCTGTGCACATTATCACACTAGGTACCGCGTACCGTTGTACGTAGGAAAACCAAATCAAACTCTGAAAAGAAATACTCTTTCAAGAAAAGCTCTGCATATAAAGCATCGCGTTTTGGACATGACTGCCGATATTGGTCATTGTTCGTCGAAGTAGTCGAGTAGGTAAGAACCGCAACTAGCAAGTAAGTATTCGTGGGCTGAAATCTCAGTGCGGTAGTGTTTAGTTTGTTATAGCTGTAGTGAAAACTCTGCCGGTGAAGGCACAAATGTTACCGATTGGACGCACGGACCCTCTGGGCTACGGCCACCTCTCTATATATTTCCCTATCTTCACTTCTTCTTTTTCTGACCCTCGGCATGTTACACGAATAGCGAACATCCCCTGAGTAAAGAAGAAAAAAATAATTTAATAAATCCGACTCAACTGAATACCTTGCACATAATGTCGTGAAAGAGCTCACTATGGTTTCAAACGACAATATCGATAATTCGATTTAAACAGAGAGCGTTGCTTTGATAGTTTGTCCCATTTATTTATTTATTTATTTTCCTTAAGTTTTATAAATAAACTGACAAAATATGGTTTGAAAGGCGTAGGATAACTGGATCATATGCGCCTGTACGTGCAACGCAGTAAAGGTGTCCTGAAGTTTGTCTCATAATCTTAACAGATTAAAATTCATTTCAGAAACTCACGCCCTATATTGGCCCTGTGAATCGAATCATAACTGTACTACTAACGGTTCTCTTTGCATATCTGCTACTGGCCAGTGCGAATGCAAAGAGTTTGACTACGTGTTCTCTGGAGACTACACAAAATGCTTAAAGAATTCACTATTTGGTGACACTTGCGAAGAAGACATTCAATGCAATCTTATGCCCTCAGCTGCTTACTGCAAGTCAAGCGTTTGCGGTTGCATTGACAAAGAAACCTATATTAAAGGGAGTTGCAAACAACTCAGCAAACTCGAACAATACTGCGACGAAAGTCAAATTTGTGATTTCGGTTGTGATAGGAATTCCGTACATGCAAGTGTAACGGTACGGACGCGAAGTGTACTTGCGCGTGCGCTGACGGATATTAATTGAACTAAAATTTAAAAACTATAATTTATTGAATTAAAATAATTTAATTGAAGGAATTAAGAAAAAATAATCAAAAGACATTTGAAATCATTTTATTTAAACAATTGAAATTTAATTATATAAGTTTAAAGAAGTTTATTAAAATTAAATTATATGTAGATAGCCTTTAATTAAATTTTTTGTATAAAATTATATAAAATGAAAAGAGAAACTGGAGTAAAAGAAATTTATTTCAAAATTGAGGTTGAGGTGAGGTGAGGTTGGGGTTCGACCGCCTGGCCTTCGTAAACTGCAAGGCGCCGTTGCAATTCCTCTTTTGCGGCATTAACCTTCTCCAACTGCTTGATGAGCCTCGCGTGGGCCGACGTTGGCGGGTCGCTGTTGTGAAACTCGTCGGTAAATATATCTGGGCTCACCACATTAATATTTGTTAGATCAAGCTTGCCTGCTGGCGTCGTAGTTGGTTCGTCTGTCATTTGTGTCGTTTCCTGAACGTTCGTCGCTTCTTCTACCCGCACTACGTTGTCTCTCTCGCTTCGGCATCCTGGTTTTTCCCTCCCCCCCGGACTACCATTGCTCCTGTCATCTGGTTTTCCCCTAAATCGCGGCCCAAAAAGCGTTCCTCGTCCTCGCTGTGAGTGTTAATCTGCAAATTTTTGCAATTGCTTATATGTCCTTTTATAATTTTTACCGCCCAAGCCAATCCCAATTTTCCCGCGTACCACGTATAGTGTCCCATCCTAGTCTGACCGCCTCGTCTTCTGTCCAACCTTCTCAAACTATGTCTAACAGCGTAAATTTTCTCAACCACGTCTTCTGCACTAACTAAATCTCTAATTTCTTTTGTCAGTCGGTCGGCTAACTTTGCACATACTACTTTACATAAATTATTCCCCCTATTACTATTCCATAAGTCCGAAAATTCTTTAAAAAGCGGACTGAACACACTGTCTGCAATTTTGACCATTGTGTTTATTTTAGATATATAAATAATATTATAATGTTAATATAATGATAATTATAAATAAGTATTGCATAATAAAATGATACAATAACCTGAAAATAAATGCGAAGCAAAGTAGATGAATTAAGAATAAATAGTAAATATTAAATGAATAAATAATTTAAATATTTATTCTTCGTCTACAGTCATAGTAGTAGAACTCCAAACAATTATTGATTTAGTCGAAAACTAAATTCAAAAACAACTTCTATAGCCGTCGGCATACAACAACAAGTATGTGTGCCGCCATATTAATTGATTGTTGCTTTTTGGTCATTGCTTTTTTACTCTTTGTTTTTTTTTTTTAAATAGAACAAAGAATGGTCAAATATCGTTATTGCACGCAGATTGTCTAGAACGATCGTAGACAGGTTGTGTGCAAAACCAATCAAAAGCAATGGCTAATCATCATATAAATAACTTGGGGCTTTAAAGATCAATAGGCAAGGATTAAAGAAAATTACTTTCACATTAATTTACTTTCTTTAAGCGTTAGCAAACACAACTTTCACTACTCGTTTTCATTCAAAAAGAAAACTCAAACTCACTTCAAAACAAAAATTATTCACAAATTCTTAAAAACATTTCATACAATTATGGAGACACCAACAAGATTTCCAGAAAAATTATACTCAGATGGCTCTCCATTTAAAAATATTTTCCAAAATATATGAATGTACTCACGTTTTAATTTAACGCAATTTTTGTTTTAATGCAATTTTTGATTTAATTGCAATTTTTGATTTAATTCAAATATTTTCAATCGTTTTTCCAATTCTTTTTAACTTTTCTTAAAATTTTTTCAATTTGCACAACTTCTCCTTTGTCTTGTGAAATTTTACATAAAACCGTTAATTGGTTTTTTCCTTTACACGGTTTATGAAAAGAAAGCATCAATGGAGAATGGAGAGAATGCAGAGTCGCTTCGAATAAATATGAAATATGTTTTTTACTAATGGACTTGCATCTCTTGTATGTATGTACTTATGCATGAGATTGCATGATTTAAACAGTCTGTACTACCTGTCGCAGGACTCATTACTGAAGCTTTCGTAATTACCGGCATAGTTACTTACTTTTGTTTCTTTCCTATTTTTATGATTGGAAAAAAAGGGCTGGGGTTGAGTCTTTATTTTGCGTTTCCCTCCGTTTGCAGTGAACCACATTTGTCTTACAAATCACATACAAAAGTTCTTACATTCTTAAGTTGGCCGTTATATTTTTCAACACATCGTTATCGTCCTCAATTGTTTGAAATTTACGACTTCCGAATTCTGTTACGCGAAGCCACAATTAACAAAATTCATTATTTTTATTGCGTTATGGATTATTACACTTAAAGGCAAGCAGGATATTTAATCTCTTATGTAATATCACAATATTGACATCGATTATTCACCGCTTTCTTTCGGTATATGTGTTTTTAGCACGAGTGCGCCGCTTCCTCCTGTGTTGGGTGTTTGTCGTGTCAAGGTAATACAGCCCTACCGGTATCCTCACTGCCTACGAACGATTTCGATTGTGGCTCATGCTTCGATGCAGCCGTTGGTGAAGGTTCGTTCAACGTCTCCGGGTCTGTACAAAATTGCACACAAGTGAACTTCAATAGTGGGGATAGTGAAGGAAACTGCGCCGCTAATTACTGGTCTGCGGATGAAATGGCCTCAACGTTCCCAGGACTCTCACCTTTAGACATCGATCCATTGCCCAGCTTATTCCCATTCTCTCCATGTGGTACCTCTTACAATTTTTCTGCAAATCCACATCAAGCTTCACTCTCGTACACGGTTCATCCACATCAAATGTTGATTTCACCTAATGGTCATAGCCAAACATTATCAGCTAACATACAATCGTCGCACAGCAACACTTTAAGCTCCACAGATCAAGCATGTTTTTATGAGCCCCCCAACCCTGTCGCGTCATCATCATCAACGATGGTAAGTAACACCTGCAATAACCAACAAATGAGTGGCGTAGGATCAACAGCTATGTATCCCAGTATGAGTGTAAACGTTAGCATGAATATGACAATGCATGGATACGGGTCGGCGGACGGTTCGGTGCCAATGCAATGTTCCCAGGTACAACGCGATTTATTGATTTGTAGATTTGAAAGCTAATATAACTATAAATTACAGTGGACTCCAGCTAATAGTTCATCGTCTGTTAACGTTTTATATCCGCCGGTGTTGAGTCCTTCTCACTACCCCGCTGCTGCCACATACTCATTCACAGCGGATTTCCGAGCACCACCAATGCAAAGCAATCATAACGCGGTTATATTACCATCTCTCGCAGAGGCTGTGGAGAAGGTTCCTTCTTCATCGCCTTCATTGTCCCTTTCTGCTGCTATCGCTCCAAAAAGTTTCCACGCAAGCACACAAATGACTCAGGGTTATTCGCTGACCACAAAAAGTCCAACATCATGCACACAAATACGTGACACAAAACCAATAACAAGCACCACCGGAACCACAATTTCACCTAGCACGGCCCCCATCATTGCTGCAACTTTTGATGACGAAGATAGCAATGATGAAGGGTCAGATAACAAACCTAACCTTTGTCGTTTGTGTGGAAAAACATATGCTCGGCCAAGCACATTGAAAACCCACTTAAGAACGCATTCCGGCGAACGACCTTACCGTTGTCCCGATTGCAATAAAAGTTTTTCACAAGCCGCAAATTTAACAGCTCATGTACGCACACATACAGGACAGAAACCTTTTCGCTGTCCTATTTGTGATAGACGTTTCTCACAAAGTTCCAGTGTCACCACGCACATGAGAACCCATTCAGGAGAACGCCCATATCGTTGCTCCTCGTGTAAAAAGTCGTTCTCGGACAGTTCTACTCTAACAAAACATTTACGGATCCATAGTGGTGAGAAACCATATCAATGTAAATTATGTTTACTGAGGTAAGTAAATTTTTAGGCATTTTGTGCCTTAAGTCAACGAAAATTTCTAAAACCAGATTAGTTTAGAGAAAAGGAAAGGAAAAATGACCTTTCGCCTAGTCGTTCGTTCTAAACTGAAAAGTTATAAACTTTTTAATCTAATAACAGCCGTAATGTGATAAAAAGCCACTCCGAACATATGTATATACATATATATATATAAGAGCCCACTAGCAATAAATTTCCAAGATTTTTATAAATATAACTAATTTACAGTTATCGTTACAATACATTTTACAAGATGATCATAACGCTTTCAATTTCCGTGAATTTCTTGCTCGGAATGTTAAACTCCACCGGAGCAATAAATAAACATTGACGTTTTTAAATTGTACATCATATACAATGACAAGCTAGAACATCTCTTGACATATGTATCCCTCGAATAATTAGCTAAAAATTGCACACAACAGAAGAACAGCGGCTTTAAGGCGCGCATCATATTTGCTCTTGCATTTCAGAGAAAACAATAATATCCAGCGAGTCTGAAAATGATGAGATACTTGAGGAATCAAGTGAATGACTAGGAACAATAAAGCATTGCATGCGATAGAATTATTTCCCGATGCATTTAAAGAAAAAATTAAAAATAGGTTGACAATTTTTCCGTCTAAAGAAGACAAACTAGTAGGGTAGAAGTGCGTGACTACTTACCTAATTAAAAGGAGATGACTATTCACAAAATCGTGCTAAATACAGATCAAGGACATAATTTTGTAGCTTATGCAAAATAACCTTTGGCATGATGTGAGGTGAAGAAGTTACTTTCACTTACTCACCCAATGATCAGAGAAAAAGTCAGCAAACTGTCTTTCTCCGACTATGCGCTGACGCTTAAGTTCACGTAGCGGTAGAAATTTGGCATGTCCAAGCTTGGGAGCGAAAAATAAATGATGAGTATAACGATTTATTTATTGTATCCGAGTTATTTATTGGCCATTGCTATAACCACTCCTAGGAATTTGGCGGGTGATAAGAGATCCGCACATTGTCCACAGCAGGAAACATTGACAGACATTTTTTTAAAAGCCATGCAATTGCTTTTGTTAACAGAGTAACCAGCGTAACCGATTACACAGTTTCTATTTAAAAGTCAAGAAAAGCTTAGCTTCCCTTTACCCGCATAGGAATCCGCGTTTTATTATAGAACTAATTTTTCAAGTTTTTTCAGATTCTCACAATCGGGCAATCTGAATCGACATATGCGTGTGCACGCCACGAATAATAATGGAAACAGTACCTTACTGACATGACAAAAGAATCGCAGTGGAGGCGGTTTTCAACACTACGTTCCACACGCTCACACCTATGGCCACCACGCACATCAACATTCACAGTCACATCACCGTGCACATCATTTGAATGCCAGTAATTATAGCGATTACGGTAATTATAACTTCGGCGATTATGCTTCACCCAATTCACAAAACTATTCAGGGTATTACCTTTGTGCTCTTAATAAACCCAAATTAGAGCGATTCTATTAAGGGTCACAGAGGTATATATCACATTCATCTTTATGATTGTATGTTTACAAACATGCACTGACCCACATATTATCATATATACGTATATATAATTTTTTACAATTTCGGTAGTAAAGTGAAAATTGATTTTACTCTACCGAATCCAAAAAAAGCGAGTAATTGAAAAACGATGTAATAATAATATGCTCAAATTCAGATGCATACAAATATATGTATAATTTATATATGATCAAGTAACAGTATGTAACTACACTACATGTAAACATGTAAATATGAAAAATGTTATGTATATAAATAATTCATGCGAAAATATATGTAGTCAGATATTAGTTGTTATTGCATAAAAGACTGGTCCAAAATAATTTTTTTGAAACTTCATAACCTTAATCAGGAATTAAGTCAAAATAATATTCGGTTTGTTTTTCTAAATCCATAATGTTCCTAGCTATGCTTAATCGTTTCAGAATGGCAAAGTCTGCGTGCGTTTCAAAAAAAATTCACCTCAAAACCGATTAAGGTTAATAGCAGTCGCAGAAATTCAAACTCATGTATTAACTTAAAAAGTCTTTTAATCTGAATTGAAAAACTTTTTGATAAAATATTCTCGAATTGTCTCCAAAATAAAAAGGGATTAGATTCGGCTAGAGTCGAATCGTTTATACTCACCATCCAATCGTTGATTTTTTCTTTCAATCCACCCGCGCTATGTGGATCTACCATTATTTTCAATTGCGAGAGCCGTTGATATGCTTTGAAATCAGAAGAGAAATTCGAAATATGCTTAAGGAAAATTTTTTGTACACTTTATAAAAGAGGATTTTGCTAGCCACAGCCTCTTAACTGCAATCCATTGTGGGATATTTGAGTCGAATCCGAGTTGGAATAATTTACAGACCAAAATATACGTATATAAGCAATGACGACGACCGACAGCAAAGGCACAAAAGCTAACAGGGACGCAAAAAAAAGAAATTTCACAATTTGCAATTAGCAACGCGCACTGAATAAGTGGCAACAGTAACTCAAGATAACGGGCATGTTGGACCAGTCCCAGGTGAATAAAATGACTTTAAGAAATAAGTGTACATTTTTACTTTACAAATTAATTTTTATAGACGTAAGCCTCAACAATAAATTGTAAATAGGTTATATATTTCCGAAGCGCCTATAAGCCTACTATATAAAAATTTATTAAAGACTAGTGTCGCAAGACCGTCAAGCGAATTTTGAAGTGTTTGTGAGTGTTTATGAGTGTTTATGAGCATTTATGAGCGTTTATGAACATTTAGTCTGCTTTGAATTTGCTTATATACATATTGACGATCGAGTGTGAATATTTTGTCCAATTCCAATTTCGGTGATTCGCTCTTAACCTTGCATCTTCTTAAAGAAACATTTAAGACTCAAAGCTTTAAAATAAAAGTGTATATTATACTACTGCAGTGCATCTAAAGCAGCACGTTTGCGTATCTTCGCGATCAGATTGATTTATTTGCAATTGCATGTTGCTTTTCAACATAAATATCAGCACACACACACACACACAATATAAATATCTTCAAAAAATAAATTTAATTGAACGAAAGTAGCAAACCCGAGATATAAAAACGCTGCACATATTTCATTTACAAACTGTCCATCCTTCGTAAAGTATAATTTTGTTCTCATATACCTATATCCACACGAATACTACATAGGCGTTTTCGTAACGAAGACCGTATCTATTAAAAAGTCTCTGCAAGTTCCGTTTCAAGTTGGCGCTAATTTAACATATAATAAAGCGGCGTTTTCAGATCGTAACCATGCATTTAAGCATAGGCGCAATTTTTGCCACGCGCCGGAGATTTAAATTTTTTTTTAAGGAAATGTAACTAGAGACATACCACATTGCTTTACGCTTGAAACTTCAAATCCTCATGACTATTTCCTTAAATAATTTTGCCGTTCCTACCTTACATATTTTCTACATTGCAATTGACTTGTGGCGGAGGGCGGTTTAATTAACTCTTGTTCACTTAAACAATATCTCAAGTTGGCGCAGAAAGCGTGTATAGGTATTTGGGTCCTTTGAATAAATGGACCATCCGTCCATCATTCCATTTTTCTTTTTCATATATAAATGGTCTTTTTTTGACTTAGAGGCTTTTTTGATGGTGAGTATAGCAAGGCGAGAATAGAACAACTAAATAGCTTTGTCACGTTCGGTTTCAATTATTTTCTACACCAAGGTCTGAAGGAAGAACTCTTGCATTCTTTGTTACTGGAGAATTTTGCTTATTTTCAACATATACAAATCCATAAGCGTTTCGAAAGCATAACTTTCGATATATAACTATTAAAATTATTAAATAATAAGTTGTTTTGAAGTTTTGAACAACAGTTTGTTCTTACGTCAAGGATACATTATGCATAAATAAACTAAGCATGTGTTGAAATAACCTATTTATACATATGTATATAAGCATGTCATATTTTTTAATGTTTATTATTTCTAAACCTAACAGAGGTGCTTCATGTTTTTCCAATTCTTTGCTAACATTGAATAGAATAAATAACTAGTCTAGTCAATAAATAAATTATAAACAAAAAGAAAAAACCGACATTTCTTTATACAAATGTATTTGTGTGTACACATTTGGATCTCCTAAAAGGTTTAATAAATTCTGCATTTAACATAAATAATACAAAGTGATCGTTTTTTAAGTTTTCCAAATCGCAGATTCACATTTTTTCTATTATTCGATTTCAAAGTATGGGTTCCTTTAGCTTCTTCGCTTAGTCCCGTTTAATGAGACTTTCTTCTCTTCATTTCTCTTCTCTACGTTATGTACGTGCTAGAGGTATTTTTTATTTGATTTTACTTGTACTGTGTTACAAAAGAGGTGAGCAACGCTTCAGAAAAAGTGAATCTTTCTTTCTATGCTAAATAAGAATCTTTTCTCACCGAAGGGGGGAGGGGTTCACTTAGTTTGTCATAATATTTGCCACACCCAAAATGAAACATCAGATACCCTACAATTTCTGAATCGGTTAAGTCATGTCTGTCCGTTATTGACACCTTCGTAAAAACTAAGAATTGGTAGAAACGTGGCAAGTTTTTACAGGCAGGTTGATATTGAAAAAGGGCCAAATTGGTTAGAACACGCCCCGCAGTAAAGCATAAGCTGAACGACACCCCGTTTCTCTAAACATAAATTTGTGGGTTTTTGCTCGTTACCCATAAATTATGAAACATAGAAGAGTACAATTTTCTGCATTTACTTTACCGGAAACTGTACTATTCATGTGCAAAAATGGAAAACCTCACTCATCCCCACCCAAAGTTACAAGCAATTATATGTCATTCTTTCCACTTTTTTGAGGTTTTTTGCTTTTTAGACATAAGGCAAACAAGGCAGAATGTTTAAAATTATTTTGTACATTTCTAAGTAGTTGTTGTTACAGTAAATTCTTAAACGTCAAAATATGTCCCGTATTATTTTTCAATGTCCCAAAGTGCGGCTCAAAATCAATTCTCTCCCATAATTAGTACGTCCGACGACGAAAATAATCATAGCATTCTGAAACTAAACAACACGATAAGACGCCATTTCTTGCATCAATGTCTGTAAGCAGCAATTTATTGCATAAGTATGTATTAATGTACAGCAGTTGTCAATTTTATCTTTTTGACGCCCCTTAAAGTCAGATCTTCACTTCCTTACTGTTACTACAAGCGCTCAATTACAAATATTTGCACCTTCGTCACGATTTCGAATCTCTTTTTTTTGTCTTTGTGCTCTTAAAATTGAATTCATAGATTATTGTCATCAGAAAACAACTTATTAGACATTGAATAGCAATAAATTGCTGCCTTATTTACAGAATTACTGGCATGAAGTTAGTCTCTCGTGCGTGAATGAAACTAGAAAATATAAACGCAAATAAAAAGGGGAATCACGTACTGTGCAAGAACACAAAAATAAATTTATTGTTATTAATTATCATCTAGTGTTGCAGTGTCATGGAAAGAAGCGACAATAAAAAAACATGTTCTTAAAAACTGCAAACAAAAAACACATTTCAGAGTTTTGGTATGTCTAAAAAGGTGCCAGAAGCTATTCGAAAAATCCAATTTCTTTGGGATATCATGGGCCCATCATCGACAAAAGATTGGTGGGTATATACATGAGGTTTAGGAAATGGTTGACCCTTGACATCGTAATGAAATTAATTTCTCGGAAGACTTCACTGCCTTTTCCCAAATCCACTCCACAAAGTAAAGAGCCCATTGGTCAAATATAAATGTAAAACAAATAGAGTGATCCACTTGTGGAAGATAAAAAATCTTGGGAACAAAATGATTTTGCAGAGTCAAAGACATCAACAACAAGTTACTTTGAGTGTTTGTCCTTAACTTAATGGTATCACTAAGATAAATTATCCCTATTATTTGATTGTAATTTAAATAAATATATCTTCACTATGCTCTTAAATTATTACTTATCTCTAATTGTCCTTACTTCTTATTATTCTTTTCTTATTTCGCTTTATTTCTTTTCTTGTCGTTTTAAATAGAATTTTTATTATTCAAGTTCTTGTGTTCATTGCATTACTATTGCTATTTAAGAAATATTTCTAAATTTTTGAGAGGTATGTGTACGGATTGGAACTCGTCTTAAGGATTCTGCCGTGTTAAAGGAAAGAACATTAATCTACTTAGGCAGATAGTATCATCGCTATGAAGCATCGACGGTATTATCTCAATTTAGCCTGATTCCTTACCTAACTATTAAGCAAATGATAAACAAGGGAGAGACACGATTTATCAACAACAACCACAATAACAAACGTTATTTCCCAAAACATTAAATGACTTCATATAAGAAAAATTTTAAAAACGATTAAAAAACTTACTTATTGCTCATGAACAGGTGGTTGTTATATCAAACGATGATACACTATTTAATTATGACATGTATAAAAAGTAGTCTCATTACATGCCGTATTACATACGAAATGTTGCCAAACTACATGAAAATATGACTTCAAATATCGCACGCTATCGTAGAGAAGCAAAAAATACTTGCGGTGGTTTATGTGAATGTGAATTTAAACTGTTGTGAATTATGAATAAAAGGGAGAACTTAGATTCACTGTTGATCAGATCGGCAGGGAAATGGGGACATGAACAGAGTCAATTGCGCGTTCCAATCATAGTTTTGCGGACATGGAGGTGACAAACAGATAGAGTAGATGTGTGAGATTTTTTTTTTTTATTGTACACATAAATCAAACTGGCGAAACTTCCGCGCGTACTAGAAAAAGGGGCTGTATAAAATAAAAGCACTCTTCCTCGTTATTCTGATCTTCAAAACACTACAAAATTGGACAAAAAATCGGCCAAAATAGCTGAATGTGGAAAATAATGCAAAATGGATTCATATGAACTCTTTAATGTTTTCCTTAATTACTTAATTACTAATACTAAATTATTTTTGGAATAGAATGCTGCTTATGAGAACCTGAGGCGTAGTTTTAAATACTTAAAAAAGACCAGCGAACATGAACTCGAGGATGCACATGCACATCTCGGGCATCTTTTAACGAAGGATGTATTGCCGAACTCCAATGGCGATTAACAAAGGGCTGAGTTCTTAAGAACAAGCACATTCTACCACTCGCATATCGCTCCATGTTGAAATTTTTAATTTCTCACTGTCCTTCTCGTCCACATGCAAAATCTCGAGCTCGTCTAATTTAGAGGGTGCACAACAAGGACGAGGAGCTTTGCGATGATCTTGCTTCCATATCAAACTTTGCAACATTGCGTGCATGTGACCGGGATTGTAGCGAGGTGGGCAACGACCGTGACAATAGCCTGCATCGAATGCTTTCGGTTGCAAAATAAACTCAAAGCCTTTGATTTCTTTAAATACGACCTCCATGCTGTGGCGACAGCATCGTTGATTAATTTTGTAACAGTTGTGGCGGCGTGTTTCCGCGTGTTTTCCATGATTGGCGTTTGAGTGGTGATGGTACTGGCGCACCGTTGAAGTTTCCGAAAAGGATTCATGCGCGCGGATACTGCCTTGCGATTGTCCAAAGCGACCAATTATATTCAGGGCTGGCATTAAATGAGACTCTTGGCCTGTTGTGGCAAACGATTCAGGTGACGATGTGTACCCATCATTGAAAAGTCGCGCACCAAGACGCTTGCAATTGTCACATTGCAGTTCCACTTCAAGTTGCGATTTATGAGAGAGCAATATTGAAACTATCGCTTTGGTAACATTAAATTGCAACCACTGAGTGCTTGTTTGGTCCGCCTGATCTATATCAACATTTACAGGCACCTTCCGTCCATCCAGCCATCTTCGTTTGCCATGATGTGTTATATGAAATATACGCAAATTCAAAATATCTAGCCTTTGGTTATTTGGACGCTCCTTGATACTTGTAGCCCTATTAATGCAGGAATTGTTTTTAGCCTCTTTATGTTTTCTACGATTGTCCTGTTTCTTTTTATTTCTGTTACGTAACGCTAAACTAGGATTGTGGATAAGCATCAGTCGGACGTTAGCTTCCTCAATATCGCCGGCGCTCCATTGCTGCGTCTGCGGCGTAAGGGCAAAGAGTAGATGTATAATTAGTTTGCTATCACCTCGTGGTTTTTTATGCGCACTTCTCGTAATTTGATTTTTTCGTTTATTGCTTTTAAAAAAATTCAAATCACTTAGAAAAAAATCACGTTTCCTTCGTGATTGTTTACTTGTATTGTAATGATCATCTGCCAAATATCCTTTACTTGGAACACTTAATATTTGTAAGGGTGCATCTACCAATTCGCGACTTTCACGCCTATTCCGGCTATGGACTCGTTGTAAATATACTCTATATTTGGCAGCGTATTCTTCCTGGCTGATGTTGATCTGGAATTGAATAACCACAAGCAAAAGATAATATAAATATTAGAAAATAAATATTAGATAAGTGCCTTTTATGACTACACCATCATCCAATATCCGTTTAAGCTCTTAAAAGATACAATTTATTCTTAATTTATTACTGAATCAACCAACAAAGAGAAAACCTAAAACTAGGCGCGTAAACTGTCAAATCGTCAACTCAAGATTACACAGACAGTTCATAACGAAGCTGAGTGATGAGTATGAAAGAACGTTTTTTGAATAAGGAAACGTTGATTCATTCATTTATTAAAATCGATACAATGGGAATGATCTGGGAGTTCAGGCATAAATATTGTAACTTATGTGTGCCATCGAACTTTCTAGGCCAAACCCCATAAACCCTAGCACAGACCCAGCTTTGTTTATAAAGATATCAACCTGTAAATGGAAGCGCATTCCGTGGCCGAATAGAACATCTAGATCATAGACCGGATCCACATTCTTGAATTTATGCTCAGTTGCAAAGGAATTCCTCCTTTACTGCCAACTTTTCAACGAACAAAACAAACAGTAACTGCCGAATGCAATCACCAACTCATTGGCTATTTTTACGACCAGTTGGAAAAATTGAACTTTTAGATCAGTTATCCAATTAATGCTTTCCTACTGCATGCCAGCAATTTGCTATTGCGAATATGCAGCTTTTTCCTCGTAATTTGCATTAATTTTTCATCAGTTGCATGCTGTTCGTTTTTACACTTCATCTGTGGACACAAATGCATAAATGCGAGGTTTCGCCTTTCGAATACAATCACTGCAGCCGCAACAGCTCTCCACACTAAATTTTGATTGCTATTAAGGAACTTTCCCTCTCAGTAAGGAACTAAAACAATACGAGCTATTTTAAAATGCACTTTGGTGGAGTTTATGTATTTCTGTTACCTTATAGTAACTCTGTTCGTTGTCTGATATGACCGCCCACGTGCAACAGAGATTGTTTGTGAAGCTTGAGCATATTTCTACAGCAATTTTGCATTCAATATAAAAATGTCACTTCTAAAAGAAAATGATGTTTTTAACAACCATTCCAATATTTTTTTCACAGCTTCACATAGACAAAGTGCCAGTTGCAAAGTAGCCGGGCACTGTTCGTTGCACTTTTTAAAAAATTATAGAACTGCATGTGCGACAGGAAGTGCACTCGTTAATGCTTTTTTCTTTTTGTACAAAAGCCATGACATGGCAGATATGCTACCTTTTTCATTTCATTTGCAGCTCATCAACTCGAATACGATCATTTCTGATGATGTTTTTAGTTCCACGCCTTCTTTGCGTATTTCTACGAATAACTTTATACAAGTCGTAAGCAAATATAACGAAATACTTTCGAGAAACTGCTGTAGATATCTTCAAATCCATCGTTTCCGTCCTGTACCCAGTGATCCAAAATTATATAATTTCGAACTTTTCTCTCAAGACGGTACTGTACATTTTGTGAATTCTGTAAAAGCAAGATGCGAAAGCTTCATATGTATTAGTGACTGAATGCAGTAAGTTTTAAATCTGAATTCCATGCCAGCTAATGGATGAAAACAGCTCCTAGGCAAATTTAATGTAAGAAGGGCTCTCAATTAATGCGATAAAATTTATTTGCGACCCTGCAAATTCCGTACTTGCTATGTTACGCCTGGATTCTTCTATATTCGCGTGAAATCGTCCCATCGCCTTTTTCTTATGTCAGCAAAATCCTTATATGAATATGTACGTTGTCTGGCCCAGCAAAATCTTAGGCGAACGCAGCTGCCGTAACTGCTTTTAAGTGAAATATATAGTTTCCTATTTAATGTTTGACTTTTTCTTTTTAAAATGTGTGCTCTGATCTTATTTTTGTCTTTGCTTTTGTTCTTCATATGGCTTTCTCGAATAAATGCGAACGTTTCTAATGCACACAAACGAACGCAACGTCAATATTTGAATCAATGAAATAATGCACATGTAGTATTTGCCTCAGTTCATGTCAGTTCAGTTTAATTATTTATGGTCATTCATTCCTTATCCAGCATTACTTCTTTTATTATTTCGTCTGCGATTATCTTTGTTTGCACATCTTTCAATCTCAAACCATGCAAACACACCGCATTTTTGATTAGAGTATGGACAGCAGTGCGGATATTACGATAAACGTATATTAGTGACATAACAGTAGAAAGGCGAAAAGTATGAAATTGGAGAATGAAGGTCTTTTAACCAAGCACAAGAGTGAGCTGATATTGTACACTTTTTACCCATTCAGCTTCTTGTGAAAAGAACTGTGTTAATGTTTAGTTGAATAATTGTCAATCTCCTTCATCCCTTATTTCATCACGCACAGGCAAAGAAATTTTCTGGCATAACAGCAAAATTTGTAAAATATTCAAAAGAAAAGTTTCACACAGTAATAGATCTTCCTTTTTTGTTACCATATTAAAAACAATAGGCAGTCTGAACATTTCCGCATATATATAATATGGACGTTGAAATAACTTTACCAACAACATTCCCAAAAACCCAAAAACCCCAACATTGTCCACTAAAATATCAACGCGGACGCTATATTTTACTGTTTTGATAACTGTTTTTTTTTTTTTGTGTCATAAACATGTACATAATCCAATCCTTTCCATTTATGTACATCATAAATTGAAAGTCAAATTTTCATCTTACGTAAGTCTAAATAAATGGCAAAATCGCTGCTTTAAGGCTTTGTTTAAGATTTATAAAAGAGTTGATGAACTTTTTCTTCCTTTTCAGAACAATACGATCTTCTTCATTCGCAATCAGGGTTTTGATCATTATTAGTTAATTTGATTGTGCATCTTGATAGCCAAAAGAATTTCAATCTAAACTATTTCTACGCTTTCTCTCTTCTTACGCTAGTAGGACATGCGTTGAAAACATTTATATGCGACAATAACATCAAATAAAGCATATACGCATCAACGTGAACAGTGGAATCAAATTGCTTATGTCTCTCAGTTTAGCCTTCCTCCGCCCGCACGTCTATCTAACGGCTAGTGCAAATTGTTACTTTTTCTCGAAAAAAAAAGCAAAAATTCCATAGTCGGGTAAGGCAGAGCAGTAGATACCCTACGCCATTTTCCTTATACAGTTACTCACTTCTCTCTCTCTCTCTCTCTTCATTGTCCAGTTGCTTGCGTCATAACAAGCTACAAGTTCAACTTTTTCGCTATAGAAGGACTTATGGCGCGATCTAAAAACTAGACATTACCTGCGGGTAATTCACTAATGGCAAATTTTCATCATGAAATATTAAAAATTAGACCTTTTTGCTATACAAGTCTTTTTTTTCTTTAGAATCGTGATGATGGTTAGGATCCCTACCCTAATAAATAGACTTAGGTGGTCCAAATTCGGTAAAGTTAATCTTAATATTAAATTATAATTGTGAACTAATTTTCCTCAAGAAGAATTGGAAATTAGACATTTTTTCTAGATAAATATTCAGTTCCCGTAGGACGGTTACATGATAAAGGGTTCGAAAAATTGCCCCGTCCGATCCAAAGCTTTTACACCAATTTAGGAAGCCGGAATACTATCACTAAACGATTTTTGTGGTGAAAATCACGCTATTCCGACTTATTATTACATAAGACATTTTATGTGGAGCGATAGAAAAAGCGTTCCGATCCGAACCATTTTCTATAGCGTTCGGCCAAAACACGCTAGTGTATCAAATTTCGTCAAAATATCTCCAAAATTGCGATTTATGCTCCAAATACTGGAAGACAGACAAACAAGTTTAAACGGATTCAAAAAGTGATTCTGAATCAATCGGCATAATTAAAAGTGCTTACACCTCGTCCCTCTAGGTACTATATATGACCGCACAAACTTGCAAAACTTTTCTTCTTTTTCTAAATATTACTTTACTAATTTACTGTATGAATTATGGTTAATAACGTCATTATTCTTTTGACAGCACGCCTAAGAAAGCAAAGGAAAACTTTACGAAAAAAAGACTCTGCAAAACTAATACGTTTATATGTTTAGAAAAGTTTTTTTAGTTTTACGTTTTAAAACAAGTAAGCACTTATCATGTTCTTGGTGTATTAGCTGGTTAGCTGTTTGCTTGCTGTTTTGTTTGTGTTTGACAGGTGACCAATCTCCACGCAAACAATTTAAATGATTTTTATTTTAATTAATTGGAGAAGAGTGCCATTGCCGGCTATTACAGACTCTTTCGCTTTAAAGGCTATTTTATTTGTTTTTTTTTTGAAAATAATCAATTTCTTCTTTTAATTTTTCTTACCAAAAGTCTTACGGTCTATAACTCATGTTCTTTTGTTGGTGTATCAAGTAAATCGGATAATTGTTTAAATCTGCCAACTATATGGAACCATTTAAATACCTTTTTCATATTGGGCAATTTTTGCAAGCCCAGTCCATCCATAACTAACTTAAGCATCTTCAGGCGATCTTTTTGTGCCCTCATATTAACGAGCGCTTTGTTAGCTGCGTCGCTATTGCTCGCCAACTCATTATTATTAATATTGATTTTCTGCTCATCTTTATTGTTCAATTTTTTTAAGCAATTATAAAAACGGTATTTATCATAGCCACCATTGCCATCAGTAAGAATTGGTTTTGCATCTCTGCTATTTCTAAAACTGGTTTGATTACTTCGATTGTAATTAGAAATTAACTTATCATAATTGTAAGCGGCTATCAAGCTGTTTGTTTTTGTGTAGGTAGAATTATTATTGAAATAAGGCTGGTGTCCAGCAGCTAAATATTCATTAGATTTGTTATGACATCGTTGAAGATCATAGAAACGGTTAGCGCGATGGCCCTTTCGGTGATGATGATGGTCATGATCCAGCTGTTTGTTGATATTGGTTAAATTTGCCGCAAGAAAGTCGCAATTACAAATTTTATTTTGCTGCTTACAGTGGCGCAGTTTATGGCTAACAAGATCAGTAGGTGCTAAACAGTGGGAAACGCATTTATGACGAAGACTAGGTGTGCAGCAGAGAAATGTTGTTGATATAGTATTTTCATTTATAGTGACATTTTCAGTTAGATTTAAGGCTGCTGCAGCTGAGTTAGACGTAAGATGAAGCGTGACCGTCAAGAATACCGCCAACAGAACTCGAAAGTTAATCTGTCGCAACTTAGCTCCTCTCGTTAGAAAACATTGTCTATGTACTAGGATTAACTTAAAGATTCTTGCAGTTATTTGTATCCCTTTAATTGATTCTTTGACAGACTCGAAGTCTGCAGTACATTTCCGTACCCAATAATAACAATTTTTTGACTGATCATCAATTAAAACACTTAATTGCATTTTGAGGTGATTCTTGATCATTTGAACATTTTCGATTTTTTCTATTCAACATTCACCTGATGTGGAATAGCATACACATTCTTACTATTCAAATTCTGAAGAGCATTATTTTCCTTTTTAGTTTCTGGTAAGAACATTATTATAATTTATTACAAACACTTTCGGATCTTCTTTCTGTTCTCTTTACTAAACATCCTTTAAATCCACTAAACAGCTTATTTAAATTGCATTGATACGTTGCAATGAGATGTTATTCATTTATATTTTTATTATTTTTATTCACATCATCTTTCCACTATTCAGCAGCATTAAAGCCATTTATCAAGAAAAAAAATGCGTATAAAAGCGACACCAAAATCTTACATTTTTATTTTATAAATTAAAAAAATTAAAAAACATGCCACTATCCACCTATTTTAATGTGTGCGCAAAATGCAACAACAAAATTCACAATATTTTTTCTCACTTTTTATACCTTTTTTACGCTCAGAAATCGAATTTATTATTCTCAGCATGTACAAAATGTTTTTCTCTCGCTTTCAGAAATTAAAGAAATTCTCTCAGAGAACACAAAATGTTACAATAACAATGCCACTAAAGATTAGAATATGAGCGAATATTCATTTGAGTTTTGCCTCTTCTGAGAATAAGCGTCAAACATTTTGCCTTTTCTGAGAATATGGAATTTCGAGGCAAGTTCGGTTCGGTTGTTGGCAGCGTTGCCATACTTACAAATTAGGCCATATTCACTAAGCCAAATTGCATTTTCAATGCTGTCTTGGTATGTTTCATGTTTTATGATTATATATAAAGGTTTTTATACAATAATTTATAAATAAAAACTTGAGTCAAAAAAAAATATCATAGCTATTTTTAGTTCGACAGCTGCTTTATCTATATTTGTAGAATAGCGACACTTGATGTTTTTTCTTTATTTTTTATTCAAACGTGTAAGCTGCTTCATATCTATTAAAGTTGTTTATTTGTTAAAAGCCAAAATAAAGGTTACTCGACTTGATTCGCGGACGTCCACGCCTTTTTTCTTCAATTTTTTCCCGATCTGCTAATAGTACACAATTATCTTAACCATTTTCTCTGCTAAGCAGAATGTTCCCAGTGGTTTGACTGAAAAACGTAATTATCAATACATACACATTTTTTTAAAAGCATAAGTTATATATAATTCAACCATTGCGTCCGCACATGAAAAGTAGTCATTAGAAAATACGTGGAATGAAGAAATTCAAATGAGAAATCGAAAATGTAAAATTTTATGAATGGCAAAGAAATTCGATTATGTACAATTCAAAATTTTTGGGTTTTTTTAAAGTCAACACTATAACAAATTTTCCCAGACACAAAACACTTTCACTCAAAAAAGATTTAGTTTTTTTACTCAAAGTTTTTTTTTCAATGTATTAGTGAAAGAAAATTTAAATTTTCAAATTTAGAAAATGTTCTCTCTTGCACAAGTTTCTGCGCTATTAACACTTCGCCCTTTGCTTACAAATTAATCAAAGCCGTTCCATTATTCACTAAATTGTAAATTGCAATAAAGTTATACATCTTCCTTATCCTACAATCGGACTATGTCGTATTTTTCTCATTACTGTATTTGTGGGAAATGCTAAGAAACAGAGATTTCTGTTAGAGCTGTGAATCGATGAAAATCAAAAGAAGTTTTTACTTTCTGCCGCTTGAAAATTCATGTATTAGTAACACTACCTCATTAATTGTCTCAGTTCATTTTAAAATTGTAACTGAGAAAACCTATATAACGCACAGAAGTAAGCTTCAAAAATCCTATAAAGTGCATAAATCCTTAGCCAATTTCAAAATGCACCTAAGAATGTCCGTCTGTCCAACTATGGGATGTCTGTGGTCCAGTTCGCAAAATTAAAAATATTTTCTAACCCAAACTTTCAAGCGATCCACCTGCAACGCCCAAACGTCTCTGTAACAAAATCTGTAAACACTTTTTGCTTTCCGTGTGTTTTGCTCACTACTCATAAAGTACAACCCACACACGATATAAATTTCCACTTTTACAGAACATGAAAATTCAATAATTTTCCCTTTTTTCAGTCTCCTTCAGGATAACCGTGATGTGTGTAAAAGATTCGGTGACGAACGAATATAATTTTCTTGGTTGTCAACAAATCTTTAATTACATTTTGGCTGCTGTAATGCAAATGCTTGCATGGACATTTTAAAGGAAATTAGGACAGACAGACAGTTAAACTTCGTTTAGCCAATAGACTCTTCCGCCTATTTAGCTATGTTTCCTTTCCTCCCCTCGAGCAGTCATGCTTCGTTGCCAATTCTCATGCAATTTCAAAAGGAGACCATAAGCCAGCCAGTAGTAAGCCAGGTTACTGCTTTTAGAAAATATCACACGAATATGTACCGTATACCTACCTGAAAATTGTGCAACAATTATTCTTATCGCCAGCGACAAAGAAAAGCTTTTTTAATGTAGTTTTTATAAAAGATTTTCTCTCTTAGTAAGATATAAAATACAATTTTCTTAGTTTATACAAGCTTACGTAAGAAAAAAATCTTAAATTATATTTGAATAATAAATGAGTATAAAGAATAAGCATATTTTTCAATGAAGTAATAATTGAGTCGAATCAAATGTTTGCGTCTTTTATTACTCATCCGAATGCCGTTGAGCGTTAATTGGCTATTAACTGTGATAGAGAGGTTTTACGCCGCTGCGGTCGTACCTGACTCACAAAGGGCATCGTAGTATCGTACTGCTGACGTAGCGCCCAAATAAAATATTAAGCATACTTCTAGGCCAGCGCCAAGGGGACGAAGTTATGCCCAACGCTAAAAAAAAAAAAAAGAATCAATAAATTTGAAAAAACTTGCTTTTGATATCTGTTTAATACCAACCCTGGTGCTTAACGATAAAGCCTTAATACCAATTGGCAATTCTAATGAATTTTGTACCACCAACAGTATGGTAATGTCGGTAAAGAGCAGCAAGAGCAGCTTAGCCAATGGATAAACGAAATTTCTTTGAAAAGCTGACGATTTACGCAGCTTTTCCAGCTGTTTGCGTTCAGACTCCAATTCTCTCAGTCTTTCATTTAATTTCGCTCGATGTTCATGAATTAGCTCAGCATTCCTTGATTTGCGTTGCATGAGATGAACAAGCGAAGAACGCTGGCTGTAATGTGCGTAATAGTTGCTAAAATTATGACCGCCACTGGCTTCATAACGAGCATTGAAGTTATTGTTATACGTATAACAAATGGAGAAACTACCACGCGAAGCTGTGGATTTTTCAATTTATTTGAACAAAATTTTCTTCTTTCACCTTCAACAACGTGCACTGGGAAATAATTGAAATGTCTCTTGTTTTCCCAATAAACCATTAGCTGGTTTTCTTTTCTTTAAATGTTGCAAAAAAGGCTACGCAAGAGAGAATAGAGAGAACATCAGAATCTTTTCCCATGAATCCTTTCTTCTTTTATTTCTTAATCACGAATTAATTCGAAATTGATAGAAACAAAGGAGACACCATCGATATTCGGATATTCCTAGCGAAAGCATGTGAGCAAACTTTAATTATTATTTGCAATTTAAACTGAGGATGAAAGGTTGTACTGAGGAAGGCGCACACACATTCGTAGCAGTACCGTGCACGAACAGCATGTTATGGTGATGGCGTAGGATGAGTAGCTCAGATAGATTACTGATATCGGCTTTTAAAGATTGCGAGCATTTAGAGTATGAGAGTAATTGGAAAACAATCGTGTAGTCCTAGAGAGGATGCCAACCATTTAAAACAATTGGAAACGGTACCTCAATGGTGGTGCGGACCGTGAATTCATAAAATGGAGAAAAGGTGGCTAAGGCTCTTAGCGCCCTTACTGCATTTACAATCATCCTAGTGAATCCTAAAGTCTTTTTTCTCCTTGTGTCCTTGAACAAAAATTTCTCAAACTTACAAAATCCAATAAAAATTTCTTATGCCACAACAATTGCTCCAGTTCTCGACTTTTAGATTTACTAGAATAAGTCTTCGCTGAAGCATATTCGCAGTCTTGTACGTTAAAGTCAATAACAATTATCACTAGTAGTGGGTGAACTCATATTTATTTTATAAAATCTATACAAAGCTGCTAAAGCCTGGATGATTCACACACACAACTTGTGAAACATGGTTAAATTAGGCATTAGATTTTAGGATCCTCTGGAGTTAGTTTAACTATTTTTACGGATTCTTCCCATAGGTTTTTGGCTTTTTCTTCATCCATAGCCGTTGCACTCAACGTAGCTTCTTTGCAGTCCATAAAGTATTTTCCAGTGACGTTAACCACTTCGTCAGAAGTAGCCAAGTAAATAGTAGTTTGTGCGCCAGCTTTTGGTTTCTTAAAGAATCCTTTCGTAATAGCCATCATTGGCAAATTGAGCGGAAAGGGCACGTTGCGCCATATTCCGGAGTCAATCATACCTGGATGTAGGAAATTAACAGTAATTCCGGTATTTTCCAACCGTTTAGCCAATTCACGAGCGAAATATATGTTTGCAAATTTAGAAACGTAGTACAAATAGGCGGCAGGAAAAGTTCCAATGGGGTTTAATTTGTCTAGATTAACTGACGCCAGACGGTACAATTCCGAGGCTACAATTATTATTCGTGCAGGTGCACTTTTCTTAATTAGGCTTATAAGTAAATGCGTTAACAAAAAAGGTCCGTAATGATTTGTCGCCATTGTTAACTCAATACCATCTTCGCTAGTTTGACCACGAAACGCTAACGCCATTCCAGCGTTGTGAATGAGCACATCGATTTTCTGCTCGTTTCTTAAGATCTCAGCTGCGAACTCTCGAATCGATTTTTGGGAGCCCAAATCGAGCTTCTTTACGACCACATTATCGTTACCACTCTCTTTGATAATTTCATCTACAATTCAATGTTTGGAAAATAAATATTTTTGCATACATGTACATATCTAGCAGAAATACCTTTTACTGCATTGGCCGTTTCCAGATTTCTGCAAGCCATTATAATTTTAGCTCCACGTTTAGCCAAATCTCGGGCGGTTTCCTTACCAATTCCGCTATTAGCTCCAGTAATGATAACAGTTTTGCCTTCCATGTTAATCTAATGACAATAGACACGTCGATGCGAGTAAAACATTTGCAAAAATTCAAACAAAGCTACTCCATGCTCTCCACCTTATCATCTAAATACTAGTATTGTAGTTCATAGTTTATTCTAGAGCAAACGTTCGGTGTCCGATAGTCGATACGAACTGACGAAAACTGAGTAAGTAGTCAATGGCATATTAATATGCATTTTTTTAACGAAAAGAAAGGGGATTTGACTGAATTCTGATATATTTCTGAAGCAGTACAGATGCTCAGCTTTCATTGCTTTATTGGAGCTTAGTCCACACTATTGCTAGTTAAATAAACTAAACAAGTTTTTATCATTCTATCACTTAATAAGCCCATAATTGAATAGAATGTTTAAGTAGTCTATGGAGACCTGCTTTACAAATTTTAATGTTTAACAGAAAAGTTACCTCGTTAAAACACCTTCCGGATGTTATACGCAGATAAAATCGAAAACTAAATAAGGTGGCAACGATAGCTGATATTACCGCTATTATGGTGACATCATTCAAATAATTGTCGCTCGGAAATAAACCTAGGGAAACCATCTAAAAAGGATGCACGTAAGCATAAATTTTTGTGAATGAAATAAGTTTACACTTACAAAAGAGACTCGCTCTTTATACTCACCACCTACACTGAATAGTGATAAAAAATTATGTATTTTGTTAACCAGTTAACTGTCTCGACCTCGTCAGCTATACATTCGCACGCTCGTCAAACACAGAGTACGTATAATATGAAATTAGGTTGTAATGAAACGACTTGACAAAATGGCAAAAATAAATTATTATGACAAATACACATTCATCACGATAAAATTTTATAAGGAAAACCGATAAGGACGGATGGACGGATCATGACATACACATATGTCGCACACAGCTAACTGGTTAATGTGGCCTGGGGGTCAATGAACTTCGATAAGTTCAATAAGTATTGAGATTAGAAATTAAATCTGTTGTAATTCAATAGTTTTTCTCTGATTACAATCTCTTGAAACAGAACTAAATGCAGCCTACCTTCAATCAACAGTATATTAACCAAATTCTGTCACTCCCACGCAACTTCTGCGACTTTACAACGCTGACCATAACAAAAATAAAAAAGCCAATTAAATGAGGTTTTAATTTATTCTAATTATCAGCACAATCGCCCACAGAAAATATATGAACTTTTTCAATGCCGGCCTCGTGTTTTGAAATACACATCACACTAACGATGTTCACATAAATGCTTTTGGAAAGCAAAAATAAGATGCCAAATGCGGAAAGATACGGACAAGTTTCATTCAGCCTCTTCCTCATAACTACTACGAAAGCGCTTTCTATCGTTATTAAATAGGAAAGCTTTAGGGGAAAAGCTGGTTGGCAAAATGTTCGCGTAAGTAGAAGTTTTGATGTGTATATAAACACATACTGTCTCGCACATACAACCGCATTCATATAACCACATACATGCATTCATTTGAATACGTTTATGTTTGTAGGTACCTAATATAGGCAAATATTTCGGAAAAAAAGTCTGATAAGCTAACTTGGCCTGCACATAGCACGCAAACAAACTACATTGTCTGCAGATAAATTATAACTGTTTTACAAGCGAGAAAATTTCCACTTCGCGAAAAACTCCGAACCGTAGCGGACGCAAGCAAAGATTTCGTAAAAGCCGAAACTCGCTGACTAATATATTTTACATGCATATTATTTATTATGTATACTAACTTGTTGCTCTAACAGAGATTGCATAGATTTTCATATATAGTTAACAGAGATTGCATAGGTTTTTATATACACCTTGTTGCTTCATTGCACTTCCATGCCCGCAGATAAACTTATGCACTTGATTATTTTCCTTTTTTTTTTCTCAATTTTCTTTAATTGAAATAGAAATTGCTATAAGTATTTGCTATTGGCCGTATCTTAGTTGCCGTAAGTTGCAAAAGTGCAAGAGTTTAGTTTTATGATAACGTTAGCGTAATTAATGCTATTATTTCTTTTTTTTTAATGTTACCTTAAAGCGAAAGAAAGCTCGTTAAATAATTTACACCAGCGTCTGTTGTAGCGAAAACTTTTAAATTTCGCAAAGAATTTCTCTTTAATTATTAAGTATTTTTGTGACTAAGTCTTTACAAACAACCTTTACAACCTTCGCCTTGAACGTTTGCTTTATAACTGGTCAGTGTCCAGAGCTAAGATAGTGAAACGAAGTTAAAGTTAAATTTGTAACACTCGCAGCCAACCTAGTCTCAATAGAGTTATATTTAAAAAATTCATTGCTAGCACATTGTGTGTTTGTCATGTGTGATGAAACCATTGGAATTGGTTTAACCGGTTTGTTCGTCTGGAGATACAATGCAAGTAACATTAAAAAAGATTGATAGCATTTGCATTTCAAATAAATACAAATTTGTTTTTAGCGATAAAGAAAACTAGTCGACAAATCAGAACACATTTAATAAAATATATTTAACACAAATTTTTAACACAATACACTTCCTCTAATTCTAAACAAAGAAGTTTAGTTTCTGTTTCACCTGTGCAAGATTTTAGAGGACACTAACCCATTCTTCAATCAAAAGGATTTCTACTCAACAAGGAAACCATATGCAAGATTGTTTTCGCAATGATATCTATCGGTAAACTCAAGCAATTAATACAAAAACAATGCAATTCGTATTTTTATTGAAAATTTTCTTCAATTTTTCTCATTTTATAACCTATCTCTATACACTTGCAAGGTACAAGGTACAAGTTCTATATTTTCACATGTCACCTCTTGATTAATGTGATCTTGCAAGCACAGCTCGCGATCAATCAGGTTTGTTTCGTGAGTCTTTTGTGCTGCAGATTTGAACGGTTCAATTCAATGCCCAAAAAAAATGGATTAAATATTGCAATAATTAAAAAGGCAAGATCTAACAAGAATTAAAATGGCATGCGAGAATATATTGCCTCTATGGTAGTTTTGATCCACTTACATACGCTGTGGCCACAATTGGCCGGTAAAATGTTCGGCCAATAATTGGCGCCATTCTTTCGGTTTTTGCTTTCTTAGCACACCTTCTAGTTCTTCTTAGTTTCGACCAGATTCCGTTAACCTCTACCATGTCCTTCTTTCCGAGTGTTTTCTGTTGTTAAACTCCTTCAATAGTTTCGTTGAATACTTCAACCTATGAACTCATCCCTTTTTGATTGGAAAAGAACAACCTTTTACATCATTTTCAAGGAAGTCGCCTTTTGAAAGCCGAAACAAATATTTCGTTCACACTAAGGTTAACTTTTTAAAAGTTCAAGAGTGCGTCCGAGACCCTTCGCCATCTTCTATTTTTTCCAGTTTTCGTTTATTACAAAATTTTTAATTGCTAAAAAATTATTAAAACTATTTGACGTAAACACCTGACAAATATTAGGTTGTCCAGAAAGTTTTTTCCGAAGTGAATTTGATTACATATTTTTCCCACTGGAGCCACATTTTCATTATACATTTTAGCCATGACAATATAGCAAAGCTTGTTTTTGAAATAGTTTACTTGATTCCAGCTTAATAGCTTTTTTGCAGCTTTACCAGCTACGGAATGTCGAAAAGAACGAAATCGGACATATTTAAGTTTCTTACTATCGATAGACTAAAAATGGTAGTCAGGCAAGAAAAAGGTTATTGAATGTGCATGAAGAATGTGTATCGCAGAAGATAAGGGCCAAAACGTGTTTACAAAATTTTGTTCGTACAATTTTCCATACTGAAGGTGTACCACGTTCTAGCTGATGAAAATAGAATAAAGGGTTAATTGAGATCGCGGAAAAGTTACGTTTGTCGAATTCGACCGTTCGTAATGATATATTTGTCCACTCTAAAAACGCAATTTTCCACCACCAAAGTAGCAAAATGATTTTCCGGATTTTTTTGTGGAATCTGGGAAAAATTTCCCTTCAACAACACTTGAAACAACACAGTAAAGGCATTTTAACATAGTTTTTGGTTGATTGCGCTTAATTGCTAAGTTTTTTTAATGATTATTATTATATTGAAAAGTGGGCTGAGTGTGTGAGTTTCGCCCAACGAAATGACGGCAAATATGGCTGGTTTTTAGCTTTCAAAGATATTCGAAAGAGAACCATTTTTTTATTTTATTTGAAGCAGTTAGATGAATTTAGTGAACACTAACTAAACCTTGGACTGAGAATCCAAATCATCCTCATTATGAAACCGCTGAAAAAAACTATAAAACGCCTTTTTAAAGTGGAACACACATCCTAAAAGAAGGTGGGTCTGTACTCGTCACCAGTTGGGATTTCGTAGAACTTCTTTCTCTTCAACTCTCATAGTATGACGTAATAGCTAAACCGCTTCTTTTACTTATTTTTATACATTACTCAAAAATTGTTTTTAATAAAATTTTTTGCAATTAAATTTAGATAAGCTATATGTGCCGCGCACAGTAACCTTAATTCAATTCATTCCAAAGGATCGCCGTACATATTATTAGTGCGAACCCTTTTAAAGGCTGTTCAGGAGGCATGATCTTGGTTTCACGTATGACTAGGGATGCGCCAGATGACAAAGGGAATGAAAGAAAAATAATCGTGCTTTGTCTGTAAGTAGCTTAGCTAATTAGTTTATTACAAACTTTTGGAAAACATATGAAGGTGCAACAGCATAAAACGTTTTAATAGAAACAAACAAGAAAAAGTAAAATTGTAAAATATTTGCTTCAAATGTAAACATCGTACGTCTGATAATATATTTATTCTTCATCTTCACTATCCAAAATCGCTTTGAAGCTGAAAGGTTGAAAAGGATATCCCAGACCTTCATAAAACTTGCTCATGAATTCAACCCTAAGAGAAAGCAAAACTAGCATAAAACAAAAACAATATAAAATTGTTTCAGTACTTACCAGTGAAGACGTAAGGTATGCAAAAATGCCGACAGACCTTCCATCATGACCAGAATCGCCAAAGTAAATAGACACCAAGCACCGAAAATTATATACAAACCAATAGCGCCTGAGTAGCTATGCGTCTTTAAACCTAGCGACAAAACCATATTCCACAAGACTTCTGACAATTCTGAAATGTAAATACCAATCGTAAATAAATAATAACTTTGCATATACAAGAATTTCTGTACTTACGGGCATGAGCCAAGGACAACGCCCACAAACGCAAGTAAGACGCTGTATGAGAAATAGTACTTAGCACATATTCAATTGTGTGTATAGCCTGATGAATATAAATTTCACTCATGGGCTCCTCGTCATGGCCCCCGTGGCCTCCAGTTTCACGAGTGTCGGCCCCGGTAGGGATGGGTGTCTCGCCTTCACCCAGTTCCATATTATTAGTTAACCCGCCATTGTTGTTCGACTAAAAATTAGTATAACAAAAAAGTATAATTTTAATAATAATAAAACCGAATCAACACGCGTTCTGCATATTAAACAGTTGAAACCTTCGTTAGTGTTTTTAATTCTTAAAATGTTTTTGTAAAATATGTGCTCTAATTCAAGCCGCAATTGTTGGCAAGCCAAAAAATTGAAGGCAGAGAATGAGAAATGCCACTTCTTCGTTCGCTGTTTAACGAGTTTTATGATCAAGGTAAGGCAAGATGGGCATGGAGACGTAGTTTTCTCATTCAATTTTTCCTTTATTTCGCTTAGGAAAGGTTACTTTTTACGAACTCATGCGAGACTTAATAGGTTAAATTGATCCAAAACTATACATTGGTGAATGTGCAACAGCATAAATGTATAAATCAATTCTAACAAACGTGAGAGAGAGAGAGAGAGAGAGAGAAATCGATTGATTGAATACAGGAAAAGGAAACTGATTTTATATGAATTCTTTGAGGCCGTTTGCTTTCATCAAAATAGGTACTCCTTTTTCTTAGACCATAACCTCAAAATTTTCTTGAAACGGATGGAATTAATCCTGCATATACCATTATAAAAATATTCGTGGCAAGTTCAATGGTTTAGGTCGTAGCTTTAAATGATTGACATCACACTCCTTACATTGCAACTATTCAGTTTCCTATCAAAGAAAGAAGCATTTTACTAAAATCTTTTCCAAAATTATACTTACGTGCTGTTTATTTTTACGCGTAAACTTAATGTACAACGGCTTGCCTAATAACATCCAAGGTATGCAAATAAGCGCAATGAACACGAAAACACTCTCGAGAGAACTCTGTGCGTCGAACATATGCTCCTTGCAACCTTCTTGTGGTTCCGTATTTTTAAATAACATCATATTAATGAACATAATAAGAACAGACGGCGCACAGCCTGGTGTGCGGGCCTGAATGTCAGTTTTAGCAGTATACTGAATCCATTTAAAGAACATCATAAACACCATATAGCCAAATAATAAAAGTAGGAAAAGGATCTGCGGCAAGAATTCTAAGAAGATACTGGAATAGCGCTTGAAATGTACGAAATTGATGACTGACATGCAAACACCGAACACCATGTGAATAACACCGGTAATTATTGACAGTTTCATTTTATATGTATTAAGGAAAATGATTTTATTTTCTGCCATTTGCCATATCGGATCCATACCAATTGGATATATGCCTTCAACATGATACTGTGGATTTAACTGAAGTTCTCGATTTTCGAGAACAGTGGATGTATTGTATTCAATGCTCCAGGTAGAACCGAATATATTCATAGATTTGGAAAAAACATCATTATAGACGAAACCAGTATAGCAGGAGAATAGCCCCATAAGTAGTATAATGTAACGTCCTCCAAAGAAAATACTCCATATCTCGCCGCCTCTTAGGCGGCTTAGGGATTTTTCATACATACACATCCAAGCCCCGAAGAGCGTCAATATAAACCCGTGACCTAGATCGCCAAACATAACGGCAAACAGAAAGGGGAATGTTATGCAAGTGTATAACGCCGGATTCACTTCCCGATACGAAGCTATACCATATGCATCAATTAAATTTTGGAAACCACGAGTAAACTTATTAGTTCGATTGAAAGTAGGTGGTTGTTCGTTAGTTTCAATAACGTTCAAGAATGAGGGAATAGTACTTCCCACTGCAGCTGATCCGTCTGACAAAGCCTTCTGAACGACCGGAAGATCTTTGGAGGGCACCCAGCATTCACCAATCAAACACTTTTTGGTAACGTCCATATTGAATAGGTTTAAAGTGTGATAGATAGCTTTCATTTTTTTTACCATTATAGACCATGAGGGTAAATTTTTGGAAACGGTTGCCAATACGCGACTGCGGTGATCTTCTGTCTGACTGAGCACCATCTTTAAGTCCTCCAAACGAGTGCACACTCCTTTAACCATTTCTTCACGTTCCGTATGTGAACTCGGGCATGGATACATAGACGCATGAAAACCAGTGCACACTTTTTTGATGCGATTTTTCAATTGTTCACCTTGGAAAAATGCTACAAATACCGTCTTGTAAATTGGATGTCCAGTAGTGGGATCGTTCAAAGGTTCATCCAAATCGGACCGTCTAAGAAATACGTTACCACGTGATATGCGCCATAACATACGCTCGAAAGAGAACACGCGCTCTCGCTTAATAACGCCAGCTACAAATCCTAATCGTCCGCGGTTTTGTGCATTTGATTCATCGGACATGCCGGTAATACCACGATTGCTGCTATCCAGGTTGAGAACTTCCTGATCGGAGAAAAAACCTTGTGTATTCTCTAAAACCTTTCGCAATTCAGTTAATTCCAGAAAATTTGACTTTAAATTGACTTCATTCTGAGCCAACTCAAGAATCTCGTTTTCTGTTTTCTCCAAATGCGCTTCCAGATCGATTATTTCTCTAGGATTAGGAGCTCGGGGTATGTCATCAGTAATTTCAGGCAAAATGATTCCATCTTTTTTGATCTCAGTTTCAATATAACGAATCTTCCTTTGCAACTCATCGCATCGGCGGACTTCTGTTACGAATTTACGTTGAAAAGCGTTAACACCGCTGTTCAGCTATAAAAGAAACGAAAATAAAAAAAAACCATTTACGTTTGCTTGGGAAATCTATCACACGCACGTACGTCACGAAATTGAACACATCCTGTTTCTCCCAATTCAGAAACGGAGGAATAGGCTGCTTCTGGTTGTATAAACATTTGGCACAATGCTATCTCCTCGCTGCGAAACATATCCCCCATGATGCAAAGTTTTCATATAATCCTACAAATATCATTTTACCATTTTTACTGGCCATTTTGTGTAAAGTAATTATAGTTGTGCAACTAAAAAAATTTAATTATTTGAGTACATTTATTTATTGTAACATTATGATTCTGTGATCCGACCGCTACAGATGCGCGCAGTTGCCGTCATTATTATTTATTTAAAGGAAGCACACACCTCAGTGCTCATGTCTATTGGAAACAACCACTGTTTAAATCGTGCAGGTTTTTTATCTTATTTGGAAAACCTTAAAATATATCGAAAACATTGCGGAAAGGACGCATATTCTTAATCTTGAACAATAATTATGAGAACGGGATCAGAGCTATGAAGTGTGAAGGACTAGACAAGACGCATGCCATCGCAAGCCTGATTACACTACCTCAGGCCTATGATGACAGAAAAACTACAATAGGTCAGATGCCTACACACATACGTCCACCCTAGCCAGGTAGTATATATATTTCTAAATACAAATACGAAATGTAATCTTAGAAACTTAACGTTCTCCGCATTCTGGTAATGGACAACAAAATAAAGATATAATACAGAAAATGTCTCAGCTTTCCATCAAATTGTATGCACGGGCGATGTTTTGAAAGGGAGGGCGATTCAGGTACGTCGGTCTGTCTGCCGCCCTTCTGTTTATTTACGAATCCGTTTGTCCAGAAAGTTAAACTCTGTTCGAAATTTCTTTGTTTTTACTCTCCTCAAAATCGGTTAAAAAATCGGTTCGTATGCTTCCACGATATTAACGAAACGTCTTCCAATTTTTTTGTGCTTAACTATCCTTTGTAAACTTTATCAAGAATATTGAACTTGATGTTGCATCATGATTCCTTACAATAACTACTGTCTGCTCGTCTATATGGCCTCTGTTCATCGGTATTCGATTGTACGTTCGATTGTACGTATATGTCGATGAAAAATAGCATATTGGACAATAGGTGAATGTGGAAAATTTTGAACAGATGCGGCCGTTTTTACATCGTCCCTCCTATCAGGGCGTTCTTACAATAAAACGCTATACATAGTAGACATGCGTGCAAAACGCATAATTTGATCGTGATTTGAATAAGAATCGGAATTGATTTGTACTCTCTGCCAAGACTTCGTCTCACTCGATTTTCGTATTTCTTCTAGCACAGCTTGCACATGAAGACCATCTTCAAAATTAGCGGTCGCTTGCACTGTTTTTTTGATCCTTCCTAGCAAATGATTCTTTTAGAGCGTCCACCATTCCACATAAGCCCTTTGCATATAAACGGGGCAGTAAGGTTTCTAGTGGCAAAATGCAAATCTTGGACATCAACATAAACGGAATATTATATTATTTAAATAACGTAAAACGGTTTTTAGTTTTTTGGTGTAGGTTGCTTCTTCGTCACTTTTTTTGGTGTTGGTGCTATCCTATTGCAATAGACTTTGGTTTTTAGGGTTTTATGACGAAAGTCGATTCAAAATCTAGCGAATAATAGCCCTTTTTAGGGAAAGAAGCTACACTCTGGTGTAAAGCTTTTCCCAACCCAAAAAGTTCATTTCATGCTGAAAAGGTATAGGAAGAGGGAGTGATAAGAAGGAATAATGTTTACGCAGAGTTCACTTAAATATACGCGAGCATAAAGTATGTGGGATAACACGCACAAATAAGTTTTTCTAAAGAGTAGCAGCGGTGTTGAAGACCGAGCAGTCCTGCTAATGGGTAATGCTGCTGATTTTTCGAAAATATGGAATGTACTCAATATACTCGTATCATCCATGAACTCTTGAGCTCTCCACTCCTCTAACTACCGTCTGAAAGTTTCCTTAAATATGAGCGAAATAAACTTTACTTTCGTTCGTACGTAAGCAGTGGCAACAATGCCAACATCGGCTGGGATGAAATATTTTTGGCCCTTTAGGTCCCTTTTAAGCCTTCTCGATTTGATTTATAACTTATTCTTATACCATATTCCGACCTAAGCCCTAAGCCAAGTACGATTAAGTTTTGAATTAAAATTTTCCTCAATTAAAAAAAAAACTCCTAATAGCCTTAACAAATTACATACTTTCAAACGATCTTTGTTTCACATATATACAATTTTTCCTATAACTTTTTAAATTCTCAATTAAAAGCAAACACATGACTTAAAAAAAAAATGTTTTTTTTGTCATATCACATGATTTTCTCCAGATAAAAATTTAAGCATTACTCAAAATGCTACTGCGAAACTTTATAGAGAAATTAATGCCAAAGATAATAAATGCCTGCAGATAGACTACTCGTTTGCTGTGACTTGCTTCAACGTGAATTTCAATTTCGCTATTTAGTTTAAAAAATATATGTTGGCGAAGCGGAATGATCGAATGTTCTCTTTGCACTTGTTGTGCCTTGAACGTGTACTTGAAAGTGAGCAGTCCATTAAACACTCCCTTTGTTATATCTGAGTAAACAATAACTCGACAATGAACTAACACGCTCACGCATATTTGTACTTTTCGTTGGATATCGATTCTACGTATAATGTGATCCAACATATTATGGAAAGAGGGCAAGTAAATAAAACATATACTCCACCCGCAATAACTGAAATGAATAAGTACAGCATAATCAAAATGCAAAGAATTATTCGAGGAAATGTCAGGCAGCCTTAGGTAGCCACTTGTTAGGTTTTAGCACAATTTAAATATTGTAGAGTAAACTCTAAAATCGTACAATGCATTTGTAAACTTCTCTGTTTCATTCAAATTATTTCAAAATCCCAAGTAGAATACATCTTAAAACGGAGCACTTCACATATTAAATTAATTAAACCTTGGAGATCGTTTCGAGCTTTGTTTTACGTAATGTTCTCGCACCTTATGCAATGAAAGATTTATTTTCAGCTTTGTTTACAAAAAATATCTTCCCTTTTTTTATATATTTAAGTGCTCACCGTTTGCTCAATTTATTAAAATGCACCTTACTACAGCAGCAGTTGTTGCTTTTTTATCAATATCAATATATGCACAACTTTAGTTTTCACTTCTAAGAATTTTCGTCTTCGCGAATGGATGGAATTCAACTGAATTCAACTGATTTTAGTAAATATCCATTTAATGGCAACAGGTCTTAATTTTTTATCTCTCTATCAGTTTTACATTCTCAACTCTTTTCTAAATATACTCGCCTTTATATTGCTGCAATAATCGTGCTCTTTTTATTTGTGTAGGTGAGCGAGAAACACACATGAATGATCTTAAACCGATTTGTTAGTATCGCAGAGCGAAATGTGTGAGTTGCATTATGAGAAGCCTGAGTCCATCAGTGATATCAAACGCACCAATTATTAACACTCATTGTAGGAGCTATCAATAATTAGCATGGAACGTTGACAGTCATTAATTAAAAATAATCTTTGGTTGTAAGGAACTAGATCCTTCTCCTTCTTAAGAATTTTTTGAGAGAATTTAATTGACCCCTCGACTCGTAAATGAAGCCAATCGGCCTTTAAGGTAACAAACTGAGTGTAGAAATAGTTTCCAAACGGTTTTTTAAGAAAAAAGCGCTTATTTCAAGGATATGATAAATATTGGCTCTCAAACATTTTAAGGCGACGTAAGCATCCGTTTCTTTAATGTCGTCGTTAAAACAAATTACAAGTCATAGGAGTAATCGCAACGAGCAATTCCCTGGTGAATAAACGGCGGAAGAAAGCACATTTTTGTAAGCATCCGTTTCTTTGCGATCAACATTCGCTCAAGTAAATGGGAAGTCATCGGCTGAAGCCAACGTTAATCATAAAGAGCAATGCCTGATGAATGCAATCGGAATGAAGCGCATTTCTGTTCTATGAGGGCTTCTCTCCTTTTCATATCATCTTCATTTTTCTCTCACCATAAGTCAACAGCACTTTTTGTTTTAGCAGATTTTTTATTTATTGAATAAGTCTCTTATGCAATAATTTTCCGCCGCTGGATTTGCTCAAATGCATAATAAAAACGTTGATAATTTTCTTCTTTCGTTCTTCTATCTAGTGATATCAATTTGTTTCATTCTGCACTCTGCGACAAAATTCTCCAGTTGTAGCATGCGATAGCCTTTAGTATATAAACAAATATCTGTGTCCATGTTTTGTCCCACCGGCTTTAGGTTAAATATTTCGTTTTTCATACAAACTGGAACATGTGTTAGTGAAGGTAAGTAAACGTGAGTAGATCCAAAGCGTTCATTTTTGCAAATTCTTTACTATCGCCCTTGCAATAATATGAAAAAGAATCAAATTGTATTTATTTAGGTTTTCCTTTCGCTATTGGCGAACATAACTTCAGCATTAGTTTGAAAAGTAAAAAAGACAGCAACAATTGAAAAGAAATTTTAATGAGAACTGCTTAATGACTTTATTGAATGTGACAATACATAAATACTTCCGTGCTTTTCATATACATGCTTATAGTATAAAGTGTATCGGATGAATATTCTCATTAATAGAGGATACTTAAGAGCTAAACGTAAACACCTATGCAAACATAAAAGTATGAAATTTACTTTCATAACGTTACTTTGCTTTAATGATTAACTGGCTGATTTTATATGATGTTTGTGCTATATTATGTAATTTCACTGGAAAGCAAGAACGTCTTATTTGTATTACAATTTCGCATAAATGTTACAGACTTTTTTCACTGTATAAAAGCACCATTGTCATTACGATTATATAACAAAGTAAGCGCCTAAATTAAAAAATAAAAAAAGGTTAGAAAAATCAGTTTTGAAATTTAAATCTTGATTCACAACAGCATTTTCGTATTTTATTACAATAACACAGATTTGAGATTCCGCAGAAGTACTGTGATAAAAACTTGAAAATTGAAAACGAGAAGTTCGAAAGAGTTTTTAATAATCAGGAAGGAATAATTGAGCATCGGAACTCGTGCTGTATTTCAAAAGACGCCTTTAAAGGATATACGCTCCCCTTAAAAAATTATTTTCTGTTTCTGACACGAAAAGAGACAAATATTAAATTTCGGCAAGCAACCTTTACACACAATTATTTTAACACAATTTATTCCTTGAAAAATTCTTGAAATTTTTAAATGCAACTTACAGATATTTGGAATTACAAGATTTGTTCGTTTGTCTCGAGAAATTTCTGAATTACAAAACAATACCTTATTTGCAATGAACTGTCTTGTTTCTAATCTCTTCTTCTTTCACAACTGGTCTTTCAATTGACAAGGGACTACTCGAGGGAATTGTTCTTGAATTGTGGAAGACATTAAAATAAAAGTTTATAAAGCAAAAGTTTCGCATTCGACAAATTGGTGTTTCTCGTTAATCGGAGTCAGTGAAATGTACATAAGACTGCCCACGCAATACCAAATAAAGGGGTAAGGCAGTAAAGCGATGTATTAATATGTAGTTTCTTCTAAGAATTAGGTAGCTTTTCCTTTGCTTACTCGTTGCCATTACAACATTTTTTGGTTGTCCTTTTATCGAGTCGTTATGTCGTTGTATGCGAAGTGATATCCCTCGTTCTATATATATATATAACGCATGTATACAAAGAAATCTGAACGGATAATTAAACCATACTGACTGACTTGCTGGAGGGGTAAGATGATGGCTTTACTCTTATCCTATAGATGTTCATTCGTCGTCCGTGTTTGCGCTTTTTTCTTTTTTTTTGATTGTTGGGAAGATATGGACCAAGCCAATAGATTTGTGGCTTATATGTCCAGACTGGTTTATTTATTTATAATTCACACAAAAGCGATTGTTATCCAAAATATATAATATATTCGAGCGTTTACAAAAAATTATTCGAGTTGCGTAAACGAAATGAAAATGGTTTTCGCTTTTTAAATTCATAAAGATTGGAATAAAAAGTTAAAACTGATTGGTATTAACTGACAGAGAATAAATCCATTTGCAAACATATTCAGAATAGCCGAAACAACGAGATTAGCTGGAAAATAGCCCCAACTACTATTGGCTTGAAACATAACCTTCAGCTTACAAAGGACTTTCAATTTTTTGACAAATTATTTATATGCAAACATCTAGCTCTAGCAACTCAATTATTTCGAATCTATTTGATTTATTTTTAAAATCAATTCATCCCTTTTTTACAATCTGTAACTTATAATTTGTAGTAAACTACAAAATATTTCTGCAGTTGAATTGAATTGTATTTCACCTTGGTGAAAAGTGCCATCTGAAACCAACAACTTGTGATCTGCGGCTGAAACGTGTTGAATTACGTCGAAGCTTCGAAGCTTTGTAACATTCATTGCAAAATAAGATTTGTAAAAAATGATAAAATAGTTATTGTGCGCAAATAAAACAAAAAAGATCTATAAATTTTTATACATAAAAAACTAAATCTTGTCGTTTGAAAGATAATTCTAGAATCGTCTATCCATACATTTCTATATAACATAAACAACAAAAACTTTGTTACTAAATTTTAATACAATCGACGAAGTCGCAATTAAAAGTAAAAAATAAAAAATTGAAATTGAATGGTAATGAATTAAAAATATTAACAATAATTTACAATTGATGGCGATGGACGCGGTCCCAGACCAAAAGAAATCTTCCAAAAGGTTTACCAACTTTAAAGGTAATTGCAATTGTAATGGTAGTGACTTTGGTGAAGGTTTCCCTAACGCTAACAAAGGTAATGACTTCAACTTTGCGGCAGCAGAGGCACTCTTGATGGCAAGGTCAGCCGTTAAATTAGAAGAAAATTTCTTCAAACATTTTCCTTCAATAGTACATGTGCCTCGTAATAAATCTTTATCACATTCAATAGGGTGCGAAATTGCAATAATTTTGAGGGGTTTACAAAAGGAGTGAGTGCGATTGCAAGAATGATCTACACAAAACATTAGGGTCGCTATAATACTTTTCTTATGTCCTACATGTACCGGAGTTTCTAAATCCTTTTTACTGTTCGCTGTCTCCGGTAGTAAATGTCGTAACAACACTTCTATTAACTGCTTAGCGCAATTGAGCTTCAGCTTTTTTATAAAATATTTAAAATAGATTTTCATCATCTTTAGTTACGGCTGAAGCGGCTTCTTTGGTTTTTTTAACTCAGCTTCCTCATCGCGTTTTACTTCTGTATATCGTTCGCCTTTAAGCGAAACAATTTTATTATCTCGATAGCGTACTAATTTCTTAGGTTCCATTTTCGGTACAACCGGCTTGTATTCTCTATTACTAGCATCCTTGTCCACGTAAGAGTATCTAAAAGTAAATTGCCAATGTTTTAAATTCTTTGATTTTGATACTAAGCAATTTTTAAATCTACCTGGCTATAATGCGGTTTTTGAGTTCAGTGTCATCCACAACCACATTTTTGCGAGTGCCCAAGCCATTATGCTTATCTGTTAAACTTTGACCTGTTTCTTGCCGATGCAATAATATTTGAGCAGCACTATTAATGTCGCCCTTAGATATGGCAATGCAGTGTTTCACCTTTAAAAATGATAAAATACTTACAAATACGTCGATCAACGATCATAAAATTATCCCACATAACAATCTACAATTGAAAAATAGTGTATTAAATCCTATACTGAATGCGGTATGGTAACTGTATGTGGACTGGTATTGTAATGGAGCGCTTATATGTAGACAAACCAAAACTGATCATGTTCAACAATCATTTCCACAATGTAATCCTAAACATTTTTAAGAGACTACCTAACCAAGTCTCACTCGTATTGTATTTTGTGTTTCTTCTCTTTTTCCCTTCTTTTTTGGAAAGGAGTTGTTTGTCCAACATTTATTTATGGCAGAAAATAATGCAGATAGACTCGGGGTAGAAAGGACCTTTAACATTTCGTAATTGATAACACCACTGCCCGCAGCAGAGGATCCTCTTCTCACTTGACGGAGGTGCAATAGTTCGTCCAACAAGGAAGCAGACAAACCTCCTGCAGAAGGATGGAGGGAGGGAAAGACCGCAGTGTTACCTGCAGTCAACGCACTGTATAACAATATATCTCGTATTTACTAAGTAAATCGTATTGCTTCATAACTTTGCTCCTTATATGTATATATAGTTTTATGTTGCGAAGTGGTTGGGATTAAGGATCGTAAACTCGTTAAGAGTGTGGCATGCATACGTTCGTTGAAGATAATTCAATGCTCGCGAGTTCACTGTCGCATGCATTTTAACGAGCAGCAATGTTTTTTATTAAAATTAGCAAAGAGTTACGACCAAGACGATGAGTAGAAAATGAGTAAAATAATGAAATCGATGTATTAAATAACGTAAGAAATGCATACAGAAAGACTTATGTTGTAAAACCTCTTGATTTCTTATTTTTTTTTTTTTACAAAATTACGGATTTCAACAATTAGATACAGTTTGAAAAATAAACGTCATGTTCCCCTGAGCTGATTTCACTAGTTACAAAATCTAAAGATAGTTATGGAAAAATTACTCACTTCAACATAAGCACTATCTGGAAACATTTCCTGCAATATTTCTGCCTCGTTTAGGAAATAGTCGCAGGTGGATGAACTGTCCGTTGAGCCTCCATCACTAGTCTCAGATAAATGTTGGGACCGTTTCTGACTACCGCTTGTCCTGTCGGAGTTAATTTCTTCTTTATCGGAAGAAGAAGTATTGCGTGGACGCAATTTCGGTTCTGGTATTATATCAGAGAGTGATAGCGAACTAAAATTTAAAAGAACAGCCAATTTTTTAAAATTTTCTTTTTTTTACTTTTAACTCACTGCAAAGATAAGTTCGCTGGTTGGTGGTTATCTTCGTTTTTCTCAAGCTCAATTAATTCATTGGCCAACTTATAAATCCATTCGCATATAATAGTTTGGTCAATAAACGAGAATTCTGCGAAATAGGCACCCATCATTTCCACAAAACCATCCACATCAAAGCAGGGGTCCTGAGAAGCTTCTTCCAAAATGGAAATGATGTAAGACAATACAATATCATCAACGACGCTAAAGTCAGCACCCGGAATATGCGCGCTGACAAACTGTTCCAGGCTGCCTTTCACTAATTCATGTTGCCTTTGTAGGTTTGTCATTTTCTTTTAGTTTAATTGTAATTATATACTGTATTTAAATCGAGGAAGTTTAAAAGTATAGTTGTAGCTTTTACTTCAAAATCAATAAAATAAGTTTTTACTGAAATCAATTACTTTAATTTATTATTACAAAATGCGGAGAACCAGCCTTCCTTTCTACATTAGAACTGAAAAATTTTAACACTCAAGAAAGGACCTTTTTCCTGCCCTGCCTTTTTAAATTTTTTCATATACTAGCAAACATATTTATGTATACGCAAATAGCACTAATCTTCACCACAAACCTTACAAACCCTTTTAAACGACGTTTACAGTGTTGTAGTGTAATACTGCGGCAAATCCTCAACAATAATTGATTTAACTTATTACCTGTGCCTTTTGTAATTATATCAAACCACACGCTTGGATTAGATACTTTTTCTTAACTGATTTAAGTTTTCCTACTTTCAGAAAGTATTAAATGTTCCTCTTTGTTTTATCCTTTCGTTAAAAATCTTTAAAATTTGTGCTCTTTGTGCAAAACACTTGCAGTACCCACGAATATCATTTTTTAATAAGAACAGAGTTGTTGATTTCGCACAAAACACAGCCAGGGTTTTCTCACTGATCGATTGCTCTTCTTTAATGTTTTTTATACCCTACCACCAAAGAAATCTATTCTTTGACGTTTCTTGTTCATCAAACAATATTGACAATTAATTCGCGAGAATCAAACTTTTGTTTGATAAAATGAAATCAAAGAAACCACGAATAATAAAAATTGATTTCGTCGCGAAAAAACCATAGGTGTTGAACGATGTTGAAAGAACTCTTTCTACTTTTGTTGTTCTTCTCTGCAAGCTTAAAGGAAAAAAGAAACTTATGAAATGAAACCCAAAGTTTAATTTTTCGTTGTTAGAAATTTGTTTAAATATATTTATAACTGTGCAACGTAAACCAATTAAAGGCGGAATATTAAATGAACAATATTCAAGATTAGTGTTCAAAAGGCAAAATAGGAAATCAAAACAATGCATTTTATTGGAATAAACATTATAAACTAATAATAAAGCAAAAAGTGTTTGTCCTCGTTCAACATTCACTCATCTCATTTTTATTTTCTTTCCATTTCTTTGCTGGAAACGCTCGGTCTAAGAACATTTACAATTCTCCATTCCGTCAAGTGTTGAAATCTTCACGAATCTAACTGATATTAAAATCTCGTTTAAAATGGCATTTGGTGCTTACAAAATCATCGATATCTACTATTAATATTTTCGGCGCGCTTTTATGTCTTTTTTTTGTAAATCCTTTTATAAATACTATAAGTGTAATATTGCAGAATTAAGAAGTCTAATTTAATTAGAAATTAATTTAATTAGAGATTATAAATATAAATAAAACTAAACATTTGAGATTTGCTCGCTCTTGTTGCCCAGTAACTGGAAACTTTATCAGAAACTTTGTCCTGTTCCAGAAAGTTTGTAAACAAACCTACTTTACCAAGACAGCTTCGCTTCTGATTGTCTCTTTAATCCTGTATCCTCATAGTCCGTTTACTATCTATCAAACTTTCGATAACACGGTTGTCACTAATTTCGTCATTTCTTGCTTGGCATATTTGTGTTTAAAAAATTAGGTAAATTAATATTATTGGCTTAATCATAAAATTTTATTACTCTTTTTATGGAATATTACACTTTACTGATAAAGAAATTTGCTAATAACGGAAGATCCCCTCTTAATAGTTCTTTATCTTTAAACCATATTCTAGATCGTATGCTCTCAATCATGGCGTCTAATATTAAAGTTAAAAAGTATGGTGCCAGCTGTCAACCTTTCACTGTTTTAATTGAAGGCAATATTGGCAGCGGTAAAACTACTTTCTTGAATCACTTTAAACAATTCGAAGACCAGGTCTGCTTAATAACAGAGCCTGTAGACAAGTGGCGTAACCTGCACGAGTTTAATTTATTGGTATGTAAATATGTGGAATTTATATATTGAAATAGAATGTAATTATATTGGAAATGAAAAATAAGAGTTTGATGTACTCGCAACCGGACAAATGGGCCATGCCATTCCAATCTTATGTGAATTTGACGATGCTGCAAAGCCATACTATGAAAACTGATAAGCCTGTAAAATTAATGGAGCGATCGTTATACAGTTCCAAGTATTGTTTCGTTGAGAACTTGTATAAAAGCAAATTGATGGAACCTGCCATGTACCACATTCTGCAAGAATGGTATAAATTCATCGAGGAGTCAATACACATTCGGGCTGATTTAATAGGTAATTAAATATTGGAATTTTGATTTATACTCCTCGTTAATAATACATGGAAAAATTATGTACTACTGTTCTCCGTATATTAATGAATATTTTCGCAGACAAAAATTAAAGTCTCATCATTTTGAGCCTGTTCAATACCTACAACACTAATTTAAATTATTGAATTTAGTTCAATCTTGATTATTTACAATGACAAGCTTGAAATTATCCTACCTTTGGATTTTGAAAATCAAATAGATTCGGTTGAATTAGACGCAATATTTCCACACACACAACACGTCTCCTTTCTTTTTGTGAATGGCAATGTGCTGAACTTCGACGCATTCACCTTTTCTGGAATCGTTCGTTCGTGTTATGATTCTGAGTATAAATTGGATATATTCATTTTTATAATTGTTTGCTTAATGAGATTACAAGATGCACTTATCTGTGGTCTATTTTCGGATACGCACTTTCTTGTTTTACATATTGTTGAAAAAATCATTGTCTTTTTTGCTTAGCCTTGTAAATTGGTTTAGAAATATTCTCTTTCGAATACGTTTATCTCGTAACCTTCCATTTAACGCCCCGGATAACCCATTCAAAGCTTAGCATATGTGTACGTGCTTTGATTGGAGATTATCCAACATCTGTTTTCTACTAAAATATCCAACAATTTTTTTTTTAAGTTTACCTGCGTACATCTCCAGACATCGTGTATAAACGCATACAAAAGAGGGCCCGTTCCGAAGAGAGTAGTATATCCTTAAAGTACTTACAAGAATTGCATGACTTACATGAAATTTGGCTAATGGCTAATCAGGGCTACAATTCAAAAGTAAGTACTCAATTTTAATTCACATTCATTCATATATATATATATTTATTTGTTGAGCTTGTGAATTCAATTCAATTTTAAGGTCATTGTTTTAAATGCTGATTTGGACTTGGAACAAATTGGCACTGAGTACAGACGTTCTGAAAATCACATAATTAATGCCGCCTTTGCTCAGCAACAAGCTCAAGCTGTGCTGGTCTCGCCTAGTAAAAGTCATTCCCTAGACGACTAACTAACTTTTAGTCTACAAACTGCAGAATAAATCTAGTAGAAATTGTAAATATTCAAAGAAATAATCGAAAAAGTAGAAGCTACGAATATATATTAATACATTTTAACTATATTCTAATTATTTCCTAATTGCTTAGAATCACGGGACATGGCGGACCGGTTGCTCCCGCCCATTCTTGCAGCTCAGCACTAATTGTATAAGATATCCAAGCGCATTCCTTCTGTGTTCTGCTCCATTGCTGCAAGACCCTCTTGTATGAAAGAAGTCGACCGATCCCATAATAGTGCGCGCTTCCCTATTTCTCGATTCGACATATGCTGCAGTATGATGGTGTATAAGACGTCGTACGCCACATGGAACACTTGCTGTACTTCTTCTTTGGGGAACTCTGCTTGTAGATACTCACTTGTCAGGGTGTCATTGTTTTCATTCTTCAGGGTGATAATGTGCACCGGTGTCACCGTGCGCCTCCTTGCACGCCTCTTCCTTCGTTATTGTGAGGTCGTCTAGGCATTGCTGGTATCGTAGCTGCTCACGGATGTATTTGGCTATTCTATAGCCCGTGAACAGCCGGTAGTAGTCTTCACAATTTGGGTTTAGTTGGTCGAACGCAGTTATCAAATCCACTCGATCCAGGTCGAATGATTGGAACTCTTGTTCGGCCTCTGTTGGAATCTGGTAATTCAAGTGCTCTATTATGTGGTAATCGTCAGTTGTCGGCTGGCCAGTTCTCGAAAATTGCATCTGTGATTCGATCAAACGTACCGCACGAAGATCTTGTTATTTTTCTGTTTTTTAGCGATATGTTACGAAAAAAACGCTCGAGGAGATCTTGGCTCATTCTGCATCCCTAGATGGATACGCCAGTGTATTCTTGCAGCAATTCTTCAATTATTGTGGCGAAATTGTCGGTCGTCCGCCGGGTGTCTATTGCCAGCCTGTTTGCCCTAAATTTATTTTTGAAAAACTGTGTCATTACGGTTAAATTTACCTTGTGCTGGTCCCAGTTGGCGATGTTTATCTGGGTGAAATGAAAAACATTTAACCATTTGGACATAGCATTAATATATTCGTATGTTGTCCGCGCTTTGGGTTCTTGCACAAGTGTTTTATTCAACGCTGCCTTTAAGATCGCTGGTGTGATGTTGTTGTAGAATCGTACAATGTCTGCCCACGGTACGAGAACTGACGCTGCGGCGCTTCTTTTTTCCCAGAAACTGCAAATTGCAATCGGCGCGTTTCTTAAATTGTGTCCATTGTTGTTGTATCTTCATTAGCAAACTGAGGTTGTAGTGTTCTTTGTGTCTGCTTAATTTTTCGTGGTGCGATTGCAACAGATGAATGTAATCGAAAACAATGCGGATTTTATGCACTGTTCCATCTTTCCTTCTCTTCGTTTAGATCCCATTTTCAAAATTAGCCAGAATTGACCTGTTTTGCGTGAACCTGTCGCAAACGACTGCTTTTAGATTGAGGTCGATCTCCTCGACGGTGTCCAGCATCGTATCCAATTACTGCGTGTAATCTTCGCAACGGGTGCTGGTGGTGGGAATAGTGCTGAGTAGCATGTTGAATGGCGTCAACACGCTACGCACTCCGAAACAGATTACCGACGATCCGACTACGAAACGATCAAATCTGAATCTTAAATGGTCTATGCTTTTATCTTTAACTTTCAAACAATATTAAGTCCAAGAAAGCCTAACAGCAAAGATAGAATTTAATTAAATAAGATTCAACTGCATAAGAGTCTCTTTCATATAAATTCAATTTTAAGAGCATAAAGACAAAAAAAGAGATTCGAAGTCGTGACGAAGGTGCAAATATTTGTAATTGAGTGCTTGTAGTAATAGTAAGGAAGTCAAGATCTGATTTTAAGGGGCGTCAGAAGATAAAATTGACAACTGCTGTTCATCAATACATACTTATGCAATAAATTGCTGCTTACAGACATTGATGCAAGAAATGGCGTCTCATCGTCTTGTTTAGTTCCAGAATCCTGCATGCTATCATTATTTTCAAAAGATATACTAATTATGGGATAGAATTGATTTTGAGCCACGCTTTGGGATATTGAAAAGTAATACGGGACATACCTTGACGTTTAAGAATTTACTGTAACAACAACTACTTAGTCGCACTCAGATAAGCACTGATACTGAAACTGTCTAGTTGTTGGCGCATCAGTCCCTTTTCGTCGAAATAAGCGTTTATAACAATTCAACATGCCTGCCATATATCTTCGACATTTTCTTCATCATAGATTTCTGAAAATACATATTTCGCGTTTTACGATTATAAAAAATCCTATGAAAGATTAAACCGGAATAACTAATTTTTCACTTAAATTAGCTGCGCTCTAAGTATAGTTTGTGGTTAAAGAAGTATTAAACCTTTCAATGCATTTGCTGTTGTTAATCTATCGTAATCAATAATTCGAAAGTCTTAAGCGCTAATTGAATCACCTCCGTTCTTTCTTAAGATTTCACTTCTTTAAAAATGAATTCCAAAATTGAACTGTTTCTACAACAGCTAAAAGTATGAAATTATATATAGTTTTGTTATTGTCCATTACATATTTTTATATAAAATCATATATATATATAATATTTAATATAATATTTAATATTGGGAAAAGTTCCTGGTCGCCATTATCGTATGCATCCTTAAAATTATTCTTGGGCCGCTCGATCAAGTGAGAAACCAAATGTTAATCAATGAGTATCACAGATCCGCGTCCGAGTGTGCTTCACTTTTTTTTTCCTTTCTACTAAGAAATTTTGCTACTTTCATATATTTCAAATATGTTTTTTTCCACTTAAAAGATGTTAAAATAATAATCAAATACTGTTTAACTTTATATACTTGTTAACTTTTTTTTATTTATTGCTATTTTGGCGGCGGGCCGTTAATAATAGTAGGCGGCCGGACACCTGCCAATGTACCTAACGGAGGTGGCGGGCCCATCATAGGTCCCATAGGCCCCATTATCGGAGGAGGTGGTCTCATGCTCATCATAGGCGGCGGCATAGCTCCTGGCATCATCATTGGTGGCATTCCTGGCGCTCCCGACAAACCCGGAGGTATTATGCCAGGCCTTGGTGGTGCTGCCATGTTCGGAGGAGGTATTGCTACTCCAGGTTTTGGTGGAACGCCACTGGTAAACGGATTCTGAGTAATTTTACCAGCTTTAAACGCGGCTGTAGTGGCATCGATTAAATGTTGCGCTTGTTCCTCCATCCATTTTTGGTAATAGAATTTAACGTTGTCACGATGCTTTCGCCCTGTACAATGGGTTTTTCGCACAGACGGGGAATCGTGGGTTAAGTAGGTGTCACAGTAGTCGCAATAATATTTCGGCATTCCCTTACTTTCTTTTTATTTTATTGGAAAATCTTATAAAGAAATATTTAACCGTGTTTAATTATTACAGTCAAAAATTATTTGGTTATTAAGAGTTGCCGCGGTTTCATATTTTTGTTCGGACTAGTGATACAATAATATCAAGTCAACCATGATAATGACATAAAAGGCGTGCAAATAACAAGACAGAATGAAATAATACTACACAACGGAAAGAAATGATAACTAGATGCATTCTGTCACCATAACGATATAAGTTAGCATAAAAGACCTTATAAAACAGTCTAAGGCACTTCAAAACAGAGAGATTGTTTACTGCCTCTTCTATAGCAGAGAGGGAGAGATGTTTGCGACGAAATCTATTACTGGAAGATTGGATTTTATTCAAATAAATTCTGACTTATATACCGAACTACAAAATTTGTCTGGGCAGGGTTTATTTTATATGCTTAACACAGACTTGTTTACAAATCAAAAGGAGGTACAGCGAATTCACTCAACCATTCACTTTTTGGTCTTTTATTTCCTTTGCCTGATCAATATATGCGTCATACGTCCTTTGGTTAGCACGGCATGCAAAATACGGGGAAAAGAAAAAATAGAAAAAATTCGAAAGGAGTCATGAATAAAGTTACGTTGGTTGAGTGTTTGCCTAAAAATAGGAAGAGCAAATGTAAATAAGAACGAAGAGCAAAAATAAATAATAACAATCTTACAGACTTAAACGGATTTTTAAGCAATCTTGCAGACTTAAGCGGATATTTAAGCAAAATTGCTTATATCTTGCAGACTTAAGCAGATTTTTAAGCAAAAATAGAAAGAGCAAATATAAATAAGAACGAAGAGCAATAGAAGTTTGCAATACTTAAGAATAAGTACGAAGAGCGAATATAAATTTGATTACAGCTGAGAAAATATTGAAAAAAAATGTGTTAATAAATAAACAAACAAAGTCGATAAACGTTTTCTTTTTATCGAACAACATTAGTTTTATTTTAGTTCTCAAAGATACTTTGACACGATTATCTTCAATAAATTTTGCAGTATAGTTACGCCTAAAATAGTGTCCCACGAGTTGCGTGGTCTCAATGCCATAGTACGCTTCGTTAAGAGCGTACATATCACATGGCGAAGACTCTTAAAGGATCCTAGAAAATTTGCTTGGTTGTCTTATGATTATAATTTTGGTTGATGTCCGTGAAATTGATGGAGTAAACCCAACACCTTTAAACTATAAAGTTGCTTCCGATGAAATAACTGATTCCGAAAGTGATAGCGAACAAGATTTGTTTCCCACTTACAATCGCACCGAGAAATGTGAAGATGATGCTGATCCTTTCTCCTAACTATTCCCTTAACTTTCCACCGCTTAGGGATTAATAACAAATTTGAAAAAATACGAAGTTTTAGTTTAATTATTGTTCACAATTTTAATATTTTACAACAAAGAAAATTTTATTTTCGAACCGAAATAGTTCCAGTATCATTGATATATCATCTTTTTTCTTTTAGAATATATATCTAAAAATATATCTAAAAATAAGTCAATTGCTTTCTAATGAATCGATAAATCGTTTTTCAGCAAAATTTAAGAGTTTAACACATAATATCTAACTAAACGACTAATATCTTCGTTAGCCTTCATAGAAAATGTCTTCAAAGCATTTGTTTATATAATAACTGTATTGATTATCGAAGTGTCCTTGTAACTCAAATGTACATTTTCCAGCTTGTAGTGCTTTCTAGAGATCATTAGCATGTAAACATCTGCCAGTAAGCGCAATAATATGATCGCCATTCTTCAGAGTAGCGCCTTTAAGGCTGCCATCTTCAATCTTGTTATCTTACTAAATGACACTGGGCCGAAATCGGTTGGTAAATTCGGTATAACCATTTGAACATGTGTTAAACACTTAGGTCGTTCGAAACGGTGTATATCACTAAATAAATCAATCAAGCACCTTAGATCTTTAATGCAAGCATTTCGTCTTTCATGATAAGCTAGCAAATGTCGGCAAATAATTCTTTGGTTTTCACTTTTCTTTTCTATTTTCATTCTACATTTCATAAATTTCCTAATAATAACTCAACACGAGAAGTTACTTTAAAGAGGGAGAACATCGAGAAGAAAATTTCTCCGTTCGAAAAATATGGAGACAAAATCGTTTACTTGAAACGTGTGCGAATCACGCTGAGCCGCTGATACCTTTTTTACTCTTAGGTGTGATGGAATTTTGTATCTTTTGCATCTTACAGTGGTGGGTATAAAAAGTTAAACATTTCAAAACAGAATAATAAAAGGTTTCTATTTTTGATTCTTTTTCGAAATAAATAATGAAAATTATTTTTCACTTTGAAATGCTTTAATCGCGGTTTCTGAAAAATAGTAAAAGAAGTTTTTTTCAGCATATGTTTAAGAATCAGGTGTTTCAGTTGTATAATCACAGATGTATTTTATGTCTTCTTCTTCTCCTTCTTCGTCTTCTGCTACTCAGGAAATCAACAACAGAACATTTTTTTACCATCTCTGTGTTCCATGAAGTTTTGTGAAGCAAAGTCGCATTTGAATTCTGTGTGTGAATTCGTGAGTCGTTATTCGTTAAGTATTAGTGCAAGTATGAAGTGTGTAGTGAGAGCGGCGTTCTACTTTTGTTGCTTTTGAGCAAATTTTAAGCAGCTGTGTCAGCTTTTTAGTTCGTGCATAAAGAGAATTTGCATAGAAATAAAAAGATCTCGGTTCAGATAATTTATGAATGAAATATCTTTTTGAAATTGAAAAGTGCGGCTATTATATAGCTTTATATTTTTTGTGCCTGTAAAATTCGAAGTACAAATAAAGGCGGAAGGAAGCAAACTGTATTAAAATATTAAAAATGGTTAAAGAAATCAAGGCGATGGTTTAAGCAAAATCTAAATCAGGTTCTAAGTGCAAGATCGTCATCGCTGCACCGTCATTAATTAAAGGAATTTAGTTACCATTCAAATTGTGATACGTGAAGAAAAACCAGTAAATGTGAAGCGGAGACTTAATACGAAAAGAATAAAAGAGCAAAAAAAAAATAAAAGCGAGCAGTCTCTTATTTTACTCTTATGCGACGGGGAATCTACGGATGAGCGTAAAAAGTGGTCATACCGGTTTTTATAATTTTTTTTTTCGCTATTGTTGTTGCCTTTTAGTAAGTTAATATTAAAAACAAATGTATGTGTGCGCTTATATAGGTGTGAAAAATCTGTTATCTAGGCGTATATATGTTATAGAAATATCTAATATAATAAACGATATTGAATTTTAAAGGAGGTGTATAACGGCATTAGTATAAAAGAAAAAGAATAGTGATTATTTAAATTATGGTGCATTATTAATTTTAACAATAGTTAATAAAATACAAAATACATATGTATAAATATACGTATTGCTATTTACGTATATAAATATTCAAAAATGCCATTTGTACAACGCGTAGTGCAACCGGTACATATTGCCCAAGCTTGTAGCTTTATATCCGCTTCCGGTAATAAAACAACAAAATTCAATTGCATTGCCGACAAATGTCAACACAAGCATTACGCAAATAAAAAGCAGCCATTGAATGAATTGCATCATGTAAAAGATTCTTCTGTTAATACCCGAGAAAAAAGTACCCGTGAGTCCATTGCTGTGAACGCGGAGACAGTTTCTTATAGGGCCAATGTCAAGAATGGCGTACATTTGGAGGTGCAAGCAAACGAAGCGCGTACTCCAGTAACCCAAGTCATTGTGCACGCAAACGGTGTAGAAACTCAAAGAATATCCCCACTTGGTATCGATATCACCGACAATTCGAGCAGCGCAATCATCAACAACAGCTCCTCTAGTTGTTACCTAAACGCTAGTGACGCTACGAAGCATAACGTTTATTCGTCGTTGTTTCCGACTCCTCAAATTCCTATTAAAAAATTGAAAGAACATGTAGAATTTTTATCCTCAGCAACATCACCAATTCGTTCACAACACACTTCATTTTCTCCGTCCGCAACAAAAGATTGCATGAGTAACATAGGTGCAATATCGAAAAGCCGTTCTGCTGCAGTGATTGTTGCCGGACACGAATTTGATTCGATAAGCAATATCACCCTTAGCAATGCGTTACGTCAGCTGGCTTCTTTAGTGTTGATAGCCAGCGATATATTTGCAGACTTGCATAAAGAATTGCGGATTGTAGGTGAACGTGCACGAGTTGTTCAAAACAAGATTATTACGGTGGAAAGGAGCGTTAGTGATTATGATCCGAAAACGGTTACAGTTCGTAAGTACAGCATTAAACGCATTAAACGTACCTTAGGTACCATTACCTTATTATTATAAATTGTTTCTTCTTTAGTTCCTCTTATGTTACGTAGAAGAAAATAGCACATATAATGGTGACCAGTAACAAGACAGTGACAGAAAAGCGTTGACGTAATTGTGTTTAGACAAAGTAGCTTTTAAAGAGTGTTTTTTTTATTTGTATCTCTTATCTTCCAAAGCAATTTGTTATACGGGTTTTTAACAAGCGTTGATGGTAAACAATAAAGCGTTTTCTTTTTTAGTTTTTCATCGCCAGAGTTTTAACTTGCTAAAAACAGTTTCATGAATTTTCTAAAAAATGAAGGGAAGAGAAGATGATAACGAAGCAACAAGAGTGGGCAAAGAAACATAAGCTTCAGCAGTCCCATTATCTTGAATTATATGTTTGCGCTCAGCATCTTAGTTCTTGTAATGCCGTCGATGGGTCGACAATATCCGTCTAAGGCAAAAGGTTTTTTAATATCAACCTCAATTCATACTTTACCTTTATTGTAGCGGATATTTCGGAACCTTACCATTCAACAGAAAAAACGTGTATATTACGCTATTTAGAAAATTGAGACATTTAATGTCACAATGTAATGCTTCGTTAAAAGCAGAATTTTTAGGACTTCTGCAAGATAAGCACTTCAATACGAAAGCTTGGCTCCAAACGGTTCATAAGCGATGGCTGCACATGCAACATTGTTGCAATCTTCGAATAGTAATAACTCAATAACGAGAGCATTTGATTAAAGTTTCGTTTTTTTGATCAAATTGAAGTGGTTTCTCAACTACTTGAAAAGCTGCCGGTCTCATATATCCTTCAACGAGATATATATATAAGATATATAAGATATATATGGTGTATATGGTGTATGGTGTACTTGTTAGTTCGCTCGACGAACACGACAACTAAAGCATTACGCATTGTTTTATTTCATTTAAAGGGACGGTTACTTTTTTAAATTCAGAATATTAAAATGGCACACTTTAGTGCATATTACGACAATCTTTTCTTTTTATTTCATTTAAAGGGACGGTTACTTTTTTAAATTCAGAATATTAAAATGCCACACTTTAGTGCATATTACGACAATTTTCAATCTTTCTGTTAAGTAAAATGCGCAATTTTAGGTCTCCGTTTAGGCTTTCAGTCAGACTGCCGACTATTTTCAGCGACTGCATGAAGGTTCAAAAATATTAAAACATAAAATATAAAATGCTTTCGATTATTATTCGTTCACAGCAAATCGATTTTGTGATTAAATGAAATTTAAATGTAACGTGACCGCTTCTATTTTTTGGCTGCGTAGGGATAGGAATTGTTTATATTTTATTTTTCACTTTATGCAGAACTCGCATATGAAGGCAGAATACCCATAGCTCTATTTTTCTCTTTTAAATCAATTGAATGTATCTCGCTTTAAATTCTATTGCCCAACAATATTCAGTCATAATAAGATTTAATTGGGTAAGCATTATAAAACTATTGGTGTAATTAAGGTACTGTTGAGAACTTGAGTGTGTGCGTATGGTCGGAAAGAGAATGTTGTCAATATACACTCTTGGGTGACTGTAACTCTCTCAGCTGCCTCATCTTCGTGTGCTAAATTTTGAGGAGATTTGACGGTTTTATGTCGAGCAGCGAAATTTTAATTATTTTCCATAGAAAGCAATTTTACGTTAGTGAATTTTTTAAAAGTATATCCCGCTTAAAATCGTTAATAAATTTGCTGAATTTTTGTTCAAGTGTTTATATATTTACATCTACGCGAATTTTCAATGCTTTTATTTATACAATCTCACGATCTAAGGCACCGTCACTGTTTCTCTTTACTGGGTAATAAGAAATTCTTTTCTTATCTGTAGAACGATAAATCGAAGTTATTACTTCGCACAGTCAGTCAATGTATGTTAAAACACTATTTAGAATTGACCAAAACAATTTTTCCCTTTCAGAAAGTTTTACTTTGTTCCAAAAAATTCTACTCCGTCATCGATCGTTTGTTTTCAATAATCCATCTTTCCCGGCTTTGAAAATCCTTGTTGCTATTAGGTCTGCATTCGCTGACGGACATTGGATGATTTTTTAATGCTTCGAAACCAAGATGTTCGTGCGAATATTTGAAAGATTGCGTTGATCTGGAGAACTATAAATTGTCAGGCGTAGGGAGCTGCATCGAGAGCAACGGACTTATTAGTGAGTTTTATTGGAAAATGCATTCAGTCAGCTTTTGTTCATTTTCGGACTCTTAGCCACATACCCATGATTCGTAATGAGTTGTTTTACTTTGTAAAATCTGTCTATAGCTTCGTTATTTCGAGGATAAATACTGGCTCAGTTAGAATGTATTTTAAAAACTGAATATTTAACGCTAAAAATAGCGCTAATATAGTTAAGCGTCAAATGATCCATTCAGATGGTTTTATTTTCACGGCATCGTTATTTTCCATAGGTGCTGCGCTGCCTGGGCATATATGATTATAGAATTTTCTCTTTAAGAAAGCAAACGTATATTTTTGCCGACAAGCCTAAGCATATTTATATCTAATTCCCATAGAAATTGATATTTTTGCTGCAAATGCATATTCAACCGTCTTAAGCAGCCCCTCTGAGATAAGGGTGAGAGTTAACTTTCATGCAATGTAATTATTGTTGTCATTGCAGGGGTAATAAGTGAAACCAGAGAAACCTTATTGTAGACCTTGTAATGCTTTTCATTTACATTTTTTATGTGCGCACTTCACACTCCCCACTAAACCACTAAAAGAAGATGCATATGTTGTGTTCCTTAAGGATACTTATGTATGTTTCAGGCCCGTAGCATAGCTTTTAACTTCAGGAGTAATTCTTTCTTGTCAAATTTAATAATTTCCTTCGCTGTCGACTTTTTCCAATAACGTTTTATAATCGGAAAAATACCATTTGGCATCACTTTTTGAATGCTATATACATTTTTTTTGTTGTTGTTAGACACAATAATTTTCACCCTATTTTTTATGCGGTTTTCGATATCCTGTTTTCTCTTTGTTGTTTTAAGAAAATATTCGCTAAATTATCCGCATAATAAAAGACTTCAAAAGAAAGTATTTTTCTGCACACAATGACTGCGAAAGATCTCAGTTACTGGTGGCCACGAAAATTTCCCCTCTTATCTCTTCAATTGTTACTTTAAGTGGAAAGAGCACTACATTGATTCGACTATGGTTGCATTGTGTGTGGGTTTATAACGCTTTGGAAAATATCTGTAAAATGCTTGTGCTTAGGAGCTTTGCTTGACTTAGCGAAACATTTATAGACGGGGATTGGAATCAATCCTAAGTGTACGAATTTTTTTTTTAAATGAATTCGTCGACTAAAAAAAAAATTTAAATGCGTCGTTTTGTTCGTACGCAGCTGTCTGTTGTCTATCTTTCAAACTCTTCAGACCAGCAAAAGAAGAGCCTCTTAGTGACCGTGTGACTCTCAAACTCGATCTAGACATTAGTTAAAGCTTAACAAAGAAAGTTTTCAATTTTTATTGCTATTGCGTACGAATCTTGTAGTAGAAATCTTTACACATCGACTCACAGACTGGCAAGAATGAAAGGGCATCAATTTCCTTAAAACAAAAAGAAGAATTTTTCAAGTGGACGATGACAGCGAAGGACAAAAATAGATAACGTGCACAATTGATGGAGAAATTTTCTATTTATATATATCGTTTCTTAAGATATAGTCTTTCTCGTAGCAGAATACTACCAATGCACATTAAAACAGGAAAATTATATTTGGCTATGGCCGAATCTTTTACATCCACCATCTTTTGTATTGAAACAGAATAAGCAAATATTGGTGTTGCAGTTTGCGAGTAATGACCAAAATACCAAGCAGAGGTTTTCTCATCTTACGGCGTAGTGCGAGCGTGCCCTTTGACCCAAATTTGAAACTGGTATCTTCATTTTACCACGGACAATATGCAGATTGATGGACAGACACCGTGACACATTGACTTGCTTAAGTCAAATCGGAATTTCATGCGGATTAATAATACATATATTGCATGGAGTGCCGGAAAATTTTCTCTGGGAGTTGCAAATGCTATGAAATATTGAGCACGCCAGCATCTATCGGGGGTTAATGTGAAAGTACATAAATTTCTTAAATGGTTTAAGATAAAATAAAGAATATCCTGTATATCATAAATTATGATGGATATGGAGAGGACATGAAGCATACGTGCATCGCACTGAACAGCGGTTTTGTGTTGATTGAAACTTCACCAGATATTTAAAAGTATTTGAATAATTGTTCGTCAAGAAAAATTAGTCAAATTTCGCCGCTTTACATCCGCGTTTAGTATGTAAATAAGAGTGATGCTCAATGTTGAAGTTGACTATAGATTTATTAAGGATGATTGATATAGAAAGAGGATGTTTCTGAAACCAAAATATATCTCAGACCTTAAAAATTTCCGAGACATGCAGTTTCAGACACAAGAGAAGATAAGCGCGTTAGGCATAAATAAATATTTTCGACTATTCTCTGGGAAGTGCTCAGTCATCAATAATTTCATTTTTTTTGTTTCTTTTAAGAGAAAGAGTAAGAAAAAGAGAGAAAGGAAAGCTTCTGTTAGACTGGTAATTATCTTCTGGTATTTTTCATTTTAGGAACCAATGCTAGATTACATATATCTTCTCCACGCTTACCTTAGCAGACGAAGAGCTGGATTTGCTATGCTTTGGTATATATATGCATATATAACACATATTATACCCGAGAGACAAATGCAAAAATTAAGTGATTTTACATATCGACGTATTTTCGATGATTAAAATTCCATTTGGTGTGTGAAGTTTAAGCAAAGATATTACAATGCCTTACCTAATACCTTACCTGCGCTAGTCAAAGCGCAAGCAGAAATTAAGTATCCTTATATTGGATATATGTATAGAAATTGTCGTATAAGAATATTGAAATGGTCGATATGTAATCCTTGTAAACCTGCCACTTTTCATTATTTTCTTTTTTGCATTTGACGTTCTTAACCTGCACTTATTGCACTTTTTGAACACTGTGCTGCAACTCGCTCTGTGAAAGCATAAACGTCTCAATCTTTTACGGTTAAATAGTGCATACGTTAAAATGCTCTAATAAACAAACTTATTCTAATATATATTATACGCTGACGTGCTCAAATCAAAGTGGAGCATATTCGAACATATAATGCAACGTATTCGACCATAACAGAAGAACATGTTATGTAACAAATTCGAAACATTGTATTACGCGAGCTAGGTGGAGACACAATTTTTCAACAGCTTTGTGCTGTGTGCGAACTTATGAATCCTTTTAGGTGATTTGATGATCCACGGTTTCCATCCTTTGTTTAGCTCAGATATTTATATGCACTCTTTGTCAAAGAGCATATTTTAGATTTGCAATATGCTTGCAAGTCATACAAATACAGTATCGAAAAAGGTACACTTAGTCTGAGTATGTCAGCTGGGAATATACGCTTTACGTTTCAATTTCCCTTCTCAAGTTTAACGATTTGCTGAACAAACAAATGTATATATTATTTTATCGCATGGATCTTCATTGCTAATAAATTTTGACTATGAGAGGCGCGTTCAAAAAGAAGTGACTTTTCCAATTTAGTGGACTACGTACATTGGATTTTCGAACTTTTCTGTTTTGTTATGTAAGGTTAGACTTGTTTTGGTGTGATGGGCGATTTTTTGCTTTCGAAAAAAATACATCAATGAATTTGTATAAAACTTATTGTAAACACAAAATTAAGTGCTCCAACCCACTTAAAATGTTCACGGTGGTATTTGCCGAGTCTACTTTGAGCAAAAAAAATGTTTATAAGTGGTCGCAGTTGTCACAGAAGGCCGAGAAGATGCGAGAGACGCTAGAGATCGTCAACAACCGATGGAAATTTTGATGCAGTGAAGTTGCTGAAGATGTGGGCATATCCGTTGGCTTATGTTATGCAATTTGTTGGAATGTTTTGGGCATAGTGATGCGCCAGCTCAAACGTCATTGCTTGCGACAAAAACAACACCATAATCATCGGAAAAGACCCCTGGAAGGACCAAATTTTGCCACGATAAGGAGAAAAAGACGGCATCGCGGGAAGGACTCAAGACCATACCCAAAAACGTAAATCAGAAATGCTTCGAGGATTGGGAAAGCGCAGTGGCAAGTGTATTATATCTAAGGAGGATTACTTTGAAGGAGACAAAATAAATATTTTTCGAGAAAAAGTAAAAATGTTGTTTTTTTTGAACCCACCTCGTATAGAGTTGTTTTCTTGTTGTTGTTTCCTTGTCATTACCTTAGGTCTCGAGTTATTCACCTTACCTCAGTTATTTTAAATTCAAAAATTAACCAAAAAGTATAATTTTACATCAGTTGTGTATAAAAAATGGTTTGTTAGGTCAGTGTTTACATATATTTATAATCTCGCGTGCGTTCAATCGATTGGGCGTAGTTGGTTTTTTTTATCTTCTAGCCAACAATTTTGTTACTCATAGGCAGGTGTATTGAGGATTGTGTAAATTACTTAACGGCAGATTCTGCTTTGCATGTGTTAAGCAGAAGGCTGGCGTACCGTTCATTCCTGTAGACAAATTTTGAAAATATGTGAATTGCTGAACATGGCAAAAATTGAAACATTCTCTACATTCTAAATATTTAAAGTATAACAAGTTATTAATAAAGCATTCGTTCATTAGTTCACCCACCACTGTAAGATGGTGGTATACTTACTGTGCGTTTTTCCGTAATGTGCATAACACCCAAAGAAAAGCTTCGGAAACGCTATAAAATATTGTTGATCAGCATGAAAGTCTGAATTGATTTAGCTCTGTCTGTCCGTCTGTATGGTGTGTGTTGGTGGCACACTCCTCGTCGCAAAAATGAAAATGTCGAGTTCAAATTTGGTGAAAACATTGGAAGTTTCTGCACGCAGATTGGTATTGAAAATGGGCCAAATTGGAGAGAGCAGAAGCGCGTAGTGGAACGTCAACTGAACGCAAGTCCGTATGCGAGATTCGCCCTCCGTCGCATATAACATTCCTACTTGCCTTTTACTCGCATTTGGTTGTATTTTAGTGGGTAATTTATTTAAAAAATAATTAATATAATGTTTGGTGAATAGAGCCAACAACATACGCAAATAGATGGTTTGTTTAAATAAACTAACAATCTAACGGTTATTTAGAAAGTGCATTCCTTGGAGTCCTCACTGTGTGTGTACGTAAACATAAAGTCGAAGCTATAAAAGTAACTGCACTGAATTCATGGTTAACGCTCATCTTGGAACCAAAGAATTATTGCCATAATAATCATGAACGCCATAAATAGTATATCAAGCAGATGACTTTCAGGCTATCAATGCAGAATGTTTATTAAATACACTCATTCGTAGTTGCAAGTCGCAAGTTTCCGAATAAGAATTGAAAATTCTTTATTTATTGAAATTTCTGGTTATCCTTTGTCCTAACGGTGGAACGCACGACAAATGATTTTAGCAAACAAACTATTCAACGTTCAGAGTAGAAAATGATTGAAAAATTATTTATTAGAAAGAGTAGCGCAACTACATTTCGAATCAAATTTCATAAAGTTTCGTCATCGCTTTTTAGCATTATGATGCAATTGCATTGGAAATATGTTACTGTACTGTACTGTAGAGCTTATTAACCAGCACTTGTTTCTCAGAATCTTAAGTGCACATTTATTTGAGCTTAAAAGTGCATGTATTCGCATTCATGTTGAAATGCGAAAATATGTGTACATGGTTGTGCCTGTGAACACAAAGTTAACGTTCGTTCATTAGACAAACGTGAAAAAGCAAACAGTCGCGACTTTAATGTCTTTTTTTGTCGACGTTACCGACGTACGGTTAAGTTACAAAAGTTTCTTAAAGTTATTAGATGAGAAGAACACTTCGATCTCATTTTCGGAAAGATATTTATGGAGATTGAAAGTTGAGGATTTTGATTCGTCAGCTGTAAAAAAGAAATAGGTGCAGAAATTGAGATATAAAACTGAAATCTGCAATATATGACTTTAGCTGCCGTGCACAGCCTCATTGTTCAGAGTCGACTTTTAAATGGGAGAAGCGTTTGAAAATGCTGTTAAAAAATTCCTTAAATGCGAGTTGGAGGGCTTGCTTGTCTATGGCAAAGGTATAAGGTAATCGTGTCTTCGCATTCATATTTCGAGAACTATTTCACAAATGTTGCAGTTATTTATGCGTTACAAAAAAATGTAATTCTCTTTGCTTGATTTACATTCGCGCTTAAGGCATTTCGTCTCTAGACGACATTGCATTGACAAAATGTGTCTACTATTTGCTCAAAGCATATCGAGGGGTTTCTGAAATTTCCTCCTTTGCTAAATTTTTATAATCAGTATTTTTGATACCAGTATTAATCGGTATTATTGATTGACTCTTTTTTGCCACAAGGAAAATAGTTTGTTCAAAGACTGGCAAATAATTAGTTGTGGAAATCTAAGGAAGGAGAAGAAAATCGTTTCGTGGATAACCAAACGATCGGTTATCGAGCAAAATATCTAATCAATTGTTGGATACTGAGCACGATGTTAAATCGAAAACGCCATTCATCTGTGCGGGTGGTTGCAGTAGAAATGGTTCCAAAGAGAATAAGGCGATAAATTACCCCAAAAATAGCGTAGAAATTACAAAAAAGGCGGGACTACAAGGTGTAGTTAGAAAGTTAAAAAAAAGAGCTTCGCTAAGACAAAGCATACAGAAGTCGTTCCATATTATAACAATAGCATGGGTAGGCGATAGGATGATTGATTAAATCGTGGAGCAGCACAAGATGAATACAAGTACCTCGGAGGCACATTTTGTGCTATCATGCAACTCTTGGACGTAGGAATAAGTGCAGTCTGGATGGGGAGCAGCAACAATCGTACAATTAAATCAAAAATGTTTTGATCTCAATAAGTTTTCGAGGGTGAAGTGTTCGTGGCTTGCGCAGAACGCAACGGGGACATTATTTTCAACCTTATGCATAATCAAACGCAGGAACGTTCACTCACAATGGATTATTACGAGATAAGTTAAGTTTATATAATAGTATCTCCTATCAGGGGAGAGATTTTTCTGACCCCGTTCCAGAGCAAGTAATTTGAACAGATTTCGTTGACCTTACGCTAAACTTTCTTGTAGACAATTCTGATCGAGTTTACTTATATCTACAAGAGGAGACCAATTTTTTTCCTTACTGTTTAATACGAATGCGATTTTCGCACTTAAAACATGTAAAGTATGAAGTGATGAGTTGACGTTTTATAAAATAATGCAAAAGTAATCTATTATCAATGACTTGAATATTTTATTAAACTTTGTCTTATTTGTTTTTGTCGGGAGAAGTTTCAAAAATTGCTGGTTTCACTATTGTAGGCACATTGGTCCCCAGGACTCGATTTTACTCGGTATTCTACTTGTTTAGTCGCTTTTATATCCATAAACTAATGATAAGGATATCTTGGATATCCCTTGCGTCTGCCGCCCTCAGAAATATATGTCGCACTGTCGAAGTATATATGATGTTAATGCAGGACCAATTCAATTTTCGCCATCTGCCCATCTATACAGTGGGATAATGGGAGGTTTTTGTTTTAAAACTTTCGAACTGAAGGGGGCAAAAGCGCTTTTTTCTGTTGTTGTTAAAACTCGAACATAATTCTTGTTCGAGTTAGTACTCTAAGAAGCTCGTATGTAAATCCAGTCGACTTAACCTCTGCCCATCCCGGATATATAATTTTATTATTTTTAATTATGTAATAAGTCACGAGAATTTTCTAAAAATAGTTTAGTTGTCTTGCTGCGGCTTTAAGCATAAATTCTTCGTAACAGAAGATAATAGAAAATGAACTCTCCGGCTTGTCACATACGTACTTCCTCGTACAAACGAGAAATTAATAAAAATAGAAACATGAAACGTAATGAAGGCTGTAGTATTTGGATGACAGTTCCACTGATGCTTTTTTTGTATGTTTATGTTTGTGTACTTAGATTAGTTAGCGAAATATACAAATGTATGCACAACCTTACATACTTACCGTTTTATTTAGATTTCAATATATTTTTATCTCAAATTTTTTTTTATAAATCTCTTAAGGTAAACTGCACAACCCACTTAAATCAGTTCGTCCAAAGCAAGATCAAAATAAAACGATATATGGATATACCATTTGCACCAATGCACCATTTTTCAATAGGGATCGCTACTAAATTATTTATGATTATCTTACGTTCACATCTCTTTCGGAAAGTTGATTGAAGCGCGCAATATTTTACATAAGCATACATGTATATGTGTATGGTTGGGAGACGCACGACTGCAAATAGTTAAATAGAAAGATAGCATGGGTGCTTAGTCTACGAGGAACGCAAGTGTGACCTGGTTAGAGCTTCCTCTACAGTAGACAAAGAATGGATCATTTATAGACGAGAGGATAAAGATTGAAGACAAATATATCCTAAGGGCGACTACATCATATATGTTATGATAATTGTCTGTGAGATTAAGTTTTCTCAGCCCAGAAATATTTATCTCTTCATTTAAACTTCTAGTTGCATTGCGGAGGTCAACCTAAGCGAGAAGTGTTTTATCCAAAAAATAAAATTTAGGAAAGACAAAAAAATGAAAACTAGGGGCAAATTTTTCTTTGACCTTATAAAGTGAAGTAAAGGTGGAACATAAGAGCAAAATAGACGAGAATATAATAGGCATTGGAGAAATTGCTGGGAAATCTGGAAGTATTTACTATAAAGTTTTGTGCAGTATTGTGTTTTATTAAAAACAGAACGTTTTAAGTCTACGATCAAATCGTTTGTTGCATTAAATTTTTCTTTGTGTTTGTAACGTTGTTGTGATACAAGGGCACATTGACACCTAGAAGGACTCGACGTGGACACACCCTTTACTACACCTATCGATTCAGAATCACTTTCTGAAGCGATTCAAATCTGCAAATTTTGAGACGTTTCGATTCCTTTTGGCCCAAGGGCGAACGCCATGAAAAATGCTTGGGAGTAGAGCGCTTTTCCGCGCACTTTAAATGCAACCCCTTATTTTGAAAACTCATCATATAAATAACCGTGTTAAACAAGCTGGTATAGGGTATTTAATGGTGGACCGTGGCTCGTTATAGTGCATAGTGCTTCTACTTACTTTTTTCTTACCTTGATTACTTTCCCAATTGGTTTGCATAGATTAGTGTTAGTTTCATTCATAATCTTCGTAATAGCACTAATTAATAATCGAATAACAAAGCGGACGTTCAATGGTAATGTTTTATCGATTGAGGATTTCTTTTTAATCGAAAGTATTTTCATTTCAAGTGCTTTGTTCATGTTCCGAACGAACGTTTTCCTCTAGTGCTATAGACAAGAGAAAGTTTCATTCTCGTTCTTCTGCCCAAAGACTACGTAGATACGTTTCGGGCAAGTAACGAATGCAAGAATAAATTTGGCATATTTCCCTTTAAATTTGTGGTGATATATGCTTGCGTGTTTGGGCGCATCTGGCTTACATCACTTCACTGAAATAAGAATTTCCTTACAGCACATCGTAGAAATAGCGCATGTGTCTATAAATATTTTGGGATGAACGTTCTTCATATGTAATGATAATGACATAAGTAGAATAAAGATCAAGAATTTGTACGATGGCAATGCCAATGATCGCGATATGAATTGTCGCAGCAGTCGTTGCCTTTTGAATCAACAACAATCGTTTTGTATTTAAGGCACATTCGTGTATGGTTGAATTTAGGTTTCTATCTAACATTAGCTTTTGAATATAATTGATATTGTGTTTGTTTGTATAAGACGTGCAGCATACACGAATTTGTCATGTGTTTGTATGTCATATCATATTCAGAAATACGCATTAGATTTCCTATCAAGAATAAATGCGTCCTCTATCAAAATTAGATTTTCGTTGGATTTAACAACGACTGCCGAACAGTTCGTTTAGTCTGCTTGTTGTCTGATCTTAATGTTTAGCTTCGGGAACATTCGCACACGTTAGTCAATAATTACCGATCAAATTCAGATGTCTGTCTGATCTGAAGAACAGCAGAGTTCTTACTTAGGCACATTCTTGCCACTAAAACAATAGCACTCGCTTTCCTTTGGATGCTCCAGTATGGAATCTTCCTCGACCTACTTAAATTCTACTTCTAATCTGCCTTCATGCAAACCGATAATTGTTTTACCACATTTGCTGTTTCTAGAATGCACCCTTGATCTTGCCTTTTGCGGCCTAGGCCCGATGTAAGAATTTTGTTTGGATACAAAAAAATAAAACTGGGCCTATTAAAAAATGTGACTAAATCAGATATAACATCTGGCCATAAACTGTAAAAAACCACCGTTTACAAGCTTATATGATCCAAAAGACAATTAAATTAATTTTCTGCAGTACGGCCAACAACTGATTTCGTTTTTATTTGGGTTAAAAAATAATTAGTCGAACATCACTTTTTAGACCCACACTGATCGATGGTGTTATTCTCGTTTTTTTAGAACAGACGGAAGAAAAGTTCGGAGATCGCATAGAATACGTACGTCCTTCATCACCATTAGATTCCGAACCGATTTCAACATTTCCGTTCTGCCCGTCTTCCCGTCTTCCCGTCTATCTGTTTATTTAACTTTGGTAAACATCCCCCCCGTCGACAAAAGCATTCGGTGTTATTGCAAGCATGTTGACATCGAGAATGGGCCACATCGCTCAAACTACATACCCCGTGTACAATGTAAATTGAGAACACTTCTGCTAGCCAAATCACGGGCATTTTGTCCATCATCCGTAGCCAGCAATAACAAACAAATGTTTGTGTATTCTGTTTTAGTATAAAGGTGATGGGTACAAAAGATTCGGACACAGCGGGGTATAATATTTTTACTTGTTAATTTTAACTTTAATAACTGGTAATGAAAAATCATTTTCCCGTTTCACAATAGCGGAAAGTGACCTTTTAACAGTCGCACAACGTAAAACGCATTACGAATGTGGCAAATCGTATCACAAGGAGCTCTTCACCATCGACACGCGGCCATGCAGTGTATATGTACTGTACGAAGAAGCTGGAAAAGTGACGCAAAGTTTCGTCACACAGCCTTTGCCAACGTCGGAGCATTCACTTTTTACGGGTTTATCGGGCCTTGCAAGCGGTCATGTAATCGACATTGAATCGGCCTGTATTCGAGACATAAACAGTTCTGTTTTTGGAAACGATGATTTTTCGCACTCATCTTTCCGTGCGAATAAGATATCCAAAATGCGCTTTGACGCGGACATTGAGATAAGATTGGTAAGTCTCTTATTAATAATACAAAACATGTACGTATTTATATTTGAACCCTCAATACACGCCACATAAAAAAAAGCCGCCGAATTTGTGGTTCGTGTAATCTTCTTATCGTAAATCTTGGATATAAAAGCCAAAACAAACTTTGAAAGTACACCAAACTTTGTTTTCCAACTTTGACAGTTACTTGCCTTAGAAAACCGCACAAAAAAAAACGTGTAAAAAATACATACGACGTAGGGTAAATTTGGGAATATATTCAACAGCTTGAAAGAATCGTGTAAGACGAAAAGCTCTAAATGTTTTCCCAAAAAAAACGTGCAAAAAAAGTAATATCGAAATCCCTAGTACATGTTTATAAAATGAAAACAATTTTTTTTTACTCTAAAAAAAAAAATTTTGTGTACAGGAAAAATTCAGGCCTTCAATATGCAATCTATAAAAATCTAAATTCAAATTAGGAACGAAAATCAATTTCGCAACTATTCATCGCCACTTGACAACAGGCCAGCCCGTTCATTACGGACTGGACCCTCGCCAAATGAACATTACCTTTTGCAAATTTATTGAAATTATTTATTGCATCTAACGCTAAATAAATACCAAATCCTGTATTTACCTTGAAGTGTAACGAGATAAAGAAAAAAGTAATCATAAAACGCGAGTGTTCCCCGTAACAGAACAAGTTTCTGACAAGCTCAAAATTAGAATTAAAAAAAATTGTTTTCTAGGACAAAAATTCTAATAAAAAAAGTATTTGGTGAACCGTGTTGCCTCAAAATGTAGAAAGAAGTAGAGTAAAGAAAGACCGTGTAAAAAAAGTTGCGGGTATATATAAAAATCTTCATATACGTGTCTTATTTTTTTCTTTTTTGTTCTCATTGGTGAACCGCGTTACGTCAAAATGAAGTAGAGAAAGACCGTGTAAAAAAAAGTTGCGCATATATATGAAAATCTTCATATACGTTTCTTATAAATTAAAGAAATGCCATTAAATTAATGTTTATTTCTGTGCTACGTTGCACTCGTACTGGAATGAAACTATATTTTCTGCGGAGCCGCGAACGCTTTAAAAAAAAAGCTGACAGAATAGTCTTTTTATTTCTCACTTAATAAACGCTTTTTCACTTTTCTGATCAAATTGAAAAATTTTCAATAAAAGATAAATTTTCGTACAAATTGATGATTAGCAATATCGTGTATTAAGGCATAAAGGCTTACACTTTCAAATTTTTTGCAAGAGTGATCGGTATGTCTGCGGAGCACACTTTCCTCTGTCGAAATTACATTTTTATGTGTCTTCGGCTTTTCAGTAAAAATTCAAACAACATTGAATATCTAACTGTTCACATCAGGCAAAATATTTGCAATTTCTAGTTTAGTTCATTCGCAGCCAATTTCCGGGGAAAATCATGAAATATTTCACGTGTGCCATTTTCGGCTTTTTAATGTAGCTTTTGGAGATCCGTTCCTCTGACTTAGCTCTTGGCCATTTTAGCGCTCCATTGAAACGTATGCCACAACACATATCTCTCAAATCTTATTTTTTTTATTTACCTTTTTTTTGTGCATATAATTTGCACAAAATGTTAATAGACTAATTATATGTTGTTCTAATGCACTGTGATAATTAATTTTCGACCCTGTCTTTCCAACAATCAGGAGCATGTATTGTTGCACATTGTACTCAGCTCGGCCAGACAGACACTTGCTGAATAAACAGTACAGACAAGACTCCTATAAGGCGATTAATCCCGCGTTATGTTAACTCTCAGAATTGAGTCAATTCAGGGAACTCGTTTTGCGGAACTCGATTCAAGAGGAGCATAGAATTAAGGCAAATCAAATTAGATTATACCGCATTGTATGAATGAATAAATGAACGGGTCCCGTTTTATAGAAAATCTCAGGAGTAAAAAATGTAAAGAAAGCAATGTCGTATTCTTTGTGCATTTCCATGGGCAAATCCTTGGAAATTGGAAGGTCGAGCGACGCATATGCGCCAACAACGAACAAATGCGTCCATAGCAAATTTTTCAAGCCATTTAAGTGGTTGGTACGCGATCGTAGGGAGAATCCGTTGCAGGACAATTGCCCTTAATTTTCGTTTCCCGTTTTATGGAAATTGTTTGGCAAAAGCACCGCGTTACGCGAAATTTAACAGTGTATATTGGAACGTGGAGGAACTCATAAGCACCAACATCGAACAAATGCGGCCATAGCAAATTTTTCAAGCCATTTGAGTGGTTGGTACGCGCTCGTAGGGAGAATGCGTTGCAGGACAATTGCCCTTAATTTTCGTTTCCCGTTTTATGGAAATTGTTTGGCAAAAGCACCGCGTTATGGGAAACTTAACTGTGTGTATTGGCTCAGTGAGAGTGTTCTGGTTGGTAAAGCTAAGATTTATGATTGCAGTATTTTGAGAACTATTATTACCTCGGTTACTGCTGGCGCAATGCTGCTGTGGGCATGCGAATGTAAGTCTTGTCGGAGATTTGTGAAGTGTGTCTGAAAGTAGAATATTTTATGATTTAATTGTGTACAATTGCTTTAATACGTATACTACATTAGTTTTTATACTAATGGTTCTGCCATATTTACTTTCAAAAATTACGTAATAACAGATTTAAAACGTCGTCTTTTTTTATGTAAACGTATGTTTTTCAAAAAGAATGAAAAAATTCAGTTGCCGTAAGAGAAAATTGAGGAGAAAGACAAGATGTGTGAAGAGTTAGGTTTAAGAAAAATTGTAAAAAAGTTGGGCATACAATGTTGTATGAAGTATGGTTACGTATATTGAATAGGCGTATGTGCAGACCATAAGTGTTCAGTACGATAAATGCGGCTTAATATCTTACTTAGTTAGACGAACATCATTCGTTTGAAACGTCAGGCTTGCCCTCATCCTCTTTGGGCTTAAATTATCCAAAACACATATCTCTGCACATGCAATTGAAAATGTTTTGTAAATGGTTGAGAAAATTTTTCATTGATTTTTCAATATCATCTTTTAAATACATTTACAGCCTGCAGCTATAGAAGACTTGCGCAAGTGGACATCCAGAGAAGCTGTTGGAGATGTGACTGTCACTCCAGATTGTATACATCATGTTGATGCTTTAGCTGACGCATCATTTGTAATTGGTGAAAATGCTTCACCGTCTCTAGCGCCATCTCCGTCCATACCTTCCGCAGACGCGATTGAAGCCATTTCAACCATTAATGTCGACCATGGCCTGAATATAGACAACTTACCGAACGACAGTAACAAAGATGTGCCCTTAAATCATCGCTTGCCTTCACCGGAAGAGCAAAGTAAAATTATTGCTCTGAAGTAAGTTTACGATACGTCAAAAACTTGTAACATCCCAATCTACAAATTGTTGACTACGAATTGTTGACGAAAATTTTATAGCCAGCATAACGAATTGTAGTGAAGACGGCAATAGATGTTTAGCTTTTCGCGAAAACGGTTCTTTTGGATAATCGCCCAATATGTTGAAATGTTTTCTTTCAATAATTTTTCACTTACGTCCGTTAGTTTTTAAGTACAAATGTTTAGCTTTGTTTTGAAAAAGTTCGCCGTTCATCAGTAAATTCTTTACATTTTAAAAAGGCGCAAGGCACAATTTGTTTAGCGGTTTACTTTATTGCGTTTTAAAAAACACTGCAATACACAAATGATTTAATTAAAGCCATTATTAACTTCAGGTATCCCGCCGAAGTCATCACTGTAGACGTTTCGGGAAAGCGCTTTCAGCGTATGTGTATGGCTCGAAAATCTACGACTAGCTGCATTTCTAGCGTACCAAACACAAACAATCTCGACAGTGAAGTGCAGACGGTGACTCGTCGATCACGTTCCCGAAGAGCGCGTGGTAAGCGAAGAAACACTATAGCAGGCACTGACCAAAAGGAGATACAAGATGCAGCAAATGGGTACGTAATGGAAAAAAATTGCATTCAACTCGTCTTCATTAAGTGCGCTTTCACGCAATTATAACTATGTGTCATAAATAATATCTTTACCTATGTAAATGTGATAAGTATGTAATAATAAGTTTAAAGAAAGTACGTAAATCTACAGATAAATGCATCTATATATTTATGGCTGTCTACTGTATGTGTACTGTATGTCTTTCGTGCATCAATATAAATTTTTTCGAATGTTTTATGTAAATTTGCAATATGACACGTTTGTGCAGAAGCCAACTTTGTGAGTAATAGACACCATTATGCACCTCGCTTAAGGATAAGTGTACACAGTTTCCTTCTTGCTATCAGTGCGTGAACGTTCGTAGTATTTAACGAGACCGGTCTTAATGCATGTCGACTTTTATTAAACGCACGCTACACACGTTCGCCCGCCATCTTCTCGAGTTGCTCTAGTTGAGAACTCAAGGATCACTTTTCGTTCACACAGTCTACTACGCTATCAAGATGGTCTGATAGCCCGAAGATGTCAACCTGCCTTCCTTACCTTACGTTCATTTCACAACAGGATTAAACTTTTATTTACTTTTATCATTAATTCTTAATGTTATAAATATATTCCATTCCACATTTGCTGTGATAAAAAGTACTTATAGAGCTTATAGTATATATGTCATAGATAGCATTGTAGATTATCCTATACATCTATCTATCTGTTTGCATTTGTTTTCATAAATACTTATATATGTACCTCATTGCTATCCCTCTACACATATGCATGAATATCTTGCGCTTGTTCCTTCAAAGTTATTTTCTACTTTACTTGTCTTTTCATATCTTCTTCTATATGCATAATATTTCTTTTCTCTCTTTACTCTTTACTCAATCGATTAGACTTTTTTCTGTCTATACAGTGTAACCTTTATTTCTCTGCATTGGACTTCGGGTATTACCTTTTATCCTTTTTTTGATGCGCAAAACCGAACTCAAAGGCAGGCATATAAGAGAACGCCAGCAATCTGCAAATCTTCATTAAATCGAAAGTTGAATATTGATAGCCCTTTATTTTATTATTAATACTAATTATTATTATTATTATCATATTTATTTGCTAATACTATTACATTTACGGAAGTGTGCATAAATAAAAATTCCAAACTTACTTTATTTATTAAAAAAAAATCTATTATGTCTGAGAATCCGCACTTGCTCTTATGAAAATGTTGTGATTTATGTATAAATACCTAGGAATGGTCAATTTAAACGTCTTCTTGCTAACACTACCGCGCGTTCCATCATTTTATGCAAGCTGCTGTCCAACGCCTTTAATAATGCTTTTGGGCTGCCTACAGATGCTGATATAACGGACGGGATAATGGTAACCTTTTACCTTTCGATTAAATTTCATCCCACCCCCAAGCGGTATAAGTTCAATACTAATGACCTTTTCCCTAAATTTTTCGGATGAGAGATTTTGTCTTCCCTGCCGTTAGGTAACGCAATCCAAAATTTATCATGAGGAACCTTTTCGTCTATGAGAACAATTCTTTCCATATAAATAACCGACTCCCGAGTAGTAGAGTTACTGCAAGCTCATGTACATAGCTTCCGCTTTGCAAGCGACGCAAAATCTAAGTAACCCGCTGTTGACCAATTGTATACATCCGAAGTGGATGCAATTAATACCCTGTGTAATGTATCCGAAATTATTAATTTTGAGAAAAAGTCACTCTATGCTTCATAATGAATTTTCTGTAGTTTCGTAAGCTTCCCACTTTTTCCTGAATTGTTAGCTTGTGACTTTCCGTGACTGAGAGAATTTACCTATAATACGTTCTACCTTTATCACCCAGCTGATTCTTGTCTGCTAATATTAGTCGCCAGAAGGGTTGGTTAACCAATAGCTGCCTTTTTTTCTGTAGATAGACGTAAAAAAAGACACAATGCTATGAGTTCCTCTAAAATTTCTACCAAAATTAGCTAAACTGTCAACCAGTTTCTGCTGTTATTTTAGAAAAATTAAACATTTATTATAAAAATGTATTTGCGGTCCATCGCTAAGGATTACTTCGGTCATCTTTGAGACAGACGCAGTGCGAAAAGAACAAATTGCCAAACGAGACATTTTTGCGTGATTACTGTGGGTATGGATGTACGTTAGAACAGGCAATGAGTCAGCGAATAAAAACAGCGCTGATAAGAAGGATTAATCCGACGGTGTATAGAGAAAAGCAGCTTGAAAGGTAGTATATAGTTCAGTGGTGCTGAGGTTCTCTGGCGCGTTTTATCACGTCTGCAACACAACAAGGGAACTATCTAACATTTACATCACTTTGTGCATTTAAGGGTAAAGGTAGTGTACATCCCTTCTTACTGTCACATGCCTCAGTCTCTTCCCCTTTTTAATGTCTACGTATTTATAGATTTATACTCCAAACGAACCTGAAATGGTGAAAACATCGCATATTAACTTTTTTCGAGCGATTTCAGGTAGTCTACATTCCATATTATGCTGCAAAGAAACCTACAATAAACTTTGGGAGTCCCAGAAATACACATTGAAAGTATTTCTGGGAGTTGAAAATTTTTAAATCCTATTTACTAATCATCTGTGTCCTAAGTATTTATCCATAAAACTTTATTATTTCGTAAGCGACATGTTAACGAAAAAGTCAAGTATCAATAGTAATAACAAGACAAAGTCTATCATCCTTTTGGTAGGTTACTTACAATTTTTTATTGTGGTATCATAGGAATCACCGAATTGACTTTCCACAAATTGTATACTTAGTGAAGATTTTCCTGGAAATCAATGAAGAAAAAAAAAGATATAGTTAAGGGGGTTTTCCCAAAGCCAAAGGAAATGATGTTCAAAAAAAAAAAAATAAATAAAGAAAAACACGCAACCCATACATATAACCAGACGCAAATTGAAAGACTTCAATAACATACCCACAGATCTATATCCCATCATAGTAATATTCTTATTTCACCAAAGTCGAGAGAAAGTTAAGATCAAAACCTTCGCAAGAATGCATTTTGGCCGTACCACTGCAACATCAATAGACAATTAAGGAATCTGTTCCTTCAGTTTGCCATAGCATCCTCAAAAACTTGCGTTGCATTTTCTTGATCGACCGGATGATAAGAGCTAACAATCAGAAGGAGTCTCGCAAGAAAGCAAATATTTTGTATTGATTATGTAACAACTCTTTGAAATTGACCTTTCTACACATATGCATTCTTCTACTGTCCCACATCGTGAACATAAATATGGCGATGTTAACTGTCGCCGCTAAACTATATTAGTTTAAATGCACATTCAACAGTAATGTAGTATGAAACCAACCAACCAACCATCTGCTTGCTTTACGCCTCTGAGAGCAGAACTTTTTACAAGCGCCTTATTTGTAATGTGGAACACTTGGTTGCGAGGGAAAAGTTTTTCCGACACATTTCCTTTAAATTATGTAAACTATTTGTAATGTTAATTAGAAATACTTATTGAATATTAGTTTCAAAAGCGAGCATAAGAAAAGGAACGTTGTTGATATTGTCAGATATTCAAAGCCTAGCATTATGAGCAGTTTTCTCGCTTTTTTCGTTATGTAATTTATACGATATAATATAATTTTTAGCTTTTCAATTGAGTTTTTTCGTTTATTTGTCTTCTTGTTTTTCCAATTTGTGAATTACTTAAACATTTTTACTCTCTAGAGAAACAACAGCCGCAGGTGATGACATAGAAGTTATTGCTGCTGAAACTGATGTTGGGAATAAAGAACCAAAATATGGTACTGAAAACAAAACGAAAAGATTCGGACGAAGTAAATCGAGCGATATATTGAAAAAAGAATCCGTAACCCTACCTTATGATAAGGGGAAAAGCACTTTGACTCGCCTAAACTCTCTGAAGCAATGGGGACGCAGTCGATTCAAATTCATGCAGCGAAACAACGACACACCGTCATCGTCAATGTCTGTCAATCAAAATGATGCTGAGCAAAAAACGTGCTCGACTAATATTAGCACGAATGCAAAATTAAAAAATGTGGAGGATGTAAGCTCCGTGAAAGCAAGTACGACAAACAGTTTTGTAGAAAATATGTCACATGTTGTTGCGACTGAAAAGAATAAAATCGTCGCAAATCAAAATGTTAATGTTATGGAAAAGCAGACGAATGAAAGTCGATTTTCGCACGAACGAAAGCCGTCATATTCCTCTTCTGAGAAGAGCGTGAACGTTAATAACATCAATCATTTGCGAGGCAAATTTCATCTCAATACATCTGCGGGTAATGTCAAACTAAGAGACAACTCCTCATTAAATCGACGTCGTAACTGTTGTCTAAATGTCAACGGCCTAAGCAATAAGGAGGATCAGCCACACTCTTCAAGTGGAAATTGGAGTGCTAGCTCTGAATCGGGTCGAGCTTCTATTGGCAGTGAAATTACCCTTCAACCCAAGTCTAGCGCTTCGAATACTTCCCTAAATGCCTTCAGTTATCAAGCTGGCAGCGGTCCGCCGTCGTCGATGTTCAGTCGCAGAAAATTTCTTAACACATCAGCCTCGAGCAGCGTCACTAGTGAAGGAACTGCAACACCAGATTTACAAGTGGTATCATCTACGATGGAAGGCGCTTATTCCAATCACTTGGATGATGAAACAAGTTCAGCTTATTCTTGTGATACGGAGGGATATTACACTTCTTTCCACATGGACAGCGGTTTGAGAACTCTTAAAGAAGAGGACGTATGTATGGGCAATTTCCATCAGGGCAGTCAACCTTTGAGTCTGTGTGGCTATGCCCAAGATTACAATTCTTCTGCGAATAATTCGCAACAAACTCTAATTGGCGAAAATGAATACGAGCTCTTTGGCCATGGTTCAACCTCAACTACCACGAGTTCTGCTGGCACAGTGTGCACCACGCTGGTGGCCAATAATATTGGTGGCGAACAAAATCTCAACAATAGCGGTGCAAGTTGTGGTCCCGAATTACCGGAACGTGTCAGTTCCTTACGCAATAGCAGTGCCAGCACTAGCACTTTAGAAAGAAGTATATCAAGCAGCACCATCGGGAGCGGTGTTGATCGCACCGGCACAATCAAGCGGAATATTAGCACTGCTGCGTGTTCGTCGCATTTAGACGATATAAAACAGTCTTCGCCTAATCCCTCTTCACAACTGGTATGCACGAGTGAAGTGGAGGAACTGAGAAAACGCGATCCCAACCATCCGTCCATTGCAGACATGGATTATTCAGAAAGCTCCGATTTAGAAGGTGTAGAGCGGATAGAACGCATCAAACAAAAAACTGCAATAAATGCAAGACATATACCATCCATGTGCATTATTACGCCTACTACAAGTGATGATGAAAACCAACATTTTTATGGAAATGATAAAGAAAATAATCCGGAAATCCAGTTTAACAGCCCACTGAACGGAAAGAACTTTCAAACTAATGCAACCAAAAATAAAGCTTCAAAATTAATTTCGGTTAACACGCAAACTTCAGAGATTAAATTTTCAACCAAAGAAGCTCAGGTAAAAGAGAAGTCTGCATTAGACGAAATGAAAGCTGTCCAAATGAGTTTACCTGCTACCGGTCTGTCTGTGATAGAGGATGATGTGCTTTATGACACAGCTGGCGAATATGTTTACATTGCAGCTGATAGCAATAACAAAGTTACCAGTAAGCAGCTTTCACAGATGCCACAAGCGAGTAATGCAGGTTCTTTGGGTATATACTACTCTAATAGTGTAACAAGAAATGGACGAGACTTAGAGTACGTATCGCTTAATGAATTACCGCTGAGTCTACGAAAAGCTTATGGTAGCAGCAACAAAGGACCAAAAATTAAATACTCTGAGCGAAGCAATGAGGGTGATACTCACTGCGCCGGCGCTTATCAAATGCAGAATTCGCAAGCAACGGCATTGTATGCAGATATTGATGAATTGCAGAGAGAAACTTGGGAAACATCTCCTTGTGTAACAAAAACACCACCACCATCTAAGCCTTCTTCGCCTTTTATTTCGCCACATAAGGGTGCGCGAGTTCGTTTAAATTCAGTAGGCAAACCAATCTATGATTCCGATAGTTTGAAACGACGCAAAGGCGCACACACAACATTTATACCGGGTCCGTACGTTAAAGAAGAAAACGAAAGTCAATACACACAATTACCGTTAAATAATAGTGAAAGTGATAGTTCGGCCGTAAAATTATTACTACTCTATGCTGATAATAAAGTTAATTGTAAAATGGCTGATGTTAAATCTATCACGAATAGGTTGGCGACAACAAGACCAATCTCAGCGACACCTGACACCGATGAGCATGGAAACCCTCACATCGCCACTAACGAGAACAACAAAAACGTTTTACCCTTTTTATACCAACAGCCCATTTCTAGCCATAGCTTAATAAATTCGCCTTCCACCAAATCGAATTGCTCCAGTTCGTGCTCCATCATCTCTTCAATCACCTCATCTTCCAAATCAAGTTTTTCCTCAAAAGATGAAGGTAAGCCCAATGTAAAATTTTCTAGTAGAGAATCTGGCAATAGTCATACAAATTCTCATGTAAATAACACAAATCCCAACTGTATCATTAACAAGGCTGACGTTGCACTACCGACAATCCGAAAGCAAAACGCACACTCAACACCTTTTCAAAATTTTAATTCGATTAAAAGCAAAATTTTAAATAAAGAAAACGAAACGGCAAATTTGGAAAAATCAACAGCTGTATTACCACCACCTCTGCCACCCAGAAGTGCAGAAGTGAAAGCACACGAAACAGATGTCCGCAATCCATATTCATATTATACATTTATTCCCACCCCCACTACAGAGAAATCAATTTTGCTGGAGGGTGACCTAAATACAAAACTGCAAAATGATGCATCTGCACCTGAGCCCTTCACTATTACTTCATGTAGAGAGCTGGACGTTGCTTTAGCATCGAGCGATGAACTCACGCAACACATTTCCTTGAAACGAAACAATAGTTACAGACTAGCAAACAATGGTACAAACCCGCAAATAGACAAAGAACAAAATTCATATATCGATATTAATAATATTACTTGTGCCTTAACTAATCCAGTCGTTCCGCCAATGGAAGCCTCTTTGCAAAATGTTATAGAAAATACACAAGAATCACTAAATTCGTCCAACTCGCACCTAACTACCGCTCAAAATAAGATAACCAAATCATTTGAACGGTTAGTAGATGAATTTTCTTTGTCTACTACATCTATAGATTCCTCATATCTGCGCAATAAATCTTTAGAAAATTTCGATGAGTCATCAGCCATACTTCCGTTAAATTCCGTTAATGAATGTCCCGGAATAGGCACAAATTGCAACGAATTAAACAAGTGTAAAGACTTGGATTCTGATTCTGATTTTGAGCACCAAAACAAACTAGTTCTCAACACGCCCGTCAAGTACAACAAATTGTTTGTGAAAAAAGTGCTACTGAGACCGTTTAAGATTATTATGCCACTAGACGATAATAGACGACAAAGAATTTTGCAAAAATTTGAAACAACCGACATTTGGTGAACCATTGAAACAGTTTCGCGAGTGTAGGACACGTAAGCATTTACAGAACAGACTCCATTAAGAACATTTTTACGCAACTGAACTCCAAGTATATGACACTTTCGCAACGTGTAATTATTACTTAATCACAAATCGGCTGCCGCGACCAATGCCTTATTATTAGCTGTCAATTCCCACTCAACACATGTTCCCTTCCATCCAGCGAGCCATTTCTCTCTATAAGACCAGAAATAATGCCTTTTACATGCCTCCGAATGTAGTATGCAAGACTCCAGTAGTCGACTCGTGACTAGAGATTGTCACAAAATCAATGCACTAATGATATGACATAAAATCGGTTAGAATCGATAAATAAAGGACATACTTACGAGACAATAATCGTTTAAAATCTGTTCGGATAGTCGCCTTAGACATCATAGCAGTTCTTATCATTAAGTTCTTATACTCTATAATATTGGATGTGCGCGGAAATTTATATGGTGTATGTGTTGTACTTTATGAGTACCAAGCAAAAAACACGCAGAGCAAAAGTGTTGGTGAGTTGGGCGATGTAAGGTTGTCCTTTCACCCGCTTAGGACATTTTTGTAGGCAGCATCTTAATTTTTGGTGGCCGGGGAAATACTTACTACAGATACTACACAGTTGAGCAGACCGGCAGATGGATGGACAGATGGATGGACAAACAGGCAGACATGCTTACATGCATTCCCTATTTGAAGCTGACCAAAAATTTATATACAGTATGAGCTTTTTGCAGCTTGCTTCTGCACATTGTAAAGGTATTGAAAAAAAAAATCAAATTTTAATACGCTAATAATGGGTAGGCGTGGTCAATTTTTCGCATTTCTGTCTAGATATTACAGCATCGCCCATAGAATACAAGTCCGAATTTTTATGGATTTCCCTGTTATAGTTTATGAGTAACGAGCAAAACACCAGTTTTTATTTCTTTCAAAAAACGGAGGCGTTCTCAGTTTACGCACTAGAATAGGCGTGTCCTTCGACCGATCTGATCAGTCGATAGCTTCATGTTTGCAGCCAGCATAAAGTTTACAACGGACATACACAGAAGGACAGAAGGACGAGAGGACATGCTTAAATCGATCCAAAATTTGATGTTGATCAAGGATTTGTGGGGTCCCTGAAGCTTCCTTCCAGGCGTTGCTTACTCTTCATCCTTCGGTGGTGGGTACAAAAACATGTTTATTTTACCAGATTGCAAGACTTGCTATTCCCAATCGGTTACGCTACCTCCCTTCATTAAATAGTACTCTCTACAAAGGCTTTCAAAACTTACTTAGCATAAGTTGTTGATATTATTAGACACCAATAAAATTGTCGTCAGAGTTTGCACATTTAACGGAAAGTTTACTTTGAAGAGTAAATGACGAAATGCAATAACGAAATATTAATACAACGATCATTTGACATTATTTCACAACAAAGCGTTTCGTGTGTGAAAGAGATAGCAACCGCCAGGAGGATCAAAATCGCTTTAAAAATAATTTAAGGGGAACATCGAAATGTGTGTATTTGCGTCATACCGTTTGTTAGCTATTGATAGCCTCTCGATGGTTTACACAGATAAGGAAAGCTGGGTTGCATCAGTCTGTCCAGTTTCGTATTTCTTATTTTTTTTAAATACTTCATTCAGCACAGAAATCTTGTCTGTGTTCTCGATACTGCTCCATTAACATCTTCTAGGTAAACAGATGCCTTTTACCGAGTGGAATATGACTCTAATTTAGGAAACCTGGGTACGCGGTAGAACAAATTAGTTTCTGAGGGAGCTTTCAGCTTAGCTTGGCATTGAAGTAGCTGTCGGGTTGCCCTCTAATTTGTGTTGACCCATATTTGGTGGTAGAGGTATTCCGAAAAAATGCGAACTGAGAATAGATGAATAATATCCGAAAAAAAGCACGCAGTTTTTTTGTAATATTACTGTTGAATGCGTTATGCGTATGTATTAACAAAATGCAAAAATTTAAGTTGACATGAATGCATGCGTGCGGCAAATTTGGCTTTCCTTCGATTCGAATCTCGAAATGGGCACATGCTTGGGCAGTTATGTTCTGGTGTAGGACCTTATTATTAATTATTTATAATAATATTATTACCGCATTAATTAATATGTTATTAATTTTCTACCCATAATAGTAGAAGTAAAGTCTATTCACCCTTGAGCAAATCTTTGATGCCTATGAACTCAAATGGGTTTATTAGCTTGGGACATGTTTGCGCGCTGTGTACAGTTTTTTTTGTGCCAAAGCTTTACCTGGCTTTAGTAACCGATTGCAGTCAATCTTAGATCATTACCTATACCAGCTCGTAAGTCGCAACGTTTTGTGTATTTCTGTAAGACCTGTGAACAATTTTAAACATGATCTGTGCATAGCGCCGAAAATATGCGTACGAATTTCAAACTCTCTCATTTTCTAATTCGGGCAGACTGCGGAAACGAAAACCGAAAGACAAAGGTATAAAGCTAAGGCCATGCAGTCTTATACTGATCAAAATTATATATATACTCTGATGTATATATTGCTCATTTTCACCGCAATTCTTCGGTGGTGAGGTATAAAAAGTATAATTGTATGCGTGATCGAAAAACTTATTAACTAACTGATAGTGTAGACTCACTACGACTACAAGTACAGGGCTAAAGTAAAATCAACCGCCTTAAGATTTATACACTCGAACAGTGACTGGTAGTCGCGTTTCTTGCCAACTCTGCCACTCATGCGAATCTTAATTGTACTAATGATTATTAGTTTCACCATGTCAGCCTTCACACCATAAAGCTACTAAACCTTTGCTGCAAAAACTGGTGCAAGCGATACGTTAATAAAAGTATTTTAGTGCCTAACTTAAGCTAGTGCGTGTTAATGCGGCTTTTGTGTAAACTAAATGAAAGACCACCATATTCTGATAGCACACATAAATCTTAGGCTTTCTCTCTGTGGTGCTCGAACTTCATAGAAACTTGGCGTTTTTTAGTCCGTTTTTGCTTCAAATCCCTTTTAAAATTCTTTTTCAGAGCGTCTTGTTTTCGTTTTTTACTATTTCATAAATTGGCAAAAGGCAGTTTACTTATGACAACTAAAGAACCAAAACCGGGCCTCTGGAAATTAAATCTAATCTGAAAAAGTGTCTCTTCCTTTATCGGTGTAAAAAGAAAACGGACTAACAGACATGATTCGGCCCGGTGGGTAAGGGACATATGCCGAAATTCGAAATAGAAAATCGATAGCAAGCAATTTTATCAATGTAAGCTATTAGCACAAGTTTTCGGTACACGGAAATTAGTTTTTTTATGATTTAATTAATTTTAACATTACTAAGAGCGCTAATGTAACACAATTTAAATATTTTGTTCAATTTAAGGAAACTGTTCATGTAAAGTAGTTGTAGGTGTTTAGTACTACGCCATTTAATAAAATCGAAGTACTCAAGAAGGAATATTATATTTGTTTACTTTCGAGGGAGAAGCTTCACATTTTGGCCTTATCTTCTTGTCAAATGTCCTACGTATGTATGTATAATGATACAAAAGTACATACTAGTAAGCGGTGAAATATGCGATTAATCTCTGGTAAAACGAGAGCTTTAATTACTTTATCACTGCGATTAGTCGGGATTAGTCGCATTCGACAATTCAATGTAATATTATTTCCGTTTCCGAGGGCAGGAAGTGCATGTAGTACACCTTTGCGCGTTAAAATATTTACATTCTGCCGTCTGGACACATGGCCCCGCTTTTCAATTGCCTTTTTTTGTTGTTACATTTCGTTGCATAAACGATGGATTCAAATTTTGGCCAACTTGTCTTTTTCATATTGAAAAGCTTTCGGATGTATATGCATATGTGTCTTTGACTATATGCATATTGTACAAAAAGTGCATAAAAAAATCGTATTCATTTTGTTCACCCGATATATGCGCACAGTACATTTGCATTCCGGCATAAAAAGCATAAAAATTTGTATATTCACTGAACAACATTTATTTGTAAATACACGTTCACATGAATTCATATCCTTAGACTGATGTATACGGGCATTCTGTGACCAACCACAGGTAAGCAGTAATCTACCAGGTAAAAATATATATCTTACATACCTGCATAACTTCCTTCTCTATCTTCTTACTTCTTTACTTTCACTATTTCTATACACATTGTCAGTAGCAACTGCGCAAAGATCCATAGCGAAAATCCAGAAAATTCCAAACGCAAAATATCTAATAGACTCTCATAAATCTCTAGCACCAGTTGATTGCTGGACTTGAAAAATTTGTCTGCACTCATGACCGTCCGCTTCCTCTGAAATCTGTATGAAAATCATTAGTGACCGAATTTGGCGAGAAATGTCGAGAAGATGGACACTTGCATGCTTGCATTACTTGCTATATACTTTTACAAACACACTTTCATTGTAATTGTGCAGTCACGCCGTACATGGCATACCAGGTTTTCCGAGTTTGCCAACCCTCTTTGCCTCTGCGTGCGCAAAATGCACCCAAACTACATACTCAAACGATACTCAAAAGGTAATTGAACTACGTATACGTCTTGGATGTCGGAAAATACTTCCGGGAATTGTCTGGCTATATGCTAGCTTTCATTTATATTACGGTACTCCGTACGCTTGACACTTGTGCGGGTGGAAAAGCAAGTATGAATGATATCTTTCGGAATTCGCTACGGAAGCATACAAAGATTTGATGTATAGTTATGCACGTGTACATTTGGTGTAGTTATTGTTAATAAGTAATGTGTAGATGTAAATAGTAAAATATTATACATTTTTCAAGTTACTTTTTTCAAACGCATCCACTAACTATTAACATCATCTATTCATCGTCTCTATTGGGCATAAAGATAATAAGGAATTCAGAACTTATTAAACTTAAAACATGTCACATAACATATGTTTTTAAATGCATTTCACTTTTTAATATTTTTTTGCCAGGCTATAAACCAATTTATCAAACAGGTGGGGAACAGGAGCAGCAACAACCGGAAGAGTGTCATAGAGCGTTAGAAAAAATATGCATGAACTACTCAGCGGTTGAGAGGAACTCTCCTGTTTATTGGACTTTGCAAAGCAAAAGATGCGGTAGACAGCAAGTGATGAGTTCAATCTCCCGCGATGACTTGTACGCCACACCTCTGAAACGCTCTGATAGAAAGCAACGTCAGGACAATATATCGTCCATAGGACAAGGTCATCGAATGGGAATTGTGACGTCCACCCCTGTGCGACAAAGTACAACCGACTCTCCACTTCCATCCGACAGAATTCCCATGAAGCAGCCTTCGCCGCGAAGTTTGCTTTGGGACGACGATTCGCCGGATCGTTTGAATACATGTGCCGATCGTATTGGACACAGCAAGACCAGTCTAATGGATTTTAAAAGATTGCTTTTAGCCAAGTCCGTAAAAAGCAATACACTGCCAAAAAAGTTGTCGGCTGTGGAAATGTTGAAGAAAAATCCTACTGCAACGGGCCAAAGCGTTGGCGATGGACGTACAACATGCACAAATACCAAAAGCAATGCGTCACCAGGAAGTCCAACATCAAAAATCAATTCCAGTTTGAATTTACTGGATCTTAGCGGTTCTCCAAAAACATTTGCTAACCGCAGAATGCTGCGTCAAGGTCAATTTGGTTCGCCTTCAAAATCGTTCACTCCCAAATTAAAGAATTCGCCCAGCGGTTGGCGAGCAAACTCTGCGTTACGTACGGACATAATGTCTACCATTATACCGGAGTCGAACAGTGAAGGAGAGGACCACTCGACTCTTGTTGCTGATGAAAGTAATGTTAGCAAAAATTGTAGCATTTTAAATGGCAATTCAAATATTGATGAAGGAGAATCGGCTGGAAACATGGAAAATTTCAAAAGAAAAGATAAAGAAAAGAATATTTTTTTGCAAAACGAACAAAACAACCTTATGCGAGGGGAATTAAGGTCTAGCTTTGCTAAAGATAAAGACTCTTTTGAACCAGCAATGATATCGCCATCCACGTATTCTGAAGATCTAAATGCTAGCGATTGCATCGTCTCAGTCCCAATAATGAAGGTAGCTACCATGGAAGCAATCGCTCCCGCTTCTAAAGTCGTAACAACACCTGCCTTAGAGACAGCTCTGTAAAAGGTTGCTACGCTGTGTCTTCGTATATCCAAAATATAAATTCTTTAGTGTTTGAGGACATAAGTAAAGGGCGGTAGAATATTGTGCGGGCCGAATGTGTATTCAAGCGTATACAACTAGAAAATAAGAACAAGATTTGTAGCCACGTTACAATATAATTTTATATGCAAGTTAAGACTTATTTGATCGAATCACTCTCTTGAACTCCTGAGCTTAATAAAGCGAAAAGGAAAAAGTTATATTTTACACCTGCACCGAAAGACTGAAACAACACGGAAAATAACTGCTGCCGTAGAGGAGAGAAGAAGGGGAGAGAGAGAGAGAGAGAGAGAATTATGTCGTAAAAAAATCTGCTAAAGAAGTATAAATCAGTCAATTAAATATAGAAAGCTAGACAGCTTGATATACTATATAAATGTAAATTTCCAGCATCAAACGTCTGGCCCAAGCTAAAACGAAAGTCTGCCTTTCCTTATTAGATTTTACAACTGCCATCCATTAAGGACCTTGTCCTTGCAAATGTTTTATGTAGATATAGTTAGCGAGCTTTACGAATTCATACTTCAATTAATTTTAAATTTCGTCCTGAGATAAAAGCAAGTGCAGCGGTTACTTTTATGTTTCACTTAAAGAAGCATCAAGAAAGGACGTCTCAGAAAGACTATTTGTAATTAGGAGCGTTTTAGTTGGATAACTGGGATGTCTTTAATCCTTAACATATGTATTTATCGTTGAATTTTCTTTTCTTTCTTTTCTTTAATCGTTTTCTATTTTGAGTTTACTTGGCGAATAAGAGGCTGTATTACCAGGCCACCCACAGAGTGCCTTTGATCCAGTACAGTATTCACTTCTTCTTCTTCTTCCATTTTTAAAGTCAATGCCTTCCGATTTTTCAAACGTTCCGGATTTGAAGATAAACTTCAAAACCCCAAAGTTGCCCAAATATACATTTTGTTGGATCTCAAAATATCAGAACAAGTATTATTATCTACCGTGGTGAATATGGAACTTTATTTTCAGTATTTTTACCGCTCCCGTTTTGTTAAACACACATGTACACTTTTCATAAATAATGTTCACACTGAATATGTACACAATCGCATACGTATGCCATACATTTTTTTGTTCATATAAATATTTACAAATTTATTTTGTAAGGTTGTCACTTAGGAGTGTTTTACATTTTATTGTCGACATGTTTTGAAATTACTACAAACTTGCTGTACAGATGTTATTAAAAAAGAATAATTCTGTTATATTTGACAACTCACAACTGCCTTAACAATATTGAAAAATAACTCATCTCAAATTCTATAGCGTGCGAAAAGGGATGCAAATGTGTTTGTATATCTCCAAAATAGTGATTGTTAGGCTTTTACGAGATTGAAAAAGTTAGATTTTTTTTAAATATGCTGAAGAATTCATCGGCCTCTTTTAACATCTTCAAATTCCATGCCTACGCTTTCAATATTTTTAATAAGTTGCAAGTAAAGACGTTTTTGAATCTCTCCATAATTTTAAATTTCTTTAATTATAAAAAAAATAAATTTGAGAGAGTTATTAATTATTAACAGTTTTCTATTCCGCCTGTAATTGGATATCGTCTGATACCAGATGATGCGTGATATCATAGCGCGATGAACTTCCTATAGTCTTTATTTAATCAAAGGAAAATGTTTTCAAAATTGACTTTTGAAAATTTAAGCAAATAAAATATTCGAAATAATCGATCATTTTAGAAAATTATTCGAATTAGTCGAAAATTACATATAATTCCGTTTTGAAAGCTACGAACAATCTTCACTGCTGCTGCTTCCTGAGTAATTAGCAACTCACGCTTCGACATGGTTCAAAATATCTTCACAACCAGTGGAAGTGCATATGACGAGTGTGTAATTCATGAAAGAAATATAAAATTTTGTGTTATCATAAATATATGAACATATACGTCATGATCAGTCCACCCGTTCTTGTCAGATATTCTCATAAAATTTTATCATCATGAATATATTTGCCACAATAATGTATTTTAGAATGGGTGTATGTCGCTTTCTTAAGTTATCTCATTACAACTTGGTTTCATATTGCAGATGTTCTTTGTGTGACGAGTATAATCGTCATCGCGCAATTTTTGTGACGTAATTTAAATGCATATTTTTCAAAGAGGTCAACACAGTTAATTGGTTAAATAAGCATTTGCGAGCAGAGCAGTTAGAGCTGGTTTCAAATACCTAATTAAATGAAGAACACAAGATAATAGACAGTTTTGACTAATGTTGCTGTTATTGTTAATATTATATGGCGATATTTGTGTTCTATACATTCATTTGCTTCTCCCGTCATATGTTGCAAGCAAACTTTTCTATTCTGCTTTTGTAATGCCTAACCTTGACTTCTGTCTACAATTTCCTGTTAAAATTATTTACGTTATTTATTCTTATTACTTAAGCTTTCGTAAGTATCCTCTAACTTTAAGGTTTTCCTTACTATTTTTTGTAAACAAGCTAAGCATGCAAATAAATGATTTGAAAAGTTATTCAGGTCTTTTATATTTTTAAGAAATTTTAAAACCAACGCATAAGTATCCTTAAAAAATTTCCTTACGAAGTAATGGACAAACCTTAAAATTTGTTAAATCTTTATAAATTCTTAGTTTTTTCTTTCAATACCTTACTGAAAAGGGAAACAAAGAAGGCAGCAAAGCATTGATGAAATATTTATTGCAATCACTCCGTATAAATGTAATAAATAGACGCAATAAATAGTTGCAAGTCATCAAAAAAAAAAAAAGGGTTTCCCCCTATCTTACAGTTTGGTGACTTGTTGTGTACCCATTTTCTCTCTATGCAATTGTCCATCTATTGTCCTACTATACACATTTGAAAATCATTTCCTTATTAATCAAACATGTTTATAGTTTAGTGATGTTTCTAGTTTTGGTTTAACCTTTTCAGTTCTTTCTTCTGCAACATTTCCGTTATTTCGTAAATTCATTAACTTTATAATTAGCTTTTGTTTATATTTTTCTTTTATTATTATTATTATTATTATAATTAATTTAGCCAGAGCATTAAAATCTAAAACTAAACTCTTAAAGCACTACCATATTAAGGCTTTCCGGCTTTATTAAAAACTCTACCGCACTTGAGATTTGAACTCACGACCATTGAATTGCTAGTCGAGACTCTTGCCTACTCGGCCACTCAGGCGGATTCATAAATTATAATATTACTGTTTTGCTAACAAAAAATTACGGTAAGGTATAAGCAGATACGGAAAAGGGTAATTAGAAGGAAATGAAGAAAAACATTTGTTTTTCTATACTTGACTTTGAACGAATTTTTTATTTCCATCATTATTAACTGAAAAAAAAAAAAAATCAAAGAGTAAACGGAAAATATATGTAAACAGAACATATTTATATATATAAAATTACATAATGTTGGCCAGTTTTTGTGTAGTTCATAACTAATAAATAAAACTCTCAACTTGGTTTTTCCCCCCGATGAAATCGCGTGTGTGTTGCACTATAAGCAATCCTATAGCTTATTTTTTGCAACGGGTAAAAAGTTTACCGCACATGAACATACGTAGATGGACTCCGAATTGGATATTAATCAAGAATATACGCTCATTATCTATCATTTTATTCTCACACTCTTGTCCTTAGTAGCGCGACATGCTGCAAAATTGCGATAATTTTTCTTTATTTGTCAACGCAATGAATTTCGCTTTACCAACTACGCCCCATTTCATTTTTTTTTCAACTCAGCGAGTCACCTGTTCTCCATTTTCTGAATCAAATAAGAAGAAGAAGCTATAAAATTGAGCGAAATTCTTTGAATGGAGCACATTTTTCATGGCAATGGCAACACCATTCTGAAAACAATACTCATATTCAATTCATCACAACATTTGCAAACATGCAGGTCGTTTTTTTAGATAATTTACTTAAGGAGTATTTAGTTTTTCGTGGTTTTTCTAATACGTTAAAAGCACTCGATTGTGAATTAAAAAATGAAAAGGACGAGTCATTCCGTGCGGAGAAAGTGATGGATCAATTCAATCAATCAATTCAAACGCACGACTTGCAGTCTTTGTTGATTCTTTGGAAACATTTGGATTCTTATTTATTCAGCAAACTCGAACATACATATTCAGTTGGTACGTATTTGGAAGACACGGCACAAATATTTCAGTGTTAGTAAAGACATTGATTAAAGTCAGGGTTTCGGTAAATAAAAACAAGTGTTATTTACAAAGGAAAAATATGGGAAATTGAATGAACATAAATCAGTCTATGTACATCCCCTTAAGTTATCACAAGTAGTCCTTTCAATTGCCTTTTTGGCTTTTCAAACATCGTAGAAGTATTTCTCCATATTTCTATAATACCACACATCACTTATGGCCAAGGGCGTATTAAGTTTGTGCGAATGTATATAACTCACCTTTTATTATGCCGATCGATTTAGGACTACTTTTTGCATCGATCTAAGCTTTTCTATCTTGTTTGTCTTCTTGTGTTCAACTTACAAGTCGCAATTTTTGCGTTCTTTCGACGAAATTTACACCCACATATTTTCGTCCAAAGACGAACGCTATTGAAAACTATTGAACGTTCAAAACTATTTTCTCGACCATGTAACCACCAATTCTCATGTAACGCTTCATTTTAAAAAATCATTGTATGAGTAAGCGCAGTGTGGTGCAGCGTGCTTACCAACAGCCCTTTTGCAATGGTCAAAATGGGACAAGGATATAAATGTATATATAAAATTTACCCCATACAGTAATTTACACTCATTTGCATGTAAAAGTTTGCACGGAATTCTGAAGTCATAATTATTTTTTAGTGGAGTACATGACTCTTCAGAATATTTCTCGAACTCGGAACAGAGTTCGTGAGTTTATTTGACGACGGGCTTTGCAAATGATTCCATGTACAGATGATTCGTAGTTATTATTGTACATAACTCAGTTCATGTAAAATTATCTATTAAAATATGTAAATTAATCCTCGTTTTCAAACAGATTACCTTACTATTATTTTGCGCTACAATAAGTATTTTGTACTTGACAGGCAGAGCAGCAATAACGCCTTAAATACGCGTTAAAGAACGCTTCGCGGGAAGAATTGCAGTATTTTAAGTGTTTAATAAGGTTTTGATGTTTAGCTCTGCTATCTAGTGTTAATAAATTTATTGTGGAGGCCTTCTGGAACTGAATGTACCTTATACTACAGGTGATGAAGGGTATAAACACGGATTCATAAGCAAGGATATGGTTTCTTAAGGCAAAAATGGTCTCATATCTGCTTGACTTAAAATATTAAATTTAGATGCAGAAATCTTAAAAAAATTTTGTATCCGCTTACTAACCACTACTTTAAAATTTGGTCTCATGTACAGTAATTGACACGTTTCTCTCCAAAGCCACAGGCCCACTTTTAATATCTTACATGCCATCTTCGGTACCTATTTACCGAAATTTTGATGGTGCGTTTTTTATTTTTTTTTTATAATATCGAATTTAAATCAGTTGAGAGGAGGGATACGCAAAAAAATATATTCAATTTCAGTATAAAATTTTAGGCTCAAACTAAAAATTGAGAACAAATCATATGGTGAAATAACGAAATTACTACATTGCGCATAAACTGAACAAACTGTAAGAAAAATGCGAACTATAACTGAAAATTTGTAGATTGTATTAACACAAACTTTCTAGACGAGATATGAGGCAAGTTCTAAAAAATGATGTCGAAGATCAGAAAATTAGTACTTGAATATATTAAACATTTATTTGTCGCGCTTTTTGATATATACTTTCAGCGACAAAAAAGCTAGAAAATAGTTTGTTAAAACTTTATCTTGTGAATGCTTATAACCATAATAAAACGGATAAGATTTCCGAGTTTTTCAGTAAATTGGCGACAACTTTACAGCAACAAAGCGAATGGAAAGATTGGTTTTGTGAGTTTTTTACCTTCCTAAATTAGGAATATTTAGAAAATTATTTATGTTTTGAGTCTAAAATTTGAATAAGAATTTATTTGAAATAGATTTACCCTTCTGCCGTAATGCTGAAGAATTGCCGCAATTCTCATTATATTTCACGAAACATTGGCAGGACTCTCTTCAGTTGTCTTTGCGCAACTTTCTTACGACGGTGTACCAATGCTTGCCACAACCTAGCTTTGTGCGTGCTGAGCAGGAAAGTACTTTAGTACGTCATCTGCAAGAAGAGAATACTTTACTGAAGTATCGTCTGGAACGAGCATTACAACAGCAAAGATCTACCCCTCAAACCACCCAAATTAATACATCAATATCTAGTGGCGACAACAGACTACGCTCATTATCTAGAACTCAGCACAGCTTAGGCGATATTCAGCCTTTCGATGTAAGCCCTCCAAATCACGTGGTCGACGATTTTTATATTATTGCTTCTGAAGTAAATAGCACTTCGCAGTCTAGTGACGGTCAATCCAGAGGGTTGAAAATGTTAATACGTAATATCGGATCCGTGAGTTCACCGGGACGTGGCCGCAAAGACAATAATGGTGTTAATGAAAAGTCATCTAAACGTCGATCAGGTAGTGTCGGGCGCAATTGGATTTAAGTCAGTTCCTTTAAAATTCAGCAAAGAGCAAAAAAAAATTTTTTTTATGAAGTAAGCTTTAGATAAGTGGAATAAAAAGTAGAAAATAAATCTTTTCGAACCATTTTTATATATGAATATACGTAAGAGTGTAGGAAAATCGAATTTTTGTAAACCACCGCCATATTTATATATAACTTAAAATTAACATACCAAGCTTGCTGGTCTCTACGCCCGAAGAAACCTTTTTCTTTGGACAAATAAATCTGAAAGTTTAATATCGAATCACGCCGCAAAGGGAGTGGAAATTATCCAAGATAAGAAGTAATTCCATCCATTTCTATATAAAATTATTTTTAGACAACGCTACTGTGGTCAGGTCATTTTAATTTTCTTATGCTAACGAATTATTTATAGAAGTATTAGTCAGTAAACTTTGTCGCTTATGAAGTATTTGCGCCTTTTTTTTTAAAACCAAAAGTGATAGTTCAATACTGAAAAAAAAAATAAAAAAGGAAACCCATTAGTTCGCTAAGAGACCTAGAATACTCTGGATTTTTAGCAGGTGAAAAATGTACAACAGAGCCAACAATGGCCACCATTGAAGTGCGACGATATTTCACAGCCGAAGAGTGGCTCTAACAGCACTCCCGTTGTAGGCGATTATTTCTATTACATATTTTGTGCAAAAGTTTTGATGTCAAAATATTCGTTCGCAAATTCGGCAGCTGCAACGTCCACTTCAGAAATCATAGATGGATCACCACACACTACACGCTGATTTCGGTGCGAGGCTACGGAATTGTGGGATTTCAAAGCAGGCAAGGAATCCGAAGTCAATGGTAACGTGTTATCAAAATTGTTCTCCTCCATATGGACGTCTTTTAGAATTATCGGGTCATCTATATATATATATATATATATACGTTTGTCTACAAAATATTTATTTATTTTTTTTTTTTTATGAAAGTTTTAAGTCTTTGATATTAAAATAAACGTTGTGTTTCTTAAAGCAAATTCTAAAACAATTTCTTTTATTGCTATGAGGACTTACGAACTAGTGCAAATTCAGACTCGCTCATTTAATTGTTCTCATTGTTATTGTGCTTTGATTGTACAAATTCAGACTTTCCTCAATGTGATTGTGCTTTGTTATTCACACTGTTCATTGAATATTTGTGTGCTGAATACGAAAATTCCGCTTTTTTTGCTATATTTCTTAACGTAATATTTCATGTTGGACGATAGCAGCCGATAATACTTAAAACGAAAACTGCGATAACTAGGAAGTTACTGAAAAATAAAAAAAATACTTCTGATGGTGAGAAGATTTCATTGCCTACTTGGCACCACTAGGGTATTGAAGGCATTGTTATTGTAGAATTTTGTTTTACTTTCAAGATTTTGTGATTGCTTGGCACCACTAGGATATTGCTGGCATTGTTATCGGAACTATCGTTTGTGTGCTCCGAGAGTAGATTATTTTTTGTGAGTTTATTATCAAGTAGAAAATTTCGGAGATTTTGATTTTCATTAATAAATTTTTATTGTGTGTAATTTGTTAATTACCAAAAGAAAAAACCGAAACATAAATGCAGTTGCAAGCGTTTTGTTTAAAATATGTATCGAACGGAAACGCGAGAACAAAATGATATTTCGTTAATCATAGGGAATTTACCCAAAAGGCTTCAGGACAAATTTATAGCAAGCGGAAACCAACAAGGCAATGAAATATGTAATAGCAAAACAAAGGTGGCGGAAAATCTATCCACACATCTTGAGGAGGTCAGTTTGTCACGAGATGCAGCGCCAAGAGACTGTTCGGGTGCTGATAAGGAAAGTGATGGGATTACCGCTATAAATTACTTTCTTTGCTTATCTGGAGATACGAAGGAGTCTTTAAACAGCGAGTCTGGGCCCGTTTTGGAAAACCGCGGGTTAACTTGCATGGAAAAGCATCGTCGGCCTGACGAAAAATATGAAAATTTGTTATCGATGCCTGGAATAATACGTTTGAATACTGATGATTCAAAAACCTTGAGCGAGTCTCATCACACGGGGAGTGATTTCTGTAATCATTATATGTATACATTACAATATCAAAAACATGATAATAATGCATCGCCTGACAGGCAAACTGTACTAAGCGCACCCTCATGGATTAATTCGTTAAGTGATGCATATAAGAAGCCAATTTCTGACTTGTATGAGACTATGCTGAGAATGATAATGCACAATCAAATCCTTGAGGTAACCAATTTATATATTCTATGGTGACTTTTTGTCGACTGTACTGCGTCTAGTAATATAAATTTAGACATAAAATAATGTCTTAGAGAATTAGGTCTTGCGTTATTTGTTACTTTGGATGAAGGTTTTCCAAGTAGCATCAATAATATATTTAGCAGGACCGTTTAACTCACCGAAGCACGGTTGATAAAAAGCGCACATGCATTTACATATAAATGTGAAATTGACCAGACTATAAAATTTTTTAGAATTGGCAGAAATTCAAACACATTCGCACAGAATTGCAGAACACGTTTAGAAAACTTTTAATAGATCACATAAAATTTTGCTGCGAACATAAGGTGGATTCATTTTTCTGGAAAATACTGTTCTACAACGTACGTGGATATTTAAAACAAGAGGCGACCGCCCGCTCAAAGAAATACATGATATCCCTAATTGAAGACGGTTTAAAGTTTTATAAGGATTTGTATAAGCAATTGGCAAACAAACATCTCACCAGATTACAAGAGAATAGTCATGAAACTTCCCATCGTTCACATTACAAGAATGTACTTATTGCAAAAGTCACTGCGCAAAAATTGCTCATATGTTTGGGAGATTTATGGCGTTATAAAATCAAAGAGCACCAAGGACAAGATTACTCTGAAGCAGCCAAATGTTATCAACAAGCTCAATCATTAATACCGTCTAATGGGATTCCTTATAATCAACTGGCTATTGTGTCAATATATTCCGTGAGTTATTTTTTATTTGACATTATAGGTCACATATCTGCGCCGTTGTAATATGCATATCAGGAACAAAGAAGATTATTATCGGCCAAATTAGATTAAGCGTATGGCATGTTTCGTGTTTGAGTACATAAGCACAATTGATAGGACTCCAACGTCCAACGAGAGTTTACCCAAACGTGACATGGTACATAGATATAAAAAATATATACCATATATTTCTATATGACATGTGTTTTACACATTAATTTGCATGTAATGGTAAATTGTAGATAAAGAAAAGAGACTATTTCAAAGACTTCTGTCTCTTCAAAACTAACTTAAGATGACTGAGCACGTGAAGTACACAATAACTCTTTCCTTTCCAAACCATCACAAGATGATCCCTCAGTACATGATGTGCAAAGGCATTCTCGAAAGTTTAAACGAAAAGTTTGAAATTTGCATTTGTAGTATTAATTATCGGCTAGAGACATTTGGAACTAGTGATTTCATTTTGTACGAGCCATATTTAATGAAGTGAGACAGTACTTCGGGCGATTCTAATCATTAATATTTTAAGTGTTTAGCGTGGACATTTCTTAAAGATACTACCTTATCCGTTAGAAACATATTTAATTAAATGTCCTCTTAGTGTTTCTTTTTTAAGACAAAAGTGGAATTGGAATGGTGTTATTACCAATTTAAAAAGGAAATGTTATGCCAAGAATGTAAATGGCATAAGTGCTCGCTAACGAGTTATAATACGCGTTTTTTATTAGTCTTTTGGCCTGTGATCTGTTTCCAAGTATATACACTCATCTTCTACTTTTTTAAATGAGAATTGTTTGCATTTTACAAAACTCAAATGTCCAATAGGACAAAAAACAATTTTAGAAGATAGGACAGATATCTTCTACAGAAGATATATATACGCGATATCTCTTTCCTTTCCAAACCATCACAAGATGATCCCTCAGTACATGGTGCACAAAGGCATTCTTGAAAGTTGAACCAAAATTTATAGTATGAAATTATTTTACATTTCTATTCACAACATGGCAACAGGATTAAGATTTAGGAATTATGATCAGAATAGATTTTACAATGTTTAATTGCATGAATTATGACGTACTATGCTGTAAGCATGAATTATTCAATTGTTATTGTTGTATGATTAAATCTCTTATTTTTACAGAGAAAAAAATTAGATGCTATTTACTTCCATATGCGCAGTCTTATGTCAATGAACGCTACACAATCTGCCCGTGAAAGCCTTTTAATTTTATTCGATGAAATACGCAAAAAGGTATGATACTTTATGTACTATTTCATTATTTTTTCACAATAACTGAAGATCCTATCAAGTACCGATCGCTTCATTTTAAACTCATAAAAATTGAAATGGCAATGTGGAGCTTACAAAGTAAAGGCGATCCCTTTCCAATGTCAGAAAAGGGAGAATTTTCAAAAAATATTTAATGTATTACGACATATCTGAAATGTGTTGGAAATACTAAACCACGCTAAAGTTTAATTAAAGCTTCTGCTCCGTTCTTATTGCATCACTTTTATACCAGAATTAATATTATTGATAATGTATTACATTATTATAGTTTGCGTTTATCCGTTGGGTTTCTTTTTACAACATACCTTTTTAGCATCAGGAAAGCGAAATGAAAACATCTCCTATAAAGCAAAAGTACCGTTGCAATGCTAAGTCGTCCAAATTTATGCGTAAGGAAGTCTGGATTTACCCAGATGGTATGCGGTGCTTACACCGCACAGATTGCACAGATTGCAATGGCAGCAACTATAAACTTGCTCTCAGCGAGGAAAAACGTCTTATGGAAATGGACCCAGAAGAGGTAAAAATTTTGTTCGTACATTTATACTTATTTTCCATCAGCTGCACTGATGTGAAAAGCAAAACATTTGACAATGGGCGCTATCGAATGCAAAAATTTTACAAATGTTGATGCGCTTTCGACAAATTAATTTTTTGTTTTTACTATGACTGTCTTCACGTTCAAGATTCAGGCCGGTTCGTTGACACATCGGCAAATAAACAATTCAATATGGTACAGATAACACTTTATTTTCAAGCCAAATATAACTTTTTTTATATCTAATACGCCATTTTATAAACAAGTGCATATATATTGCAAAACGACGGCATTTTAGTTATAGTAAAATGTTTTGTTCATGTTGTGTCCTCTATCCGACCAAATTTATTTTTATATTGAGCTTTGTTTTGACTTTTCCAGCTCTTGCGACGGATCGTGTCTTTGTATTTGTATGTTATTGGTAAACTCTTCACCGGCGTTGGGTAAGATGTACTCTTATATTGACACTAACTTTCACAAAGATATTTTAATTGTTACAGAATGGAATCTATTCAAGAAAGCCAACGAAAGTTCATATTAGAGCTAAGCGTTTTTTTAATGAATGAGAAGGCACAATTATCCCGCTCTCATTTTTTAAAGATAGTCGCATTAAATATTTTTGTTTTGGAAACTAATATGAAAAAAGGTTAGTGGAATTTACCCATGAACCCATATAACAAAAGTTAAGTGAATTTCATAATTTTTATATTGGAACTACGATACTTTGTTTTCAAAGTAGTATGAGACGGTCTTAAGTTGACTGTTCCTCTATTTTGTTTTTGAAACTCCAAAAGTAAGGACAATTCCTCCAAGAAACCGACATTATTTAAATGCGCTATTCTGGATTTTGCATAATTAGCAACACGTTAATGTTATCACTCGAGTTTGAGATAGAAACATCATTTTCTAATTTATTTGCAAATTCGTTTCTGCTGCTCGAAGTATGTTAACGTTGTTCACGTGTGGTACGAGGCACTTTTTTCACACCTTTCACTGTAATATAACATATCGATTTGTTTTCAATAAGTTTTAATTTATTTGGTTTACTTTCCGTTTGAGGATTGCGTTGGTAAATGCATCTTCTCATGTTTTCCTTTCCTACCTGATTTCACATTCCTTGAATTTTTCCAAGTTCTTAAAAAGAGAAGAATTGCTTTCCCTTTTTAAGTTTTTTTTGGGTTTTACGTCAAACTTAATTTCTCAGCAAATTCAAAAAGCAACGGAGACGCTTTGTAGTAAAACTGAAGCAAAAACAAAGCATAAGAAGCGTACAGCAAAGCAAATTCTTTCTCTCAAAAAGGGCATCGTTGATTTGGGGTTTTTTTGTTGTTGCTGTGCATTTCTCTTGCTGATATATCGATTTTGGTTTGTTTGCTTCTACAAAAACCGTTAGTTGGTTTTCCCTTCACATGGTTTATAAAAAAAACTACCCTCTGTTGAGAATAGAGAGCGGACAGAGTTGCTTCCAATAAATGGCAACGTTTTGAATGAAAATGAACAAAAAGAATATGAATTAATTCACATGTTCATAGTTCATGTTTGAGAGGTAAGGTGCTGTCTCTGCTAAAGTTTGAAAAAATAACGTGCTTAGAGTAAAATCTCAAAACATAACTAGAAGAAACGCGCATTAAGAATCTAATGTTTGAGAAAAGGATTCTGCCAGAAGACCATTACATACTATCAGCTGGTTTCTCTTAATATGCTATTTTGGACATTAATTGACTCACCATTAATTACGGCTATGGAAAGTATTTACCTGTACTTATCCTCGTAATTCTGAACTTGCAATATAACATAGTTTCAAGCAATATAACAATAGGATGGGGATCATTGCTTACAAATAAGTAATTGTAAGATCTCGTATATCGGGACTTATCTAAGCCAGTTACTGAAAGCAAATTGATAATTGATATATTTGTGTTATTTTTGTCTCATTTTACACATCCTGAACAAGTCAGTATATAATACGGAACCAAACCAAATTAATCTTCCCTTCTTGCGGATTATAAAGAACAGAATTTGCTAATTGATGTTTGTTTGATGATGATGGGCTGAAAACTTGCTTTTTCAAGTTCGATTTTTCACCATAAATTAAGAATGAACGTGTTATTTAGAAGTATTCACACATTACCGTAAACTGAAAAAAACAAAAGAAAATAGTCTTTTTTTCTATGCCCAGTAATAGATTAAAAGTTCTATTAGCTCAGTTTTAATGAAATGACAACAAGTGATTTTTGTTGTGTATAGTGTATGGTAACTATGCATTAAAATTTAACTAAAACCCATTAATACATTTCAGAAACGCAGCGTTATCATGCATTCAATTTTTGCAACCAAATGTTCGGTGTGATTTTACGCAAGGCTAACTGCTTTCTAAGCGACTTAAAGGATAATAGTGAAGAGTACGACGATCAAGGGTAAGCTTCCTCTTCCTGAACATCAAAGTCAAGCATATGAACTTATAATTTTGTGCATGCGTATTTTATTTAGCTTCTTCTATTTGAATACGTTGCTACAATTTGTGAGAATCCATTCGATTTGGCTTACGATAAATGTTAACATTTGGGAACCTGTTAAAAGTAAAGAGTAAGGAAATGACAAATAATTTAATAAAAGATATATTCATTTTTTGAAACTAATCTAGTCAAATTATTTGCGATTGCTGGCCAGAACTTGGGCGACTGTTTAATCTTATTAAACAAGAAAATTTAAGTTTGCGTTCACAGGAAGATATTCTTTTAGAGGAGGATTTATTTTTGTCTGGATTTACACCGATATCCAATCTAATGGCTAAAACCACACATGATATGGTTTGTTCCGAAGAGAGTTTACAATATAAAATGAGAATGTTGAAAATCTTGGATTTTGAACAAGTTTATGTTAAAAATAAAAGCCGTGTACAATTTTCGGAGGGGCCGCATTTTGTTGCAGAAGACTTGAATTCAGACATCAAACGGGTCTTAGACGACCTTCAAAGTACCAAAACGATTATTAAAACCAAACAAGTGGGCAAGTTTGAGGGACCGTCCAAGGAAATCTCTATAGATAATTTAAATGAAATTTCAAATCGCAAATCATTGAAATCGAGCGTGACTGACAATGCACTGGACCATAAGATAAGCCATTTAACAAAATTAAAGAAGGAACTAGAAGCGCAATCCAATGCGAAACGTATGTACCATAACAAATTAAATGAAATTTTGAAGTTGGTGGACACAAAGGTATACATCGAAGTTCGACCCAAATGTTTGTTGCCTGACACAAATTGTTTTATCGATTGCTTGAAGGATTTCGAACGTATTCTTCAAGAATTCAAGTGCTATTCCTTAGTTATTCCGCTTACAGGTAGGTCTAAGATTCTGCTTTAAACTTTTGCGATTATAATCTTGACAAAAATTTTTAGTGATCAAAGAATTAGATGGCCTATCCAAAGGGGTGAAATTAAATCATATTGAGAACTTGCAAAAGCAGCGTATACACCATTATGATGACGTTTCTACTCGCGCCAAAAAGTCCTTGGAATTTATTAAATCATCAAAAAATTATATTAAGTAAGTTAAATTACCTAATAGTTACTGCACTCGATTTAGAAGTCCGTAATCTTAAGCTTTGCTACTAAAATCAATGCGCTGTTTGGAATAAATTTATAGTAAGTCTTTTCCGCAAGCTGGGGAAAAAATGAGAACATTTTTAAGTATTCTGCCGTTATGTGCCGTTATCAAACACAACGCGTTCAGGGCGAAACTTTTGTATCTCTATTTCACAACACTTTATATACGAGAGGCACATACGAGCACTACTCCTTCATTTTTTAATAAAAGCAGCTAAAATTAAATCTGATCTGGTCTCTCTTTCTCTGTTTATCGACAAGAAATTGCATTTTTTCAGACCACGGTTTAAATATCGCGCTATCAACTTGTGTTTATATAGTCTTTGATGTCTATCGCTATATATCGTATAATATTTGACAAATGTAACTTAGCTTCCGAAACTTAGCTTATACAGACATATATATAACAAATATAAAACATATTTGCTCCTTAGAGCAAATAATGTTTTGACCTCATTTAAATATAAATGCCTTTTAACAAAAAAAACACATATATTTTAAGAGAAATCCCTGCATTTTAACAGAAAACCATACAATTTAACCGAAATCGACGCATTTTAACAGAAAACCATGCATTTTAAGGGGAAATTCTAATCTTTTAACAGAAAACTAAGAACAGATCAACAACTTTGTTCTTCTTCTTTATTATACTGGTTTAACGCTTGACGTAGTTGCCATACCTGGAAGGCAACTCTTTTCTCAACACAATGTATTTTTTTGTTTTTGAACTTTACGACGAACTTACGACGATATATTAGGAAAAAATTATAGGTTATAACCAACACTTAGGGAATATTTATGTTTATATACTTTTAGACTATGTAATCTTTTTCGTTCTCTCTAACAAATGTTAAAGTAAACGTGTGATTTACACATGTATTGTTTTTGCCAACAAACAGACGGTCAGGCTTGGTTTGGTTAAGTTGATGAATATATAATTTCTTTCCGAATATTTATACACACATAAAATTTTTTAGATGTGCCACTACAAAAGGATCCATTATAAATCCATCACTGTTCGCTTTAGTTGAGGAGGAAAATATATCCAATGATGACAAAATTTTAGCAACAGCCGTTGCTATGTCCAAAACGATGAGTTCCGAGACGAGTTCAGGTAACTTTATATTAAAAGTCCTGGTTTTTAACTATTATGACTCATGTAAACTGTACATAGACGGTAGATGCTTTATTCAAACCGAATTGGTGCTGATTACAACCGATCGCAATTTACGCGTTAAAGCTTTGTCGCGAAATTTGGCTGTTAGCGAGTTACCAGAATTTTTGCAGTGGGCTCAGAACTGCAACTCTTAAAATATAGTAAAAATTTCCAACAATAAATAGTCAAATTTACAAACTGTTTGGTTTTCGTTAGGTCCCAGGCAAAACTTAGGCAACACGTACACATGCATGTGTATGTTTCTAAAATATGTTTGTTGTTCACATTTATTTTGATGTAATATTCTATTAAAAAAGCAAATTATAAATTTTTTACACAAATAAGTTGGTATTTTAATTGCATTAACGGTAATATGGTTATTATTTTCAAGACATTTTTTCAAGTTTCTAGAATAAAAACGTCTGAGCTGGATAACAGTGGCATGAATAGAGTGGCTTGGAATAAGGATTTGAATCCTACGACATATTGAAGTCAGACCAGAACATAAGAATAAGCAACGATATCTAATGCCAGAAAAAAATAGCTGCTTAGGTATTTGGAATACAAAATTGAAGGCTTAACGAGAGAAGTGAGTAACTAAGGCTTTAAATTAACCATCGGTGGCCAGCGGAAAAGCTTTATTGCAAATGACAAATGAGTTATATTCTTTTCTTTTTTAATGAAATGGAGGTTCGAGCAGTTTTTGATGAAATTTTTCATTTTGCATGCTAATCGTTAGTATAGTTCCTTTTAGGTGCCCCGAACTTGGTGGAATTAGTTGGTTTCCTTGAAGTCATCTTATAGTAATAAAATTTTCCGTAAGCATTTCCTTATTAGTGATTACATTTCGATTTGATTGTGCAATTCCTGTGAATGGACGGATGGACGCTTTCTACGTTGCAGAGTGCTAAAAAGCTAGCTTCTAATCTCTACCATAATGTTACGAATATTGAAATATGAATATTACCAGTAATATGTGAGAAATTTATTTAATCGTTGTTTTTGTTCAGTTGTCTCGCTCTCATACTTTTCTCCATCCAAAATTTTAAACAACATTTTCCATAACTTCTAAAAAATCTAAAACACAATGGTCCACGTGTTAAAATTCCTCGATAATGCCATCACGGGTGCGAAAAATATTTGGCAGTCAATAAACGAAGTTCGAACTAAAGTGAATAAAGCTGTCACATTTCTTTTAATTTTCATATTATTACTTTACTTTCCAATTGAAATTAGCTTTAACAATCTAGTGGGTTTGTATTTACAGTCGAAAAACATGCATATAAAATGAATTAAATTCACTTTACATAAATTATGAGAAGTTAGTTGAAGACATCAATGATTTTTCAAATCGAATATTTCTCTCAGCAATGGTTCAACCAAGGAAGGATTCACATTCAAGTATACGCCGATGATGAATTTATTTAGACGCACAACGTCTGAAATTTTCTCAATGAGTTTTATAAACGCAGATTTAGCTTCACAGCCTGAATAAACTGATTCCAAATATCTTCGTAGAAGGTAATAGTATGAATTCTATAACACAGAAGATAGAAATATACACGATTAATTTTTTATATTTGAAATGTTAGCTCTCTAACCTGCTCCAATTTTATTACGTCCGTATGCACAACACGGGATCTTGTCGGTGTAAAGAGAAGAATAGCACACATTATCAATATAATGTTTTCATCCATACGCCATTTTTCATCAAATGTACTTATAAACTTCAAATGCTCTTCATAAACTTCAATGCCATTTCCCTTTGCTAGTTTTAGGACTTCAGCTCGTATATTCGACATATCCTCTTTGGTATGTGGAATCTGTTTTTACAAACATTTGCATAACCAAGTTATTGATTAACATTGAAAATGATTAAAAAAAATGGGGAGATGTTAAAAAAACCGATCTTATCAAAAAAATGTTGAAAATTAAAACTAATTAAGTGTATTTAACACGTGGATGAAATGGAGCGCGGAGGACTTGTTCTATGCTCACGTAAATGAGACTTGGTCAGGGGATCTATTTTTAAAGCATATTGGATTAGATTTACTATTTTGTATGCGATATATGCAAATATCCAATTAGAATTTATATTCTTGATTACTGCAAAATTCTCAGCCGATTTAATCTCAGCCAGCTGTCGCGTGAGCGTTTAAACGCCGAAAATCACAAAAATAGCGATAGACAGTTGAAAAATGGCATAAGTGTCGTTAATGGCAACAGATGTGTTTCGGAAATGAGAACGAAACTACGCTGGTAATAGGAAGAAACTGCACTGCGTATATGATTCAACGATCAGGCATAATTATTTTTAAACTTAATTACTTTTTATTTTAAAATACATTGCCCAACTATATCCACGCAAAGGTAGTATTTAGCGCAAACATCGAAAACGTGAGTGTGATTGACAAACACCAATTTGGAGAAGGTGAACATGAGAATACTATTTTTATAAAAAATGTTTCAAGATTTGTATTTTATTCAGTATGCTAATAAATGTGAGTATTAAAGACGTAAGCTTGGAATTGACATGCCTGACGAAGCCGGTATGTAGATTTGTACATTAAATTCATGAACCGATCATTTAACACCTTTTTTAATACCTTGAGAGCACTATGACGATCATAAAAAGTGTACATTACCAACCTTCCATGTGTTACGATCATCATCGTAGGTTAATACAGAACGCATTATCATCATTTCTGTGCATCCACCTTTCAGTAAAGCCACTTGATCTTCTTGACACATATCACGGAAAGCTGCAATCCTTTTTGCCATTTTTATAAGGCGTTTTATGGCTACTGCAGTTAAATTAATGACTTGCAGCAATTTGAAGTCTTGTTGACTTTCTTCAGGCTGCAACCAACAAGAAAACAATGTAAACGTACTAAACACATATGTGTAAAAACTAAAAGAAAAGTTTTATTAGTGTTGGGTAAAAGTGTGGTCACTTATCGCCCACTATCTTATTCATTTTTAAAAAATTGTTGCCTTTTTCGCACATTTCTGCTTTTCACAGAAAGAAACGAAAAGTATACAAGAAAAACCCTTTTGCCAACAGCACCTTCTGTGCTGATTTTTTCAAAAAATGTTTAAATACTTAATCTAACTTTCCGTCTTGGATTTCCTTTTATTCATTTTAGCCCAAATCCCATTCATCTTTAGCTTACCTTAATCCTATCATTGCTCATTAGCACAGTCAAGTCATCATCAACAGGCAGATTAAGATAGGCCTCACTCGCCGTCTTTAACTCGCTCAATTTCATTATTTCAATTTCATTAAGATTATGCGAGGTAGACATTCGCCGGTGATTTTGCGATGGTTTAATGTCATGTTGGATAGATGAACCATTTTTATTTAACGTTAAAGGCGAAACTATCACATTCTGCGGGATTTGCGAGTTGTTGCTATTTCCAGGTGAGTTAACGTTTTCTTTTTTCGTGCTCTCTTTCGATGGTAAATCATTAAAAGCTTGATATTCAATTCGGATTACTTCTGTGAGAACCGATTCTAATGAATTAAGATTATCCGGGAAGTTAAAGGCAGAATCGTCGGAAAGCGAATTTTGTGCAAAAGTTTTGATGTCAAAATATTCGTTTGCAAATTCGGCAGCTGCAACGTCCACTTCAGTAGTCATAGGTGGGTCACCACACATTACACGCTGATTTGAGTGCGAGGCTACGGAATTGTGGGATTTCAAAGTAGGCAAGGAATCCGAAGTCAATGGTAACGTGTTATCAAAATTGTTCTGCTCCATATGGACGTCTTTTAGAATTATCGGGTCATCTATATATGTTTGTCCACAAGTTAGATCTTTATTGTTATCAGCATCGAGCGTAATAGAATTAACAGTTTTGGCTACAGTTTGATGATCTGTCTGAAAGTGTAACAATTTTTGTTGCTGTGGACTTGTTAATGTTTCACCTTCTTTCAGTAAGCGGTTTAATAGACTCAAAGCCTCAGCTGGAGAATTCATGAATTTATTCATAATATGTGTAGCATTTTCTGGTGAATTCATGAGATTTCGTACAAACTGTAATACATTTTCAGGCGAACTGACAACTTTCGATATAATGTCCAAAACGTCTTTGGGCGAGCTCATAGACTTTGTAAATACTGTAAGGGGGCTAAGAGGACAGTTCGTAATTTTACTGATGATTTTCAGAGCGTCGCCTTAAATGTAGATGAGAACAAATAAGTTCATGTTAAAAAATAAATGCTGATCCATTATTCCTAATTTTACCTGGATAATTAATCAGATGAGATATTAATCTTAAGGCATCAACTTGCGAATCAATAATTGTTTCTAGCGTTGAGAGAGCTTCTGTTGGCGTCCTCATTAGCTTACTTATGGCTTGTGATGTTTGCTCCGGGTCACACAAAATGAAATCTACAATCTCTTTGCTCGTCATATATTCCGGATCTTTAGCTAGCACCGTAGAATACAAGTGTGGAGATACACTTGGGCTTAATGTTCTCAATCTATCGCAGGAGCCACTACTTTGTTGTGAGTAAGAATCGCAACCATTACTATTAACAATTGCAGCCTCTTCACGCAACTCGTTCTCATTGGATTTATTTATTTTACTGCTTTTGTCATTTTTTAGTTTATTCATAACACGATTAATTTCTACTTTACGCCTCTTGACTAATTTGTCTTCCTCCGACATGATATTCTCACTTTTCATACCAATATTTAGGCACTTCTTCAAACGACATTTCTGACAAAATCTCCTGGTTATCACAGTAATCTCACAGTTTTGGTTGAATAGACAGTTGAACTGCTTTTTAGACAATGCATTCCGCCTGAAAAAGGCCTTGCAACTTTCACAGGTTATAGCATTAAAATTGTATCCGAGGGCTTTGTCACCACACACAGCACAAGTTTTTAGAGATGACATATCCTTGCGCATAAGTCTTAAAATTTTTTCATTCCACGAAGTAAATAATTTAATTATTTTTATCATCTATTCACAATTTTATTACGTTGATTAATTTATCTGAATTTTATTAGAGCTTTTAGTGCCGCCACCATAGCTTTTTTTTTAGTTATCTTTCTTCTGAGTTTGAATTGCGTTTTTAAACGCAAAAAGTGGAAATAAAATTCCATCACATCTAAGATTCGCATTTGTCAAGTAAGCGATTTTGTCTTCATATTTGACAAACGGAGAAATTTTCTGCTCGATGCTCCCCCTCTTTAAAGTAACTTCCCGTGTTGAGTTATTATTCATTCTCAATGTGATTGTGCTTTTCACAACGATTCATTAAACGACCACTTCTCCTCTTAAAAGTTTCCATACATCTGTGTTTATCGAATAAATAAACATAATTAAAATTATTAATTCACCAACATCCAGTTAGCAAGTTCTACAATAAATGTAAGATACATTTTGTATTTCGGAAATATAAAAATTTTCAAACTATTGGAATAAATATTTTTGGTTTTTGAATGTGGTCAATATGTCCAACTGATTACTTATCCGCTTCTGGAGTTTCCTACTAAAGTCTATTATTTTTCATCATTTTTACTTACGAGTCCTCTATTTTCACACAGATTGGAATAAATATTTTTGGTTTTTGAATGTGGCCAATATTTATCCGCTTCTGGGGTTTCCTACTAAAGTCAACTCATTATTTTTCATCATTTTTACTTACGAGTCCTTTATTTTCACACGGATAAAACAAAGAGAATTTAGTTGATATTTAATTCTATTGTTTAACTTTTACACGGTTGTTCTTCACGTTTTTCAATTATATCGTAGATAGTCAAACAAATGCAAATAGCATCAATTGTGTGAGAAGAAAAAGAAGAAGACGACTACTATTTATGAATATACATTTTACATCCTTATTTTAATATGTGTGAACAAAAATGTGAGTTTGTCGACATTCCGATATCAGCAGATAAATATATAAAATAAATTCTTCTTTTTTTTTTTATATAGCAGTTCCTGTTGATTGTGCATGTTAATGTCAAGTCAAACAAAGTTAATTACAAAAACGCATTATTGTTGCCGACACTGACACATAATCGAAGACGATAAACTGGATAAACTCAAACAGAACGCTGAACTAAAACGGTGGAAGAATGTGTTAAGCTCGTCAATATAGGAAGACAACACTAGTTTAGTCGTTAAACTGCGGTTTTTCTTTTCTGGTTTGTTTGTCAATATGAATGGTTTAAAGGATTCTGACGTTGAAAAATTGCATCGACCTAAACATAATAAGAAATTGAATCGTCACAAAGCGACTTTGAAATTTCTTAATACTCCGGAAAAATTAGAAGAACGCAGCAGGATTCACGAAAGTCTTAAGAATTGTAAAACCGGAGAGGAATTGCAGAGTATTTTCAAAATATTGTCCGTAGATCATGAATGCTTAGAACTAATTTTCATCCGCATACGAAACTGCTTAGCAAAAGAGTTAAAAATATTAGCGGATCAATTGAAGATTTTTGCTTTTGGTTCTACAGCCACTAATTTGGCACTGAGAGGTTAGTATTTACTTTGACAACGTCTCTAGATAAAGAATAACTAAAATTCAAATGCAGATTGTGACATTGACGTCTACATAGATGTTTCATCTATGCAGAGCACTGAGAGCCGACGCAGCCAGCAGAAGTGGGATCCCCTTAATCGCAAAATCTTCAATCGTGTATATAGAGCTTTAGTTCAGAGCAAACATTTCTTGGATGTTCTCGCAATCCGTAGTGCCCGTGTGCCCATTGTCAAATGCAAACATAAAGACACGGGATTCAGCGTTGATATTAACCTAAGTTGTCCCAGTAGTGTAGACAGCACTCGCTTTCTGCAGGCTTTAGTGCAAACTGACGTTCGGATACACTCCATGCTGCTATTTTTGAAAATATGGGCTAAACATATGCAAATCGTGAAATACGGTAATATGAGCAGCTATTGTCTAATCATATTGGCGATATTCTATTTGCAACAGCCTCTAGAGAATTATAACAATCTGACAATTTTATTGCCAATAAAGAAGTTGCAAGCAAATTGCAACGAGCATCTCGTGCAAGGTGTAAATTACGCTTTTGAACTCGAAAGTAATGAAAACAAACCTTGCCTGCCCCCTTCTATTACCACCTTTGAATTAATCAAAGGTTTTTTTGGTTTTTATAAAAGTTGTGACTTATCTTCCTGTGTATTGTCACCTTATTTGGGCTGTTCAATTCCCCGTAACGATTTTGTCAATGACAGCATTAACTTCTTCGAATATCACAACCAGTTGCTTACTATCAGTCAATATTTTAACAAAGACCCCGAACGAGTTGATCGACTTCGGATTGATACTTGCTTTTGTGTTCAAGATCCATTCTGTCTTAATCAGAATGTGGCAAAATGTATAAACGGGACCAATGAAGAATATTTTGAATATTGCCTGGCTAATGTCGTTAGTATTTTTGAGAACAACCATAATACGGTAGAATTATATGAGAAACTAATCTACGATTTACGGGATCCGTTCGCAATCTTACCGACGAAAGTAAACGAAAAAAATCATGTTGAGCCAAGCGGAAACTTGAATGGCACATCGGAAAGACCACAGCAGCTTGATAACGAGAAGCAACAGCATGTTAGCTTCGTATTCATCCCCAGCCGCAACGATATTAAAGCCATAACTGCACACAAAAATTCGCAGAGTTTGGGTGATAATATGGAAATTTTCAAATATTGGTCTAAGTGCTATATAAAAGCAGTTGAAATTATACTTTCGAAATTGTATCGCCTGGAACTAAAGGAAACTTCAACGCAGAAAGAAGAAAAGCGATCTCTTTCGGAGGACAGCGGCAAATGCGAAGACATGAAATCATGGTTTATTTCAGGTTCGATTGACTTATGGACTGGCCGTTATCATCAGAAAACACACGGTCGAACATTTATGGAATATCATATGGATCAAACCGAACGCTTATACAAAGCCCGTTTTCAAAATCCATTATATTCTGTGGATATCACAGCTTTGCTGACTCTGACGGTAGCAATGAAATATCAAAGCATTGACTTAAGGCTGAATTTACCGAACGATTCACCAGAAATTATTTCAAACAAAAAACATCCGCTCAAACGTTTCTTCAATATGTTGAAATGCACCATCGCAAACTTTAGCCTTAAAGAAGCTTTACAATCGTCGTTAATTTCTTAACCAAATTTTATTGATGAGGGAAGAAACACATTGGCTCTTCATTTTCTAATGGCTAAATACTTTTATGAAATGATTTAAAACGTCCCGCCAAAAATAGCATCTCAAAAATGCTCAAAAACTTATGTATGTCATCAAATGTCTAAAATTTAAAAATACCTTTTTAAAGTTTCTCGTTTTACTTTAACATTATTTTTTTTTGTTTTCTTTTTTTGGGATGTTGACTTAACAATTATCTTGTGTATTAATCAAAGTTGAACGAAATTAATTTTACATCTGCAATTCTATATCATGTATGGTATATAATATTATTAACAATTGTTAGGAACATCACAATATCATTATACGTTTATTTTGAATAGAATAAACCAAGCGTATGTGCAGAAGAATGCAAACAATTTGTTGCTAGCTGTAAGAAAGTCCGATGTGCTTTCTTAATCTTTTCTTTTCTCTTCCTCTGTCTTCGCCTGCGTTCTTGGAAAAGGTGGTTGTCAACATTAATTTGTTACATTAAAGTTGTAAAAGCGTCCACGAGTCCTAGTTCAAATTTGTAATAATTGAAATCAATTGCTTCCGCATGTCGTCCGTTCGGTCTCATAGTCCTTCTTGAAACGTTTATCAGTCTTTTCCTTCTAAAATTACGGTGTGTGTTCATAATATAATCTTTGCGTTAAAGTTATTTTAAATTGCGAACGACCATAAAGTGGTGACGGCGGTCAACGGCTCGACGGCTTATTACACTCACCTTGTTAGTCCCATATACCACAAAATTCTTCTCACGGTTTTCCACGCCACCTTGAGCTATCGCGATAAGCGCGTTGCCAAATGTTTTAAATGGCTGTGTCCTCTGTACGCCTACACGATTGTTTACCTTAACTTAAAACTATAATAATATTTAAAACAATAATAATAAATCGATATAAGCCCCGCTTATACATAATACATAAGTACATAATTACTGCATCTAAATAAATCAGGATCGCTGCTTGTGGGCGTTAACATCTGCAAAAGAAAAGTATTGTAATTACTGAATTTTGTATATAAAGATCACCACAAACTTGCCAATGCTGCTGGAGCGATGCGTGGAAGCGTATGCTTGTTTTTTAATCTAAAATAAAATGAAAAGAAATGAATAAATTATAAATAATAGTAAGTAAGGATGAACACAAACTTACCAATGGCATGCAGCGAATCTTACATTGCGGTGACGCGTTGAGCGGAGAGTTGTACTTCATTTTCATTCTAAAACAAAATAGAAATAAGTAATTAATTAATGTATAATAAAAAGATTGTTTAATATATGTAACTGTATATAATATACAATTGATACTTGATGTTCAGCATATGATAGAGAGCGGTGACCTGCATCTTTTTTTTACCTTTTTTACTTTGTGGAACGTGAAAATTATTGCGTTCAATCGAGGTTATATAAAATTTTTAATAATCTCTTAAGCAGACTTAAGCGGGTTTTTAAGCAGTCTTGCAGACTTAAGCGGATTTTTAAGCAAAAATAGAAAGAGCAAATATACCTAGCGCACATTTAAGCAAAAATAGAAAGAGCAAATATAAATAAGAACGAAGAGCAAATATAAGTTTGCAATACTTAAGAATAAGTACGAAGAGCGAATATAAATTTGATTACAGCCGAGAAAATATTGAAAAAAACATGTGTTAATAAATAAATAAATAAACATAAAGTCGATAAACGTTAGTTTTATTTTTATTTATTTAGAATTTGTTAAAAATAGGAGTGCATCAATATTGAATTGGAGGCTCTTCATGCAAAACAGGATCATGTGGAAGCAAAATTTGAATGGCATTCATAAGACTCTGTCTGTACTGCAGGAAGTTCTCAAAGATACTTATTATCTTCCAATAAATTTTGCAGCCGACATTCATGGTGAAGAAAACATCTTAATTTTAGATTTTTTCGGTGTAGTTACGCCTAAATTAGTGTCCCACGAGTTGCGTGGTCTCAACGTCATAGTTCGCCTCGTTAAGAGTGTACATATCACCTGGCCAAGACTCTTAAAAGATCCTAGAAAGTTTGCTTGGTTGTATTTTGATGTCTCCATGTCTCGCCGTGCGAGGCAGTTGGAGAAGGTTAATGCCAAAAAAGAGGAATTGTAACGGCGCCTTGCAGTTTACGAAGACTAGGCGGTCGAACCCCAACCTGACAGCGTAGTGCCGGACGTAGAAGAAATTATAATTGTGAATTTTCTATACTTTAATATAATAATGTAGATAAAAGTATATTTAATTATAAAATAGTTTTCCAGTTTTCTAATTTTGAAATAAAGTTCTTTTAATTCAGTTTTTCTTTTCATTTTATATAATTTTATACAAAAAATTTAATTAAAGGCTATCTACATGTAATTTAATGGTAATAAACTTCTTTAAACTTATATAATTAACTTTCAATTATTTAAATAAAATGATTTCATATGTCTTTTAATTATTTTTTCTTAATTCCTTCAATTAAATTATTTTAATTCAATAAATTATAGTTTTTAAATTTTAATGCAATTATTTACAATTTTGGAAAATTAAACTAAGCCTAATTTTGCAATTGTTTTCTTTAATAAAATACGCTTATGCGCGAATGCTTGATTAGATATCAAAGCTAACAAACATTCTGGATCGATCGAACGCGCAATAAGGCGTTAAAGGGGAAGTGGTCGAAAAAGTGCTCTGATCAACACCATTTTCAGTAGCGTTCGTCCTTGGATCAAAACACATCAATGCTTCAAATTTCGTCAAAATATCTCAAAAATTGCAAGCTAGAGGTTATACACAAAAAAATTAAACGGACAGATAGATAGACACGTTTAAATCAAATCAGAAAGTGATTTTGAACTGATCGGTGTAATAAAAGGTGGATATTTCTCAAGCCCTTACACACTTAATACAGCCTTACATCACAGCTAGTGAAGGGCGCTACAAGGGAAGAGTTTGTTTTATATTAACACATTCGCGACGGGGCGTTGCTGGCTGTGCTTACTATGGGTACGGGGCTTCTACCTCATCTCCTTTTATTTTCTATCTTTTTTTTACTTCATTACTGTAATAGTTTATATTTTGTAATTTGTTTTTTTCTAGCTTTTAGCTTTTGCTGTTACCACATTAACGATTCGTCATTTGTTTCTGTTAACTAAATACGTATATTGTATAGTATTGTAAGAGATCTCTGATGTTGGAAACGTAAGCCATAATTGCCAGTGATTTGAATTTGAAAAATGACATTTTTAAAGAATCGTGAAACGACAACTTAAATGACGACATAAAGCGTCATTCGCACCCAAGGGAAAATCTTAAATGACGACATTGGGCGTCATCCGTCGCGAATGTGTTAATATTAATGTCAAGCAAGAATAGCAATTTGCGCAAACATATGGATTGATGTTTGAGAAGAACCGCTTCTGGCACTGCCTAAGAAACGTTAGGAGGAGGGAGTATGAGTGTGCTTTCTACATTCCCGGGAGTCAGTAAGAAAAGTGTCTCTTTTGCAAAACTCGACTTTCTCCACTAACGCAGTTTGCTGCATGTGTGTGATGGAGATCTTCAATGCACTTCAATTTTCCCAATGACATCGTCGGTTTACCTAAATGTTTTTTCGTAGGGCATCCTTTTGGGATTTACAAAGGCATAATAGCATCTGGACAATAGCTCTGGACAATAGATCTGAGAGGGCCGCGCAATTCGAACTTCAATTCGTCTAATTTAGTGCTCTGCAGCCATCGAGTTGTATCTTGTCTTTTTTGTTTCATTGCGTGTAAACGCTGTAGGCGATGTACAGGAACTCTGTCGAAATGAGTGCCACTAGTTAAGCGCTGTCAAGATGACAAAGACGAAAGAAAGACGAACGTAGTCCCCTTGTGAAGTAGTAAGTGGTAGCGTTGATTCTAATTCGCGTAACCGAAAGATATGCGATGATAAAAAATAAGTAATGAAAATAAAAAAGAAAACAACGCATACAAATGCATGAACGCATACAGTACGCATGCATACATAAACAAACTTACTGACAATTATTAGAACACAATATATTGAAGACTTTTTGGTGACAATGATGGCATAAAACAAGTAAAAACATTATCTGTGTGGGGACTCAAGACGTGAAGTAATACTATCCTAATTAAGGAAATTTAATTTTCTTATCAAAGCCCTTATTATTTATTATTCATCTATTTTCTATATAAACTAGTAATAACTAGACTGTGAGGCCAAAGAACTAGATTTACGAGGACCAATTTTCGTATAGTTAGACTCTGTATCAAGTTACTCTCGTGGACCATCTTCGGCATAAAGTGTGAAACCTAGACCACCTTCCATACAAAGGGTTACTTTTCGCGTAGGAGGCTAACAAGATTAATCCACCCGACCCATATTCTTCATCTGAATTTAGTGTCGACGCGATCGGACGAATGGCTTTATGACTTTTGAGATAATAGATATGTGACTTCATAGGAGGAATGACAAAACGCTTTCTATAATTGTGTGTGTTGTAGATAGAACTGTCTGTTGTACTTGGAGGCGATAGTTCACGCAGGTCAAAATGCTTTAGAAATGTATAGTGCACATGAAAGTTAATAAGAAATTCAGATAACTCTTAAGCCAAGTTTTCTGCATAGTGTACGCGTTCAATCCATGTCTAACATTTATACAAATAGGAGGAGAGGCGATAAGAGTGAATCAGCGTTTATAAATGTCTCATAGAATACGACAGAATTGTAATATGATCCAGACACACAACGAAAAGATTTAATAAATAAATAAAAATTTATGTACGATAGTGTATGTAACCAGTCAAAGTAAAGTAAAGTAAAGTAATTAACCGGTCAACTCTCTTTACGTCATGATCCGTCCATCCGTCCTTGATGGATTTGCTCATAAAACTTTATCATTATGAATGTGTGTTTGCCATAGTAATGTAGTTTAGAAAATTTGTTGTCCATTTTTTCAAGTCGTTTCGTTACAACTTATTTTCATATTGAACATACTTTGTGTTTGACGAGCATACGAGTATATCGTTAAAGAGATCGAGACAGTTAACTTGTTAACGACAAGTCTAGTTATTTGAATCCAAGTAATTGTTGTAAAATGTTCGCCTATTCAATATATATGTTTGCATAACTTCTGCTTTAATTTAAAAATAAAAAATATTTGCTTAAAAAATTATTTTTAATTTGTTCTTTATATTTAAATTTGTGTTAACACTTAAGAGTTCATATAAACACAACATATGTAAAGTTAACAGTTTCTTTCAATTTTAAGTAAGATAGTGTTGTACTCTTCACACATCGTTTCCGTTTGTAAAGAGAAAATAAAGAGTTTTTGATGAGTAAAAGCTTTATATCGATTCTCTTAAAATCAAGTGAAAACAAATTCTCTTTACTTCATTGGTGAGACTTATTTTGAGGGAGATTTAGGAACTTAAAAACTTAAAAAACGATATCAAATGAAAGGATATGGAGATAGTTGATTGCTTTCCTTTGCAAAGGAATGATTGCTGGCCGGGTGTTCATTCCTGTGGCGTAGCGTGCTCTGTTTCCTAAAACCAGCAAAAAAAAAAAAAGCTAAAAGCGGCCACTTTACAATTTACAGTTTAGAAACATAACACAACTTTCGGCAGTAAAGTATTCGTTTCCTGTCATTTTATTCACGGTAACTCAAAGGAGTGAAGATAATGAAAACGAAAGCAGAAATACAGCAACAGTGTCCCTCAGAATAGTGTAAAAACACAAAAAAAAAAGGAAACCAAATTAAACCAAAACTCAAAAACTAAAAAACCCAATAACGATTATTTAAGTCGTATAGTTCGAAAGGGGGGAGAAAGAAGTGATTTAAATGCGTTAATCTGCACCTAAGAATCTAGTCTTAGGATATGAGTGAAAGTACGATCATATAAATTTAATAGGAGTTGCAAGTGAGTTACATGTTCTACCCGGTTCACACAAACGAAGAAAGATTTACTAACTAAAAGAGCAAAATGAATTCCGAACGACAATGGACGGATATATATAAAGGTTCAAGTGATACAACGTTAAGTGCTTAAATATTAATTAAAAACAAAAACGCACAAAATGGCTTATGAAAGCGTACAAATTTGAAGCGATTGCGATTGCGATTGCGAACTTTAACCGATTCACTTTTAAAGCGGTTTCTCTCCAAACGTGAATTAACAACAACAACAGCAACAACAAATTGAGAAGAAAATTTTTCAGTGAATTTAGCTCGCAAACATTTCCTCACTATTGCGGAGTGATAAACTAGAAAAGATCTTCTGGCATGTGTTTACATTAACATGTAGTTTCCGCTACTTACGCGTCAAATTTGTGTACAATTAATTATACGAATTATACGAATGCTTGCTTCTATTTACAAGTTAATAATAATCGAGAAACAAATCAACGAATTCTCATAGTTGCGTGAACTCAAGTTTAGTGCGTAATAAAATTGATCGAAATTAGTGGAAGAAACAAACAAACACAATTGTGCTCATGTAATGCATAATATGCATGTATGTATGTATATATGCATTTCTCAGTGTGTTTTCCAAATACGTTTAAAAATTTATGCTCGCATGTATTGATTGATGTATTGATATTTGGAACTAGAGATTACCTGATCTGCCATCTTTGTGCAATTGTTTTTTAAACTTTTTGTTATATGTGCATAGAAGAGATGGCTATGAGAATAAAATGTCAAGCAATAATGTCAACAATAAGTAATTGTGGTGGCTGCTGGATTTTTGAGGCTTTGGAGAAACTTTAACCTCTTAACATGTTCCAGAATGATTCGGACGGGAAACGCATGTGATTGTGATAAAATCTTATATGTGCCATAGCGACATACTATGATTAATTTGTGCTAATTCGAGAAATTCCTGGAATTTGCCTAAAAAAATGGAGCCTTTTCTCCCTTTCTTTAATCTCTCTTCGCCATCGACTGTTTTCGCTTGTTCTCGGGGATTGCAACCGGATTAAGGATACAGACCATAGGACAGTAACGAACAAGTCTACTGAAGAGCGCTTTAGGAATTTCGATGTAACTTGGACCTATACATAGATTTGTTTAATTAGAAGTTAGACTTTCTTCCGCTTTGGCGGAAGCCAAGAATAACCTTCAGCAAAGACACAGTACGCCGAAATATGTCGTAGAACTTCATTCTTTTAAGCAAGGTCCTCTGTCCATTCTTCTCTCTATCTCTCCATCTTCCCGCCTCTCCGTACCTCCACCTCTCCATCCTGCATTCTGCTGCAGCAATTGTTAAAGTAATCGCACTTTCGCTGTGCAATTGTTAACGCTTTGCATTCGCCAGCAGACAAGGTGGAAAATTGAGACGCACTCAGAAAAAGGAAATCAAGGGTTATGTAAGGCTTCTGAAGTAGCTGAGATTCTGTGTGTGCAACCAATTGAGTTGAATACATATACTTGGCGAATGAAACGAACGGTATTTAAGTTTGAAGCAAATTCACGGTTACCAGACAAATTAAATGCGAGAGCAGTAAGGCGGAGATATATTCGCGTTGGATACTCAAAGCACTAGGACCACCACTTCATCGCTGTTGGTCATGCATTTATACCGCTAGATATTGAATACAATTTAGTAGAATTTTTAAACAATCTCTTCTCAGGTAGGCTCAGTTTTATAGGAGAACGACTGCTTTTAAGTATGCGAAGTTTTTAAATTAATTTTTTGCACTCATAAGACGTCAAGGACGTCAGGGACGAACGACTGAACATGAACTCCCAACGACGATGCTCATTAGGTTTCAGTTGTGCATTTGTGATCGTTATAGACGAAACAAGGACGTCTGTAGGTTTAATTGATAGGTCATGGGATACACGATAAGCTAATACCGTTAGTAAGTATCAAGTGTTAAAGGGGGTTTAAGGCATCAAAGGAATAAATTTTAATTGGTTTGCTCTTCTTTTTTAATTTATTTAATTTGTTCAAAGTCCTCTCTTATCGATAAGACCATTATAACGCCAGGAGGATAGGAGCAGTAAGCCTTCTGAATGGTTTTCGCCTGTCTATCTGAGGTCCGTCTATGAATTTTTGCATGTGCACATCGCAGTTGTCGAGACGTTTCGATGACATTTGTTGCGCTCACATATTTAGTCAGAAGATCGGACCAGTTTTAAAATCACGATCCATATATTTTGAGTGAGCGTTTTAGGAAAATAATTTTTCGTTTTTATTGTTTCTCCACAAAAAGCATTGGCATACCAACCTAATGCGGAAAATATGGATGTAACTATGGACTATTTTCTGAACCTTCTGTCGTATAAGTGGTTTGACATGAAGTCAGGCTTTGCAAGCAACACTGTCTAATTGTTAGTATGTTATGAGGGGAATGCATACAAAATAACCATTTGCTTGGCATACAATTTTATTGTCAAGAAGAGTGAGTTTTTATAGGGTACGAAGGTATAATCTTTGGAGTTTCAAGAACGAAAATAGGTGAAGAATTGTATTAAGTTCAGTATTGTGGAGTATTTAATAGTTGGCTTAACCCGTTCACGAAGCTCAACTTGTTTTCCTTTTGTGTTAGTTGTGTACGAGTTTTGGACCCGAATCAACTGGCTTTCGATTTTCACCTGAGGCTTTTATCAAGCAAAAATTTTAAGGAAGAAAGCTAATAAAGGCTGGTAGAAAATAATTTGGAAATGAAAAATTGATTTCAGTTTGGCGCATTGCAAGCTGTGAGTGTGTCTATAGGTCGGATTTATCGTACATGATTTTTGGACTTTCCGCGACGAAAGTGAAAGGTCAAATGTGAAAATAAGCCCGACCTTCTTCGTTAAACATTTAATTATCTGCGTCGTCCTTTTCGTCTGCTTGTTGATTTATCGCCTAATGCTGCAACGCCCATAGTCGCAGACATTGAAATAGATACTTGAAACTTTGCGAATTCTATGCGCTTGGAAATAGATCTAATCCGGAATAGGGCGATAATAATAGATCGGAGATTTGCTATACATGTTTATAAAATCATCTAAAACTATCGCTTATACATACATCGCTTTTACATACATTTAAAATCAATTTTATAAATATATTCAGTGATAAACGGGCTTTCTCTTTGATTATTAACTTTAAACAATTTTCGAAGCACGTTAATGAAGAATAATAATAATAAAAATAATAAAATGTAGTGATTGGTTGTGTACTTTGGTGCGTTCTCAGCAACAAGAGATGGCATTTTGTTGAAGAAAACCAACTGCCAACGAGTGAGTAATCGGCATGAATCGAAGGGTCGTTGAAGAACTATCAGGACCGTCTAGCTTTAGTCAGAAATAACGCAACAACGAAACAACTACAAGCACTTTAAGTACTTTTTTCATAATTTGGGGGACGAAAATAGGACGATGTTAACAGAAGATAGCAGGTGAACAGAGAGACATATTGATGTAGACATTGAGATCTAGAAGAAGGGACTTTACTCATATGTGGCTGGGTGAGGCGAAAAGAAGGAAGAAAACAAATTCAGGTATTAATCTGTAAGCTGCAGAAAGGCCTGAATTAAAGCTTTCCAGCGCACTGAGAGGTACAATGGTTCATTTATTTTAAAATCAAGTCTACGTTCATTTCAACTGCTTCTGATCGAGATGCACACACTTACACATTCTCATTTATATGCAAATGATATACAAGATGCAATGAAACGAAGAAGAATGACTACTTTTGAAGGGATAGAAGGCACACCTAAAAAAATTCTGAACCTTTCGCAAGCTGCTATCCCGGAGTTACAGTAGAAACGGTCGAAAATGATGTTTATAGTTAATCGTCGAAGACAACGGAGTAAAACTACTGTTAATTGACCATCTTTGCGTGACAGAAGGACATTTAAAATTCCATCTCTTACCGCAAGTCAAATGTTGGTTTCGTAGTTAAATTCACGATGGCCAGCGAATCACTACACATTCGTTTTTCTTGATTCGAAAAATTCAAAACACATCAATCAGTTTGCACTATTTTAAGTGGAATAACTCCCATCGATTCCGTTCGGAGAATACATACAATATTCCTTTTATCGTGGATCTGTATGTTACTTTTATAAGCTACACCACTTGTGATGTATTAAGTTTGCGCAAGTGTATGCAACGCCCGGAAGTACTTCATATAAAACTACTTTTTATTATGCCGATCGATTCAGAACAATTTTCCCAGCTTGTTTGTCCGTCTTTACGCTCGTCAGTCTTGTTTTCTTTCCCCCCTTTACCCCAAAGCAACAATTTTTGAGATATTTTGAGGAAATTTGGTACACTGATATGCTTTGGCCCAAGGCCGAGCGCTATTGAATATTGATCCTGATCGCGTCACTTTTCGAACCGATTCCCTATGATGCGTTATTTTGAAAAGTTTTTATATGAATAATTGTGGTGTGGTGTAAGGTATTTAATGACGGGCCGTGCCCTCCTATAGTGTTTTTACTTTTTTTGTCCCTTATAGAAAGTATCGGAAAAGAGGAAGAGACAGCAAGTGACCCCAGCGTAGTTGAAGCGTGGCCAATGAATAAATGTGATGCTGTTATGTGGAAAGCAATTAAGCCATATTTCCTAAAATATTTTTCTCACCTACGCACAAGCTGCCGTTGGCTTTTTAAGGCTCGCTCTTGATTTCTCCGGATAAGTGGTACTAATATCGTCCATTTTTCTCCCTTGTTTCGATTCATTGCTACATAAGTACGAGTAAGCTTCGACATTAGGCAGAAGCTCACCTAACGCGAGTAGGTTTTTAATTGGCTTTTACTAGCTTTGCCAATTGAACTTTTCATTCGCCGTAATACTCTGCGGGTCGTTTCGATCCATGAGCCATAAAGTTAAATATTTAGTCTCGTATTGCTGGAATTTGGAATTTGTCTCATGTCACTCTTTTGTTGGTAGTAAGTGGTGCGAAATTACTTCCCAGATTGGTCTCAATAATTAAGTTGTAATGAATATTCGATTAAGAACATACTTGTGCTGCCTGTGCAAACGAAATGCTTTGGTTGTGACTTTAAAACAATCAATTAAAATTTATTTAATTAATAATAACTTGAGCCATTTTCTTTGCTCAACTTGTACGATGGATATCGAAAGTTTTCACTTGAAGTTAAGTCACATTGCCCGTGTCTTTGCCAACTAGTCCAGGCAGAGATTTCTACAATTTGCATAGAGAAAAAAAATGTGTAATGTTTAACTGTACTGGGAAGTGTACGCATTCATTTTACACCACATACATCTGCAAGAGGGGTGTTGTGTGAGCGAAGGAAACTTGTTAATATTTCTAAAAAGGTGCGAATGAATGAAAAATTTAGAGTCCCTTTGTTTTCCAATGACAGATATGATATGAAAGAATGAATGAGTTAAAAATGAAATTAAGCGCATTAATTAAATTCATGATGTGGTCGTTGTTGCCAATGCAAAATCAACAATTTCAATGGGAGAAGTGCACTGCCTAAGCAGCAACAATAAGCCCAACAACAAGAGGATCACAAAAGCAGAATAAGAAAAAATACATGTACAATAAAAATAAATTCTACGCTTTATATGAATGAGTGGAGAGGAAACTCTCGCAATAACATATAAAAACATGAAAATGGTTTCGTTTGAAGTTCTGAAGCCGCCCAAGTTATTCTACGTAACATTTATCCTGATATTCACACAATTGTGGGTTAATGTGCTGTGCGGCGAAAAATTGGGTAAGTGGATGCTGTAGCTAAATGTGTGTCAATAACTGTGCATTTGTGTGTGTTTATAGACGTCTATCCGTTCTTAAATAGCACATCTAAAATAGCACGTAGGAGTAGTATGTAATGCATACAAAAAAATTCATAAATTCATTGTGAATTTTGTCGATTCAATAGAAGGGAAGTGCTCGCCGCCTTCATGTTTGCTATTACGATAAAGGGGAGCCAACGGGAACTTAGCGGACGGGGTGGATGATGTCAATTTCAAATTTTAATTTATTGAGTTCGGTCAACAAACATATATCACCTCGTTAATCACAAAACCTTTTTTCTACATCTTCCACAGCGAGATTGTAGATATATCCCTTTCATCAAAACGTTTGCAACATCAAGAGGAAACCTTCACAGAGACTTTATGTTACCGACCACTACCAAGTTTTGAATCGATTTCGGTATGTCCGCCCGTCCGCCCGTCCCGGTGTCTGTGGGTGATAAACACACACACACACAGTATCAATTTCGAATCGGGTAAAAAGATTAAAAATTTTTGCATGCAACCTGACATTGAAATGAACTTTGAAATGAATTTTCCTCCGGTTACATTTCCAATTTTCAAGTTGTCAATAAAAAACTGTAGTTAACTGGTTTAAGTGAACTTGCAAGCAGATTGCTTTCATTTTCAAACTAGGTTTGCATTTATGGTTCAAGGACCTATGAGGCAAGTTTCAGCTCTTTTAGTCTATGTTTTTTTTTGATATCAATTACTGGAGGATGCCGTATATTAATTTTGTCAAAACCTTTGCAACCTCCACAAGATGGTCTTAGAAGTATATGTATTGTTAATCAGCATAAATTCTAAAGAGATTTGGCAACTTGCACCTACCTGTCTGTCAGTGTAATATCTGCGGCAAACATTCTGGCGGCGAAAATAAAGCTGTGGGTTTCAAAGTTGGCAAAAATATTGCAACTTTTTTGCACGCAGCTTGGTATGGAATTGAAAATGGGCCAAATCGGCGGGAAGACAAACCACGTAAATTGATGACTTCTGTGTTTCAAAAAAGGAAAACAATTTGGTTTTTGCTCAGTACTTGTAACCTACAGCAGATAACATTATAAGAGATCGCATCTTTTTTCTATGGGCGGTCCTGTAGTGTCCATAGAAGAATGAAAAAATTCGACGCGCCCATCCAGTTTACACTTCCGCTTCCAGTTACAAACTATCGAGTTCGCCTAACACTTGTTATGTTCTTATTTTAAACCAACTGCAAGCAATTCCTTGCTCACGTAACTTTTCTTATAAGAATCTTTCCACTTGGCGGTCCTTTTTCTATTAAGTTTATATTGCAATCTTAACAACGCAGGCTAGTTATACTATTGATCGCTTCTTAAGCAGGAACCGCATCCGAATATTATTTGAATCCACGTTACCACATAAAAAGCAATATTTTTTTTATTAAATCCGGGCTCATAAGTTGACTGATCATCAAGATGTTTGCATTGGTTTTTTTTTGGATCGTTCGTAGAAATATTTTTTTTGCAGTCACGGCTTGTAAGTTATGCTTTTCTCTCTGTTTGCGTGTCTCCGTAGACTGTAGTTTCAGATTCTATTTGAAAATGTATAGACTGACATATACATCGCTTGTCGGCATGAATGCTACACACACAGAAAGTCTTAGGATAGACCTTTTGATTATATATCCATTTGACATCCCGTCCATTTCTCTTGTTATCTCATCTACTCCCTATTGTGTAGCATTATAAACACACTCACACTCATACTCATGTGTACCGATGACGTTAAATCGTTATCTTCTAAATGCCTTGAACGTGTGCAGTCGGTTTATATCTCATGATGTGGTTTCATTTGCCGATACTGAGTTCTGGTAGATTTTATTGAACGTTGGGCCAGTGACCATGAAGTGAATGCTGTGCCCCTAGCAGGGATTGTTTGTTAATTCTTTATGCGAATATTATATTAATATAGTCCCGCCTGAAACTGTTTACTTTTAATATAATTCAAATGACGTCATCTGATCTCTTCTCCTTAATTATCGACTTTGAGTTCTAGTTTCGGATTTTAAACCGCAATTTTCCTTGCAATTAAATAAATTAATTGAATAAGTGCTTGAGCATTATCGATAATTCGAAATCTTCTTTGAATATTTTCAGAGAAAAAAAATAGTAATATTTTCATGGTCGATCGTTGTACTGCGTCAGCTCGCAAAGAATTTTAACAGTGCTTTAATTTAATCGCATTACACTCAATTTAATTTGATTTTCGCTGGCTTATTGTGCATGCATTAATTGATTTCATGCTTATGGAGAGAAGCTGCCACCACCCAGCAAATAGTTTTACTTAATAAATGCGCTTGTATCGACGCCTGTTCATTAAAGCTGAATGTTGTGTGTGCAGGCGAACAAAATATTTCGTTCATTTTCTTAAATTTTTTTTTTTATAAAAGTCTTTCTCTATTCAAAGCCAGCTCTGGCCAGTTATGTCTTTAACATTTTCAACTCCATGATATCCATGTTTACTCCAGAACACACTGGCCATCTTTTTTTTGACTAACATTCCGATACACTTGAGTTCCAGAGGTGGCTGATCAGAAATTGAATTTCGGCCATTCACTCCTGTACTCCTTGTCTGCCTTGTAGACGATTAGTGGATTGCCCCATAAGTGACATCATTCGACACGATAGTCGTGGAAGATCACCCGAGCTTTCTGTTGCTTATCAGTTGGAGACCGGGGCATCCGTTTTGGCAACTTTTCGATTCGATGCGAGCGTTCACTTCCAAGTACTTGCACGAAAACGGAAATGCAATAAGTGCAACTCTTCGCGAAGAGCTACAGGTGCCCTTGTCCTTCAGCTTACATTGACATCAATTGTAGCGTGCGGTGGTTTTATCCCGGAATTGCGGAACACCAGAATTTTAACTTCACTATCAGCTTAATCTTCGTATTTGTAAAATTTTCCATATTTCACGCAGTGGATGACAGACACCATTTTTTTTTGCATATACAAAAAATCAAGCCTTGACAAGAAGATCATAATTTGATCCAAGGATGCACTTGGAAGTTAAAGAGTTGTTCTTCTTCGATAGAAATCAATTTTTATATATGTTTTGAGGATGAAAATGTTGCGGAATTAACAGGCGCTTAAATACAAAAACGCATAAAAGGAAGATCGCATAAACTAAATCGCAAAATGAACGATCCTTTTGGCGATCGGACTTACAGACACAATGCTTGTTGGCTTGAGAAACTCATAAGGCTAACGAAATTCCTCTTGATTTTGTTATTATTTCGCTTCGCTAGAAAATTGTTTCCCTTCAGTTAATTCGTTCGATGTACGCCCATCAAAATATATTAATCTACTGTGTTTCCCCTCCCTTTGCCTTTGCTTATACGTATATGTATTCCCGTCTGTTTTGGATGCATAATGCAGGTAAGTGAGTAGACGAATGCAAACACACGTCTAAGAAAAGCAAATAAAAGCAAACCAATGTCAGCCTGTGTCGGTAAATTAAAAAATGACAAAATGCCGATTGTTAGTCAATTCTGTATTTATCGCATTTTAATGCTAGAGCGTAGTGCATAATTTCAAAAAGTTACTTCGTTTTCTCATAGAAGTCATTAATTAAAAAACATCCACAATAAGTAGTCAAATACATCCGGTGCCCGTGCATACATACACAAGCTCATGGGCTGAATCCCATTTTGATTCCACCTTATGATAAAACATTGTGGAAACATTTCCGCCCGCTCAACTGATGGAATAAGAGATGCGGTTGCTAAGATAAATGCAAACGTCATCGAAGTTATTGACTTTTCTGCAAACACGAAAGCGCTAATTATTATAAGAAGAGTCCATCTGTCATTGCGTCGCATTTGAGAGCTTTCAAAAAAAGGGAAACGCAAGAAATTTTAAACAATTACTCCCGTTTCATCTAAATCTGCTACGCGTTCATTTTTAAACATAAAAGAAAATTTCAATTGATATTCTGTCTCTACTGAGGAAACATTTATGCCGTTAATGAACATTTTCGTCCATTTTGTTTACGTTACGCATTAACTGCGAAAACCAAGAAACAATTGGTCCGATAGTGCTGTCCATGGACGCAGAATACTGACTCACTCCTTGACCAGTTCGAGAATATTGCTAGAGTTAGCTTAAAATAATCGTTCATTCCACAATATTGGAAAAGTTATGCAAATTTTTTCATTCTCAAAGATGAAAAACGATTCTACACAAACCGAATTGTTGATGGGGCATCTAAGCATCGATCTCGGGACTCCTACCATCCTCTTGAAGTGCATTCAAGCGCATTAAAAGAGCAAAATTATTCGCAAGGATATCAAGAGATCTGTTTAGTTTCAGTTTTCCAGCTACTAAAAGGTGAACGTGGACTGGGCAGACACAAGGCAAAACAGCTTAGTCTTGAGGGCGTAGAGCAACATTTAATGTAGTTTTGTTTTTCGCGCTGTGTAAATGGAAAATTTATTCACCTGGAATTTAGCAGAGGTAGCTCTCGACTCTTCCACATGGGAATACATAGCATCGGCACACTGAGAATTTCAACACACATGTTGTCTTACTCTTCTTTACAATGAAAGTCTTCCTCTTGAATGAAAATCGAGATTAGCCGTAGCCAACACCGCGATGTTTTGAAGAAATCTAAAACTTTCCGCGGCTAACTAAGTGGGACGGAAAACCTTATTTAAAAAAACTGCATTCTGCGGAAATCGAAGAGAACAGTTTATGTTCTAAACACCAGCTAAATGTCTAGCGTTTGAGCCTTTCTATGTCCTTCATCTTAGATTGTTGCGGCTTAAGTATGTTATTGAGTTATTGTGACCTGACCTGTGAATAAAATAATTGATTTCGTTTTAAAGTCGAAAAAAATAAATAAATAAATGTTAAGTTATTTGTATTTGCGAAGCTCTTTCGTTTCCTTAATCTGCACAAACACAAGCACAGAGTGCAAATGCTGGTATGTTATCAACAATACCAGGAGTGCTTTCCATAAGAGCGGGCTTAAAATGCATTTGCATTGAAGCTTGTGATTATATCTGGAATACGGTTCATATATGTCCTTGCATGTGCATTTGGATTGATTGTACGTCAATGAGGAAGAAACGCATTTGTGTGTAACTCAGAGCCAATTGCGTATAAACGACTTATTTTATGCTTTCACATAGTCGCATGTGTGTGATCGGATATATAATATTTTCTTGGCTATTTTAATATTCGGCACACAGGGCGTATTAAGGTACTGAAATAAATATTCATACGCTTATAAAGCAGACAAGCAGACAAGCAGACAAAAGTCTTCTTGAATTTGGGAAGAGGCCGTAAATATTTCGTGCGTAAAATTGAAAGTCTTAGCGATAGCACTTTGAAAAAGCGGACATTTAAAGAACTTAACTGGGGAAGAGTGTATAGAGTGTACTAACTTAGCTATTTCCAGAAATCCTCCTAGACTTTTGCTTTCCGTTGCAACTCTTTAGAGTTTCCTTTTATACTCTGCATCGAAGGATAGCGACACACTCTTTTGGTCGTAACCGAGAAGGAAGCTTTAAAGGCCCTATAAAGCATGTACATTCTTGATCAAAGTCAAATTCTGGACCAATCTAGGCATGTCTGCCCGTCTGCGTGTTTGCACGATGGAAAGAACCGTTGTATAGTAGTAGTGTTTGTTACTCCAAGAATGGAAGTACGCGGGCACGGCATAATGAAATGAATAGTAGGAGGTACATAAGGTTCGGCCATAGCCGAATATAATTTTCTCTCTTTCTTGTTTTTGTTTAAGACTTATTTCCGATATCTTTTACACCTGTGCGTATTTTCGAATTAATTCATATTGAAAACCTAGAAGGTAAAGCTAACTTTCTATTTCCATTGTTCCGTCCATTTCCACGGCAGTTGAAAAAGGTAAGTGCCTCTCCCAGTTTGGTTTGTAATGGCCCTAAATATGTTTTGGATTTCTAAAGAATACGTATTGTTGATTAAAAAAAATGTTCTGAGTCTATCCAAACCTATTTGTCCGCTCGTTGTTGTAAAGCTCACGTTTGGAAAGTTGAAACTGGATATGTCTTCTCCCGGTTGATTGGCGAAAGCCATGTTAAACAATGGGCGTAATCTGTCCATAATAGTTCAATAAGTGCAACTTACAGTTCATTGCCGATATTTATTTGGCTAACAGACTTGTCAGGTTTGAACAACGCGTTTTGTTATTTTAAAGTATCTTTAGGTAGTGAGTGCTGAAGACTCACTCTACGGCCGCTTTTAATTGTTTTACTCTTTATAAGACTCTAAAAATGATTTACTTGGAACTGAAGCATTTTATTAATATTCGCGTTTGTATTTTAAACAATTATTTTATTAAAATAATTTACTGAATTTGCCAACAACGACAAGAGTAAAAATTCCTTCATAATACATTTTATACTACACAAGAGAAAAGCTCGAATTATCTGTGGCTTAAGAACCACAATTTATTTTTGGAATCTTTTATTTATTTACTTACTTACTTTCTATGTATTTTGTACGTAGATTGACAAAATGTGGACTTAAAGGCTGACGGATAGCTGCAATCATGTGCTCGCGTGTATTCAATGCTCTGCTGCACTTGAGATTTGTGGAATCTTATTCTTACGAACTCTGAAGAGAGGGTTAATATCAATTGTTGAAATTGTGGGCTGAGTGGAAATAGTTGGAGGTCGGTTTAGTTGAGTTTAGTAATTAGTATTGGTTTGGTTTGAATACTTCAAAGAAATTTCGGTTTGTGGTTATAATTAGATCGGGAAGAAAATTTTGCTGTTCGCATCACTGCCCATATAAAGCCTTATTTTGAAAAGTCGTTATTTGAATGGCTGTATTACTCCAAGTGGTGTAACGTATTTTGTGGGAGGTCGTGCCCAATTATTGTCTTTTCACTCGTTTTTTTTAGTTTATTTATATACCACAATAAAAATTACATATGTTATAAAACAAGTAGATTCAAAAATTGTTTGGTTTTGTTGTAAACGAGTGGAAAAAGTAATAGTTAGGGGACCCCCTGTTGGAAGTGGATTACCGCAAGAGTGATCTGAAAGTAAACATGATCGGCATTAAGTAAACTCCATTAAAAAAGTTCTCTAAAACTGCAATCAGCATACTGCGTATGCTCAGAATAGAGAAAGAACAGAGATTCGATGTTAATGTGAGAATTTAGATCTCTTGAATACTTGGCCAAATCTAGTAGTATACCGGTGTGGGAATTCGATTTTATGCTTGGCATTCAGTCATTGCTTGAAATATGGTATCTACTGTGTTAACGTCCTCTGGTATTAACCAACATTCCGTTATTTGTTCCTCTTCAGCAACTTGAAAAATTTCATCGTCATTTTCTTCTTCATCGGTGGCGTTACCTTCATCTTATAATAAGTAATTTCATCTGTAAACAATACCTTGTGGTTCTGTAAAAAATTCTGTAACATTAACATCTCCTTTCAGCTGTGCTTTTAATAGTAAACAGTAGGACAACAGCGAAGAAATGTTTAGAAAAGAAAGTGGAAAAAAGCACTCCGAAAAGTGTTGTTACGAAAATTTATAAAAGCTATGGTTTTCATGTTATTCTAAAGAAATAACTTCTCTGGGACATTTTGCTGAATTGTTTATCTCTGCATTTTGTCCCAAATGTAAACTTTCCCATAAAATTACAGAACTTTCTCCACGACATGGTTTGTGACTACTTTACAAAGCTGTATATTTATTGAGCTTTCACTTGCTATAAAATTAGTCTCATAAGCTTGTGGTTACACACTAGGCCGTCTGTACCCAATTATAACTCTTTCCAAACAAATTGCTGCTACAAATTGTTGCTACAATTGTTATTTTAATTTTTCTAGGCTAGAAAGTGAAGAACAATTTTTATATTTTTTATATTTTGCACTTCCACACATAATTAAGTATTTAAGTGAAAGTGTGCTAAGCTAGAAATTTATTTATTTAAATTTTTTAATTGGGTTTAAGGCTTGGAATAAATAAAAAAGTAGGGAAAAAGCGGGAAAGGAAACAGTTTTCATGTTTTCTCACCAATACCTTTAAATCGAAAAGCTTCTCCATCATTATTATAGCTTTCGTAAACATTTCCCAGCAGGAATCCCAGCAATTTCGAAATTGTGGTGGGAACAAAACAAGCAAGTAAAAGCAAATTTGCTCTATTTAGTTGCAATAATTATTTGAAGCCTTACAGTAAAGTGCTTTTCAGTCTGTGAACAGATTGGACTGGTTTATGATTGCAGCTTCGCGTTTAACATAAAAGCGGTTTATAGTGCTATTGCTGGTTAAAAGCTTTTTCAATCCACAATTTAGCAAAAGCTTTATGCGTAGATAAGTAGCGTTAGAAATATAGCTTTAGATAAGAATAAAATGAATTCATTCGAATGCATTCAATGAGAAATGTAAAGCAAAGTAAAGTTTTTGACTTGAAATATAGATTTGATGCGAAGATGAAAGCTCGATTCGGGGCGCGAATTTTGGATAGCAAGAGGTCTGTACGGATGTACGAGCGAACTTAAAATATGTTAAAATCGATGCTAAGGATTAAGTTATGTTAAGAGCGATGTAAAGAATCAAAATATTTCAAAAGACGTCTAAACAATTAAGATCTGCACATAAGTGAATTACGTTAAAAGCGGTGCAAAGAATCAAGGTCTGTTAAAAGCAGTGCTAGGTTCAAAATGAATAAGAATTTCAAACAATGGAAAGATATTTTTATTCTTGATAAGGCCAAGTTATAATAATCAGTTTAAAGACTAATTTCAATCGTTTTCTTTACATTCTGTCATCGGGTTTCAAAATGTTACAGAGCGAGTTGTGGAGATATCAGCATCAATGGCATTCAATATTTCAGTTCGACGCAAAACACACGGTTTTTTCCTATATATTCCACAGGCGGTCGAACTCACTTCTCATTTCTATTTCAGTTCGACGCAATACCCTCGGTTTATAAGAGAAATACAACCGATTCCAACTTTTAAAATGCTTTGCAATGCCTACCTAATATAACAACAACTAGTATGGCCGAGTAAGTACAAATATGGCGGCGCACATACTTGTTGTTGTATGCCGGGAATATGAGTGCAGGCAGGTGTTCAATAAGTTTTATTTCGAAGATTACTTTCCTTGCTCTTCTTCTTTACTTCTTTTACTGGCTTGAGGAGAAGCTGTAAATAACATAGACAGCGGATTGGTTAACTTCTTCTTAACACTACCAGCTTAGATCAGATTCAGGTAGACTCATGAACTCCAAAAATTTAAGGTATAGAAGATTTGCGAATATTTTTGTGACGTCAGTAAGTCAGGTGTACGCGAATTGTGGATTTGCTGGAGCCCAACAAACGAAATTTGAAAATTTGAATTTGTTGAAAATTCAATCGTTTACTTCAGGTTTCAAGAGAGATTTGCTACATTTAGGGTACATTTGTACACTACTATAAGGCCAGTTCGGATTGCTTAAAATAAAAAAGGTTGCGCTCTTTCTCTAGTGATGAAAAAGTGAAAAAAAAAAAATTGCGGCTTATTTGTGCACTTGAATTATTTGCTTAAAACCAGCAAATATTGAGTTTTTATGTTAATTTTTGTTTTACAAGAAATATTTATTCTACCGGTTAATGGCTATTTTTTGTTTGTGTTTTTGCATTGCTCTTTATATTATTTAACTGTAGGTATGTATGTAAAAACCACTACGGATATTTTCCTTTACTGCACATATGTGTTGTTTTTAATTTAATGCAATTCGCTAGATTGTACACAATTGGCACATTTTCTGACCTCATTCCGAGTTCATCAATATTTAATTAAGAGCAATCTCTTCATTTGGCACCTTCACACATGTGCATATCTCAAATAGGATAGGAATGATAGAAATACGATTAAGTGGTGGAGGTTTGTCTTCGCTTTTGTTAGTAGTACGATTTTGTAAGTTACGGTTTGAAGTTAGACATCTTGTTATGCTGAACGCTCTTCTAGAGAGCGGACTTTGTAATTAATGCAGTTTGACTTTAAATGACAATTAAATTTTGCAACGCAATTCCTCTATAACAACCAAATGCTACATGACTTACTTCATGAAAGCCTGAATATTACTTGCCGGAAAAGTGTAAAATGTAAAAAATAGGACAAAATTTCACATGAATTCGGTTATAAGTTTCGGTAAGCGTTTTTTAGCCCATATACGTAATGAGAGTCAGTCAGAATTTATATTCAGGTACATTTCCCGTTCATTTCACAGAATTCTTGCACTTAAGGTTGTCGGATAGCATACTAGGGACCATTTAATGGCAACGGAACTGTTGAAAAGATTTAAAAACTTTCATAGGAAACGTAAGCAAACATGTCCGCAATGTAACAAAAAGCTACAGAAAATAATCAACAGCATTGTAAGAACAAAACCAAGCCATCTATCTATGTGCTGCACACCATATGCACACCATATGCACATCGATAGCCAGAGAGCCACACAAGCGAAAACATATAAACGTCAAGCCCAGGAAGATCCGAATAATGACCGTATATGCAGAACGAGATACCTATTGCATGGCATGTTATGCAATAGATATGGGAGCAAAGACATTTATAAAAGCAATAAAGTGAAAGCTGACAGACACTGGTGTTGAGGTAACAATGCAAACTCTTCACCTTAGTGGGCATTGAGAACATTAAATAAAATGACAAGGACTCTACAATTGCAACTATTTAAGTTGCTTTAGTCGAGCACATTGTTGAAATAACATATTTTTTCACCGCCAAAAAGTGATCATTTGCGGACGTTGCTTCGCATCAGATGTGCTCACGAAATGTGAAGCAGATGTGAAAAAGCAAGGACTTAAAAATTTCTTAAATTATTCCATGAACAACTTCAAAACCCGAAAAAAACTAAAAAAGAAGCCCATAAAATTTTTGTCAATGGGAGAAAACGCATAACACGTAAAGCAACACAAAGGAAATCATATTTTTTCTCTCTTGGCAAACAATTATTTCTCTCGATTCAAACCTGAAATCAAAAAAATAGGATTATGTTTGGCTTCCTTTGGGCTTCCGGTGTTTTTCGTCGTCATTAATAAACGCTTTTATGGCTTATACTAAGACTTTAATAAATGCGCATGAAACTAAGGAAAACTTTGCAATAAAATTTATTTCAATTTCTTCACATTTAACGAATTTTAAACAAAGAGAGTTCAAATGCCATTTGGCGTGTGTGGCGCCCACCTTTTTTGAGTATGATGGTGGATTTGCTACTTCAAAAAGGTTGAGGTTGCCGCGTTTTTAAGTTAGGATCAAGAACTGGGAGCATGAACTCTGTTTCTCTCTCGCAGTGGCACAAGCTTGAACGGAATCGGTGCTACGGTCATGCTTTTGAATGCTACAACTTTAAATCTCTCTCAGAACATAAACAGCGGGATAATAGAAAAGAAACTTGGGGTTTGCATATATACAGTCCGGCAGTCAGTTATTCACTCCTCACGTGAATTCGTGGTATTCGCTTCACTCAATCAGATTATTTGGGCATAGATGGAAGAATATTTTTGCCCCATGAAATAAATAGCAGATGAGAGGGAGGACCTTTACATTTCTTGTTCCTTCGACATCCTTTCGATTTTGCTGAGTCGAAACTCGACCATTAAAAATATCATAAAAGGATTATGTTTACAGTGCACGAAATCGTATACGTGAAGAGAAAATGCAGCCTGGATAAGGTGAAGGAGATAAAGTAAACGCATTTGGATGAACGCAGAAAGCAACATATCAAGTAAAGCAGGCAATTAAGCTGATGTTGAAACCAAAATAATGAATAATTTATCCTCGAGTGAAGATGGATAAGTGCGAAATGTGTTAAAGAAAACTTCATACAATTGCAGAGTAATTGCGCTACGGTTGGCAATTAGATGTTTCTTCGTGCTAATATTTCTTTTGCTTTATGGAGAGAAAAACATCCAATGAAAGTTCAAGAACGAATGGATTCATTAAGGCAAAGACAAAAATAATTTTAAAAGCAAAAAGGCTCCTATACCCAAAAAAGAAAGGGACAGCAAAGGGCTAAGAGAGATCTCTTAAATAATTGCCCAAAAAATGAACAGATCTATCGGAGAAGATCTTGCTTGACGCAAGGATAGGGAAAGGGACAAAGATGGAATTGATCGGCGGACGTTAATCGGTGTACTTTCTTTGTAAAGCAAGAATTTGCATAAAAATTAATGATCAAAAGTTAAGAAACCAATTATAAAAGACTAAGACACTGACATCTGCAATAGGAAGGAAAGGATGAAAGAGACGAGACACTGGAAGTTTAAGAAATTTTAGCATTTCCTCTCGACACACTTTCAATTTGGTCAAGCAAAAGCAGACAAGATGCAGAAGTAGAAATCTGCTTATGGAAAAATACAATCGAGTTACATCCCATCAAATCGGGCGGCTTCGAGAAGAGGGAAATAAGATTTAAGTAAAGGGGTTAATTATAATCTTGTCGTTTACAAACTTCCTTTCCTTTTTGAGGACTGCATTTCAACCTACATACTAACAGGCTGCAGGCAGAATGACGTCGTGCTAAAGGTCGTTTAATAGCCGTAATGAAGAGAACGGAAGAGTTTCTTGAGTCTTTTGTTTTCATCTAATTGACATATCAAAGCTTAAATATTCCTAAAAACTGGGAGTTTCTTTTTGGACGTCAACTTACTTCAATTTCATTTATTATCGTGGCCGATTATAGTGTGTTTTCCTTTTCATGCGCAGTTATTTTGTATCTGTGCCAACAATCTTTGGTTTAAATTCTTTTCATCTTGTGTGTGAATGGTTTTTCTCGTCATTTTCTAGAATAGTTTCCTTTCTGAAATATGGTTTTACCGGCTTTGCTCTTGTCCGTTTCTATGAAAAAAAAAAAAAGGAAACATAAATTAAAAGATGGACTTTTCTCACGTGTAATTTAATATTGATGTTCATGTCCTCATTACTTGAAACAACTGAACTGTGCTGTAGAAGATCGTTGCTCATTACACGCACTTCTCAAGGTGCAGAGGTACACCATGTCCGATTTAAAGTTTTCTTGAAATTTCATTTTAAATTTTCCGGTTTTGACTTGAAAATCGAAAAAAGGTTGCTGAAGCACACTGTCTGTCTTAAGCGACCGAAAAAACAAAACCAATTGTTAAAAAAATTGATAAAGTCATTAACATGTTTATTTGCATTCACATACAAAATTTCATATTCAGATTTTTTTCTATATTTTCAGTTTAATATATATTCACGTGTGTGTGGTCCCGAAAACTCAATTACTTAACTCTATAAACGACCACAGAACAGTTCAGTTGACAATGTTATAAATGTTACAAACATTGACGACGCTCGATGCAAAGGTCTGCTTGTATATTTAACTCCTACCCTTGTGAAGTTTGAAAAGTTTGAACGTGAACGTACTGACCTACATAAATATTTAAATATTAAAGTTTGTCCACATACGTAATATGGAAGAACAAAAGGAACTTTGCGGGAAAAAGGAACTTCTTCTGCCATTTTCTCTCTTTTATGTTAATAACAGTTTTATTTTTGTTGCAATTTTGCAAAATTTCTCTTCAACGATAATATATAATATATACAGAATGGCTTTTAAGCACGAGTGAATGAAAAAAATTAAAAAAATTTGGCTGATGTGCGATTGAGTTTGTTTTCCTCTCCTCATTCCTCATGGCTCCAGAGACTAAAAAAGTAGAATATTTCTATACGCTTATATAAGATGACTGATTTAATTTCTAACAATAGTAGATGGCCAAGTTTTCAACAGACGCCTGTTTGGTTCTTCAAGACATTTGTTCCCATAAGCAATACGGGGGCATCATAGAATTTAGAAATCAAAATTCAAATGAAAGGAAAGTTTAAGGAAACCTTAAGAATATCAAGTTATATGGTAAGCAAATGTATTGTATAAGAGAGAGAACTTAACATTTTTTCACGAGCTGCAAGAGCAATCAGTTTATCAAAAGAGAAAATATCCCTTAACGTCAGTGTATTATTGTATGTGTGTTAGTTTAAAAAATAAATACTGTTGAGAATAAAATTCTATTTCTAAGAGAAAAAATTTACCTTACGTTCGCCCTGTTCGAGGGTTCGAAGGTTCGAAGGAAGCCTTTCAAACATGTTGGTTACGTTTGAAAGACGAATAGGATTTGATGGCTAAAACCCAGCCATTGCTTTTAGCTTATCAGCTGCCTAAAATTGGTTCGGTTGTGCTAACGGAACATTTATCGGAAAATAAATATAAATTTCAAATATTACGCCTTTTAATGTTGGAGCACATTTTTTTTTAATTTATTGAGTATTTTATTAGGAAAGTGATGCCACGACGACCGGAAAATTCAATGTAAACGAAAAACTACAAACGGTTAATAATTTCTTCTATTTAATTATGTGAAGTGGAAAAGTTAACACTCGACTTGGGATTATTGCATTAAGCTTTTCCTTTCCATAAATCAGAAAATCAAATAAATTGTCCGCGTATGTATGTTTGCAAATGCACAGGTGTGTAGTAACGCGTATGTCCTCGCTTGTAATGCTTAACATGCTCGTATGCAATAATTCATGTTCGCTGATATGATAACGTGCGGATGTTCGATTGAGTGTTCGGGCAAATAATAGGTTACAATAATTTATGACGCTTCGCGGTATTTGGCGTCCAAAGCGCATTTTAAATACAAAGAGCAAAGTGTGCGGATGTGAATGCGTTGTCTGCACATACAGAAATTATTGCCTGTTAAGTGTTAACACGAATACGAATTGTATTGTGTTTGTATAAAATGAGTTAATTGAAATATCTGCGATGTGGAAGTGAATTGTTCGGGATAGTAGAAAATGGAAAATATTCAAAAAAAAAACAAAAAAAAAAATAGAGATTATTTTTATATGAAAAACAAAACCGTTTTAATTAAGATGTAAAACCACTAAGATGTATCATCACAAGAGTTTTGCTACTGCAGCATACGATCGGCAGTCATGCGTAATTGTGAAACGTGTTAAATTGTGTTAAATTCTCTTGGGTATCTGAGATGAAAGGTCAACGCGTACGTCTCTTGTGAATAAAATGGATTAAAAACATGCATATTTTGAGGAAGTTTTTCTTCGTGACCACATTACGGGCGCGGGTGAATTTACCTAACGTTCTCTCTTGTCTCTTCAAGGAATCTTTAAATCTCAAATATTGAGAGTTTGGTCGACCCATCTTTCATCCTTTGCTACAATCACGCATTAAATCATTGAATTTAATTCATCGGATCATACTTCAATTTTATAGCTTAACTCCACTTTAGTGCAATATTATTGATCAGGTCTGCAGGACGCATTAGAATCCCTCCCGAACGTTTACAAAACTTTAAATGGCTTTATTCCCTTAAATAAACGCAATTATTATCGTAACCAAGCTTAAGTTATCGGGCAAGGAAACGGGGATTAGGAAGAACGTTCTTACTTGTAATTTCTGCCTGCATTATAAACATCTTGACTGATTTTTGTTTTTTTATCCTCGCTAAACTACGTAAAAGCCAAGGTTAAACATTGTATTCGAGGCGGCTGTAGGCGCTTCATGACAAGATAAGAAACGGGCTGGCGACTGGAATATTTGAAATGTATATAGTTCAGGCGGGATTCTTATCTCTGGTTGTTAACGAAAGAAAGACGACTCTTGTACACCTCCAGCCGTGGACATACGAATTGATATCATATTTATTTTGGCCGTCTTACCTGCGAGTCGAACAACTTGGCTTACCCTGTTGTTCGCTGTCTTAACTCAGATTTTTATATTATTGCACCTCACAGTTCCATCTATAGTTACAACTCGGTACCACTATTTAGTTTCATTCAAACGATGTTCAAAATGCTTCACTTGAAGTTTTGCTGAAAGAACTTCTTGTTCCTGTCAACAGCGTAGTAATTGAGCCGATTTGGTTGCGGCCTCAGCTTAATGGATCACATTTACCCGGTGGCATTCCGAACTCAAACGATGGACATGATCAATCAATTTTCGAATGGATACAATTCGTGATTGTTCTCTTTCGTAAAAGCGGTACAGATGTTTGTTATGTTTAAACAATTATACTTGGAGGAGAGTGATTCACTAGGAGAGATAAGTTTTGCCGTCTCTTATAGCCCCGTCTTTAAAATAAGAAGTCAGTATTAATTTTTCCTTTTCTCGAAGGGAAGCAAAGCACGTCTATTGTAACCAGATGAGTTAAATTCTTTGAGCATCGATTCCGAATTCATGCTGTGTCCACATGAAGGGGCGAAATTTTTCACAAAATTATATGTTAAGTACGGGCGATGTTACTGCGCGGTTGAATAATTTTCTAAGACCGTGCCACTGATCAAAAAAGAAAGTGTTTAGCAGACATCTACATCACATCTTGTCCGTAAACGGTTCTCTCTGCTTATCATTTATCATAAGTGAATTGGATTACGTTAATCGCGTTACCAAGTCCCCTGCGCTTTTGGAACGAACTAGCTTTAGTAGTCTTTGCGAACGCTTCAGAGGTTATCACTCCCAAGTCGAACATACTGAAATACTATTCCGTTGTTTCCTACTTTCCAAACCATGATTTTCACTGAGGGCCAAGGTGCCCCCTACGTACACAGGACATTCCCTCCTGATCATAGCGTCACTCATAAGCTCGCTCTGATTTAGAGAAATTATATATATCTCCTTATTGGTGCCTCTCTTTCTCCTATCTCAACATGTAAGCGTCCATTTTGAAGAAAGATGTAGTTCATGATGAAATATTCTCTGGCTTTGTAACGGCATCTAAAGTTCCAACCCTTTCTCTTAAATAACTGCATATATGGACACGAATATGCATCTTTTGCTGTATTTGGTAACTAAAAATATAACAACACCCGATACTTTGTGTGTGGATAGTTGAGTTGATATTAAATTTTAGCAAACGTTAACTAACGTAATTAAGATCATCTTGCATCTAATGCTATGATATGCCCCGAAGCTGAGATATTAACCAAATTAACAAAAATTAATACACTTTATGGAAAAGCAAAATGTACTTTAAACAAATAGTTGCACCTGAAGGAGAAGCAAACCATCCAAGAAACCATGAAAAATCTTTCCTTGCCTTTCGTTGATTTATTCCAGTAAAGTTTATATGTATTTGTCAATGTTGATAAATGATGATATATAGAAATGTAAATACAATAAACGTGTAAATCCGAATGTATATATTTATACATATGCATGCATACTTACATACATATTCATACACAGTACACAGTTTGCTAGGGTAGATAGCGAGACGATTAAAACACGTAGTAAAGTGAAATAAGGAGAACTCTTGCACTTCAAAAGTGAGAAATTATTTAAACACGAGTGTGTGTGTTTTTTATTTAAATAAGGATTAGAAATTTAATACGCGCTTACGCTTAATTTTTTGTAAAAACAAAAAAAAGTGCAAAACTTAATCTGTTTTTAAGTGAATTTTGCGTAGCCTTTGTTAAAAAAGTTTCCATAATTTCCTGGAAAAACTTGTTTGTGCTTAAAAGCACAACAGCACATGTGTCACAGGATAATGTGCCGACCTAAACATTTTGTGTGGTTTACTAGCGATCTTTTCGAGCCTCTGCATAATTTCGAAAGGGAAGTTTCTTCTTCTGTTTTTGTTTACAACTCAAGAAGCCAATCATTGCAAGCTTTTGCGAAACAAATAAAAGCAAAAGAACGTTCATTTTAATGCTTCACAAGTGGCGAGCTTCGAACCACACCAGACGTAAACTTATCCATTTTGAATTTTAAGAAAAGGAAAAAACCTCAATACGGTTGCTATTTATTTTGTTCGCATACTAAGCATATTTCAGTGATTCCCAATGTTTAAATTCCTACACCAACAAGGAAGTTTCATTTTTGTCTTCGGCCATGAATTTCGGAAACTTTTCTGGCGGTACGAACTTTGGGCTTTCTCATCTCCTTACAACTTTTCCCTTTCCCCATTTACCTTTTTTTTTGAATCTTTTAAGTCCACCAAAATAAACTCAAAATGAGTTCTTACGTTTGGCTGGCATCGTCCGAGCTAGGTATTCGCAGAAAATTGTTTCAATCTTGGAAACGACTTTGCTAAATGATAAAGAAGATTAAATGGTTCTTAGTTTGTGAACTTTAGTTTGAATGCAATTTAATCAATAAAAATTCCTCAATTCTCTCCCAAAATGAGCAACTAACACAGATATATATATGTGAGTACATGTGAAGATACATGTAGGTAAAGAATTTGTGTTGGCATGTGGTAGGTAAACAATATTTTTTTCACACCATCCTTCAACCGAGATGTGCTAATGATGACCTACACAAAGTTGTTCATGCAAAATGACTGAAGATCTTTTATTATCCCGATGGATTTAAAACTACTGTCTGTCTATTCGTCTGTCCGTTTGTCCACGTTTTCCTGTGTTCAGCAGGCTGGTCGAAATTTCAGGTATTTTAACGGAACTAAGTGCACTCACGTGTTCTTAGTTAAGGACCGATGCTCGTGAAAATAAAATAAAAGACGTTTTGCGGAAGGCATTTGCAATTTTCAAAATTTCTCCGTGCTACGTGCTGAATAACAGCATTTTGGCATGCGAAATTTATTTGAGAAATTTGAATTAGCGTGGCCCGAATAACCCCTTTTATGAAAAGTAAGCCTTTATTTGCGAAAAAAAATCCAATTTTGAATATTGTTTCGTGAGTATTGGTCGATAGTAGTAAATTGATTTAAAAGCTAACTGCATCAGATTTGGACAATGCTGATCCACTTTGTGGACCCCGCACCATTAGGATTTCTTTGCGCGAAAACAATTTCGCCACAAAAAGAAATATCAGGTGAGGATGGGTGTTGCGTAGTCGGCTTAGATCAAATATTTGGTTTCCCTAATAGCACAATTTTTACGATAGAATTTGCGCGTGGAAGCGCGTGCGGCATATGTGTGTTAAACACTCAAAAGAAAAGGAATACGAAGAAGAAAGCATTTTGTTTTGTGTGAAATTTTAGCGCTTTGGAACTTAAGGCTGAAATACACCGTAAGCTCGTAAATTTTGCGCATGCAAATTATTTTAATCCTTTTCTGAATGCCGTCGTTATTTGCGAAGGATGGGAGAGCGTGGCGGTGGCAGAAAAGAATTGTGCGTGCAGACAAGAAGCAGTGCACAGGCCCATAAATTTACATCGCGATGTGTGCAGGGTGCAGTTTATTTTAAGTTCTCTCTTCACGGATGACAATCATAACCAAATAAATAAAACTTCTGCTCTTTATTGTTTTATTTTGTTCTTTTTTGTTTGTGGAACGATGAACATCTATCTATATTTGTCTTGTTTCATTTATTATCTGTGGTGACGGAGCAAAGCAAACCGTATTTGTGACGTGAACCACCGGTTGTAGCAGAATTCAATGTAGGTTAATTGCATTTCATTTTTTTAAGCGGCCAGGAGCGCAAGTACATGAAATTTTGTTATTTCCTAAAAAGGAAATTGGTTTTTAAGCCCTTGCTTGTGGAATGTGAAAGAAATGCCGAAATTTGAATAAAAAATGTGGGCGAAAAAACAAAAAATAAATAAACGTTTGTTTACCTGCCCATAGTTCATATGTGTAAGTGCATGTATATGTGCATGATGTAACTGCCTACAAATGTAAAATGTAAACGAATACATTTAGCCTCCAAGTGATGCTTACTTTGAGCAAACAAAGTAAATGGCCCCCGATATAAAATTTAAAAGCAAGAGAAAACAAATAACTAAAATTTTAATTACTTCGCGGACGTATTTACTGGTAGGCATGTTTGCATATACGTACACTGGCATGTGTGCGCCCTCGAACGGAATCCTTTCTAACGAATATTGCTGCTGACGCTCTTGTAATGCAAACAACTCAAATCCTACCTGCCATCGCATTAATAATTTGTCTGTGTAAAAGTATGAAAAATCTAAATATGTAGACAAAAACTGAAGAAATCAAAAATTGATTAAAAAATTTTTTGTTCTTTTGGATGCTAATCATTTATTCGTTATTAAAACAAAACCACCAAAACCGTCATTGCCTGCCCCTGCCACTGTTTGCCGGCAGCATCAACAATATCGATATTATCATCGTTGAGATCCACCAGAGTAATTCAAATTCCATCAAGCATATCATAACGAATGCGAAAGTGCAGCTGACAGCATACAACGTAGAAACACGACCGCAAGGATAATGGAAATTTTACAAGCGAGAACTCTGGTCTCGTTAACGCTGCTCTTCATCTTTAATATAGTGATCGGTGAAATTATTTTGCGCATAGATCCTTTGGGTAAGCGAGAAAACATTCACACAACACACAACACATAACACAAGTCACAAGATTCAGTCGACATCAATACATACGAATACATATGATAGACGGCAATAGAAGGCAATAGACGGCAACATTTTTGTTTAATAACAATCACACACAAACACATAAACGCGCACTCGCACACACAGACGTACTACTTTACGTACTATGAATGCAATATAGTTTATCCTGGAATATTTACCTACCTACATACATACATACATACATACATACATACATACGCGCTACTGTAGCTGTAGAATCTTTCCAGCCACTCCGTTCTAATTATGATGCTTTTTTTTCAAAACAATGACTTTTAATTAGTTAAAAATTCATCATACCACCGCTTTTGAGGCTACAGCTTAATTGCATATAATATATATATATTATTTTTCCGAGACATACACATACATATGCAAAGTTTGCGAAATGAGATCAGAGTGAAGAGAAAAAATTTTGAAAAATTGCATTCGCATAGCGCTGTTTTAATTCACGCGGTGAAATATAAATTTGCACAAATTTAAAATTACCGTAAAGACTGAGAAATTCCGGTTCGCATTTGAAACGTTTGTGATATTATACAACAAGCGTAGCAAAGAGGATTGATTGACAAAGGAGAAGCGAACGTAAATCGAAGCATTTCAACATATCTTCAAGTTTACGTAAAGAAAAAGTATTTCTTTAGTTTATATTATCTTTATATTATCTTTAAAGGTCAAATAAAAATGTAACTATATATGCCTATTATTATCGATATCAGTTTCATCGGCGAGCAATAAAGTGTTATCCCTTTAAAAAAGTAGCTCAGTTCCCTTAAAAAACTTCACCCTATTTAGGCATTGTTTACATTGTTTACCTACTGAATTCACAATTTGGTTACTAAAATATAAAGTTGACCTGAAGTATTCCCTTTTCCAGATGTGTACTTTTCTTTGTGTTTTTTTTGTTTTTTTTTTTTGGGAAGGAGGAGAAGTGCCTGATATTGGTCTTTAAGAAAAAATGCAAAGTACTTTCTCTCAAGCTATGAAACACAGAAAATCGCATAACTTCCAGGCGGATTCAAGGGAAATTTGAGGGGTCACAGAGAAGGCTAGAAGTTAGTGAATGTTGATGAAAATCAGAGGGTTGGTTTTTCAATTTGGGAAGCCGCTTAAGATGAAATATTGCACTACTATCTGTTGGTTGTCATTCACAGGAAAGGAAACCTTCTCGTTTTTTCTCTCGAGAGAATGGTAAACTTATTACACGTCGATAATGAACAAGCGGAGTAAATATTATAAAATTTATCGCAAATTGTCTCGTTCTTGCTCCCGCCATTACCATTTTTCACCGAAATGCGGTTCACCACCAATTAGAGAACTTCCCGAGACTTTCTGTATTTGCTTGCAATATTTCCTGTACATAAAGACACTAAAGTACTGTTTTTCTCGAAACCAGTCCAACCTGCAGATTGTGTACTTTTTCAAAGGTTTGGTAAAACTCAAATCCTTACAAAGTCATATCGTCAGATCGTTCTTTAACTGCTGGATCGATTGCAAACCCCTATAAAGTTACAACTAGGAGACGACATATCCCTTCCCTTAGCTGTTTTCCTCTGTCAAGTTCAAAAGTTTGCTAGCCTCTGGCTGCTGGTCGCAGCCGATAAATTTCAGCTTGTCATTTAAAGTGTAATCGGAATGGAGAAATATTGAGTTGACGCCGAAAATGTGAGCTTGTGACTATGGCTTGACTATCCACACCATTATACTGAATGTTGTTTGCTGGCCTCCTTTGGGATTAACCATAACAATGAAAAAGGATTCTTGCTTTTGTTTGGCTTTCCATTTCTAGTTTTTTTTTTACATATTACAATTAATGCGACCTCGCACTCAAATTGTTGTAAACTTTTGCGCAAGCAAAAGAAAAGGAAAACTATTTTATGATAATATTGCTTGAAAACTTTAATTAGGGTTTTAATGAAAAACATTCAAATATTTTGAATTTTTCTCAAGTATTCAAGTATTCGTTTAAGGTTTTGTAATTTCAAAATATCTCAGATAGGAAATTTTGTACCATCAGTAAGGCTTCGGTGTTTTTTATTGTGTGGCATAATTTTGTGTATAAGAAAATTTGGCTTTTTTTGACAAAACATTAGAGAAAACTTAACAACTGACATAGCTTTGGTCGTACTTAAGCCATCCAACAAAACATTTTTTATAGTGTACAGGCCGCCATAATTATCTCTAGTCGAGGCCGTACTCTTTTCTGTGGCTGATGTCTTGTCAAACATCAAAGTTTGTTAAACTATGACGAACTGAAACTATATAACAAACTATTTTATGTTCGTTTTGAGGGCAATTAAAATTTGTTAAAAGCCTTTTTAATAACCTCTCAAAATCAAAATCACACACAAGCACAATATTTAATGATTAGTTTGCATAACGGCTCCTGAATTGCTAGCCGATATATACAACAACGAGAGGCTTATGTGCGATTTTTCAATGTTCATCACTTGAGGCAAATACTTACGATGTTGAGAAGCGTCGCAAAGGTTGTCAGATAAGTGAAACACACTTAATCCAGTGGTCGGGAAATCATATCTTTCTTTGAAAAATCTCAAGTGTAATTACTTTCGGCCTTCCTTTAAATGTTTGTGTGGTTCTCAAAGGCTCTCGATTGATTCTGTTGCTTCTTTGCTCATAAAATTGGAGCGATTGCAGTGAAATGGGGGTAGTTCAGGCGAGTCTAAAAATAGCTTTTAGTCAATGCGAATATAGAAGCAATTTTATCTCGGGAATATCCGTTAGTCGTGCTTTAAACACACGTCTTGATATCTTTTTCCACACCACGCGTAACAATCGAAGTTTTTCCTGTGCTGTGCGTTTGAAATTGTTCGCGGGAATATTATTTAAATTTGATGTCTGCTTTAATATTCTCTTAACAAAACGATTGCCAAAGTTTTTCATTTCTGCACCGATCTAGTTCGTTACGCATGTAGCTTTATGTTCATTTGGCCATGAACACGGATTCATATCAGAGCGTATGTGCGCTTTTTCCTTTTTTTCTCTCGTTTATTTATTTATTTTTCGTTAATTTTGAATCTTATTTTAAATTAGTTTTGCATACTTTTGACTTTTTTTTTGTTTTATGCATACATTTTAGCTCAGCTGATAACATTTTCTAGCTGCGCTTCATTGGATAAATAAATAAACAAAAATGAACAGAAGAGAAACGGTACCTCTTTAGCAATCTAAATATAGAGAATCGTTGAAAGGATTCGTAATTAAACTAAATCTAAAAGACGAATTTTAGAAGATTTTTAAGACAGAGGAGTGAATTTAAAGTTTTGAATATTGTATCGAAAAGGATAAATTTCTTGCAAAGAACGGCTCTCGATCTCTTGATCTCTCAAAGAGAGAGAAGGTACTAACTATTATATCCGAAAATGTGCCGTTATACAAAATTTAGAATACTTTAAGTGGTAAAGATGAAAAGCCTTTAGCATTTTTCGCACATTAAGGTCTCCTCTATCTAAGGTCTAAAGTGGCAGAAAGTCCATGTATCTCCAATACTGAGCACTATTATTATGATGATCAGTAATTATGGTTAGAAGGGTCGAAATCTAACCATAGTTTTGTACTCTTGCGGTACCATTTGCGGTACAAGGGTACATTAGGTTTGTGCGGAGTGAAACTCCCCGAAGGAATTGAGATGGGCCCACCTTTTATTATACCGATCGATTCAGAATTACGTTTTGCATCGATCTAAGCTCGTCCGTCCATCTGTCCGTCTTGGTTTCCAGCGTTTTGTTGGAGAAATTGAGGACAGCCACGTGTTCTAGACCAAAGAAATTGTTCGGATCGAAGTACTTCTTCGATCACTTCCTATATAACGCTTTATTTTAAACTGTCGTTATGCGAATAACTGGAGAGTGGTGTAAGGTTTTTTACTTGTTTTCTAGAGCGTCTTCTTAATTTCGCATCTCTCGTTTTCCTTTTTCTTCCATTTTCTATATAAATTTCACTGTTACATGCTGGTGAAAGGAGGAGATAGACCGGCTTAAAAATGAACTGTTTTCATAGATTATCTAAATGGAATTAAAACGCAGCAGTTACGTTGAACAAACTATAACTTTCAGAATAGTGTTGTTGTTGCTATGAATTAATAATGACAAAACTAAATTAAAACAAATTGCATAAAATAAGCAAAAGTGATATGAACTCAAAAAAAATGTCATGTATTTTTTTTGTTTGTTTGTTTGTTTGTATACTCGTATGTATATGGCGTTTTATAAGAACATACATGGATTTATATCTACTAAATAATCCCATTTGCTGTCTATATTGTAATATGTATAAAAGTCATTGCTCTAATGTAATAACATCATAAAGGGATATTAACATTTATTATATTTCTTTGTTATGTTTCTTTTTCTCTTTTCATAAAAAATCCTCTTATTCTACTCGTCGATGGCCTTGTTCTTGCGCTGTTGCTGGGCTTATTAAAAATTGCATGTTTCTGTTGCGTTGGGAACGACTGGGGCATTATTTATTTTACTTTTGGTGTGGATGTGGTGCTGGCAACAACGTGAACTCTTTCATCGCATCGAGATGTATCATACGATAAACAATCTTAAACTGAATATAAATTGTTCTTCTGTTTTGTCGTTTCGTCGCTGTAATACCACCATTACCATGGTACGATGGTAAACAATCAACCAAATGCGCGCCATGCTGTGCGCCTTGATTGGTTCACATACATTTCGGGACATGATTGAAACGAATTATTTTCCGGTTTAACACTGAATACACTTCGCGCATAACAATCGATCATTGGGTCTATTGGTTGACTGATGAATGTCGAATGCATATCACGAATGTTGCGATAATGAACGGATATGGATTTTTCATGAACTCAAATTGCCCTATATACTATCACTCTGCTGCCGTTACGACTCAATCAAACGACCGTGGAACCAACCGTGACCGCATTATTCATATTGCAACGTAATGGTAACGATGCCAATGAAAAATATTTCGCCGTATGTTGCTCCATATGCATCGCTCTCTTCCATTGTACTTTTACTTACCTGCATGTCGTATACATTGAATCGTAAAATACGTTCACACACGCGCGTGCAACGCACACACACACACACACACACACACACACGTACTTTTAATTGCATTGGATACGGAAATGCTTACACATACACAATATATATATATTTCGTATATTCAATCGTTAATGCAACGAAAAAAAAAAAAAAAAAAACGCGCGCACACATTAAATGCGGGCAAATGTGAAATTTGGAAATTTTACAGCACTTTTATCAGCGACATTGCGTACATATCAGAAGGCTGCATGTGATACGGATCAGGTTGTAATTGCATGTCCTCGTGGGACCAGCATATCCATCGAATTTGCACAGTACAACAAATTCATAGCCAAAGGTAAGTTACTCATCCAGTACTCATCGCCAAGTCATGCATCTTTAATTTTTCTCTGCATATTTACTGAACTGAAACTAGTTTTTTTTTTGTTTATTTTCTTTTTAATTTTTACGGCCGCTCTCTTGCTTTTTATGCTAAATGATGATTTATTCGCTTTTTAATTCAGTAAAATAATTCGCTCTTTTCATTGCGTCTAACAGATGGCATAAGTATTGACGAGTTATGCCCTACGAACGGTGATAGCAATCAGGACAGAGCCAAAACGAAACACCTATTGCGTGGTTCCACATTCGGTTCGCATACTCAAAAAGTGCCAGCGAACCGATATGCAAATTCCGGTCATCTACCCGAAGTATCGACCAGTTTAAGTGCAACACCAAATGCATCCGACTTATCGACTATAAGCAGCAGTGACAATGAAGACAACTCGCCAGAGAATTGCATGTGGCCAAATGCGTTGCAGGTACGTTTACATATGCAAATATACGATTGAGCGAATGTGTGTTGATGTAATATAAAATTCACACGCTTTTTATCTGAATTATTTACGAAATTATTGTATAATTTACACTTGTGTGTACATGCAGATGCATTTGCGTTTGCGTTTACGTTTGTAGTTGAGGCAAAACTTTTGCTCAGAATTATTGTAATCTCTGCTATACGCTCTACTACTCTACTGTCAGGCATCAGGTGAAAATAGCTTCAATTCAAATTGCTCTTGTAATTCATAAAATGAATAAAAAATAGAATAAATGCTACGGAGAGATTTATTTTAAATTCATGATGCTTTAGTGCTTAATGATTGTAGTTTTTTCGCTCGCTTATTTAACTTGGGTGACACTTACATAATGCAATCGCTAATCGCTAATTTTTTGATTATTTTTCAATCGTAACATTTTCAACAACGAATCGGACAGACAGAACGACAAATTTAAATTGATTTCTAATCTTACGCTGATCGTACACACGTACACCGATATGTATATATATATATACATATGTGTACGCAAAATAAAAGTACCCCGTAGGATTTGCGATTGAGTATTTCGTCAAGGGAATGACATATCGCCAGGAGTTAGAAGAAAAATGTTTTTAGAAACAATTCGATACTACCGAATAAAACTGATTTCTTGCTACCGTAAGGCTGTCGACCAGAAACAGCAAAATAATAGGACTGACAGATGGACAAACTTAAATTGGCCTTCAATTTTACGCTGATCATGTATACATATGTAAACTATATATACTTTGTAGGATTCGCAATTGAGTATTTCCTCGACGGAATGGCATATCGCCAGGAGTTGGAAGAAAAATGTTTTTAGAAACAATTCGTTACTGCCGCATGAAATTGGCAACATGTAGAGAGTATTTTAATTTAATCACGCATGTATGTTTTAATTAAATTGCTGTTAAAATTGAAAAATATTTTTATTCTTTGCTCCGTCATAATATTCTGTTTAATCATAAATATGCTTTTAAAGAGGAATAAGTTTGCTTTAAAGGTAAAATGCGGAAAAGCTTTACAGAGCATTCAACTTAAATTGTTTTATTTTGAATGCAAACTCGACTCTTATCGAGCTCGAGTTCTTTACCTACATTTATCGGCCAATTTTCCATCCAAGGACTCTGCGGTAATCTGTGGGTCTTTGAATGTAATCTCAACTTAATTTGTCTTAATTTGCAATTCCATGTTGGAGAGTTATAATCGCGGCTAATCTTGACGCACAAGTTAATCAAAGTAAGCAAAATTCTTAAGGCCTGATTGTACTAAAACATTATGAAACGGAGGCGTGTGGCGTGGCGTTGGTTGTATGGAAACAGAAAAAAAAAAACAAAAACTTAAGTTTTTAGGTGAAAGTATTATATAAAATAAAAAGTCAATATTGTTTCATTTATTAATTAAAATTCTGCTGAATTCCTTAAGCTTGTTCGTTTCTCGCTGCACTCATTAATAGTTGTCGACGCGAAGCTGTTTCAAGTTTGTGTGTAAATGTAATGAGCGCTTAGACAAGAAAAAAAATAATGTGTCACAAATTAACACGTAAGTGTTCGACGGGGAAGAAAAAGGTTTCTACATTAGGCGATATTTTTGCATACATACGTGGTATGTGAAAAATATATAGACGCCTTTTGAATTATGCCAACACTTTCGCTAAAAATTGCTTTCTTTTGGGATGGTAGAGTAAAGATTTGTTGATCCGGCATTGATTCGATCATATCGTATATATTTCAGGGTATTCTGCAATGGCTCATGAGTAATTGTGCAAGCTGAAAATCATATGTGCGTCTTCCGTCCAAATTTATGGTTGAGTGAAATTCGTGGAAACCTCAGCTGATATTCGAATTTGACAAAGAATTTTCATGTGAGGCCAAGAATGAACCTCAAACCAAAATTATGAGGTCCTAGTTAAAGAAGAGGCAGGCAACCAGAGGATTGGTGCTATTTTACTTAACGACCCAGCGGACCGATTTGACTGTTTAATCGTGCTGTATGGGACGCCTATTTTTGTGTGTCTGAAAAGTCTGCTCTGGACTTTTGTTGGGAACACCTAAGGCCTTTTTGGGCAAAATATTTTCATTGGCAGAGTTTCTGTGCTTTCTAGAAAACCTACGTCATATTAATTTTAGAAAAGATTTCGTTTACATCCTGTCAAGTTTTGGGAACTGTTGGGATTTTACGAAATTTTTTTCCTGTTTTTTGATTTTTTAAGGAGGAGGCGGGTAAATATACAAGGTTTACATTGTACTGTTTATACTTGGGAATGAATTCTTTGAGAGGCTTGCAATCAAAAAGTAAAGATCAAAATTTTCACTATTCGCTAGAATTTCGCGCAATGACTTAATTCCCGGAGGTGAAGAATTTATTTTAAAGACACTTCTTCCACTTCTCATAGTAAAATTTAGATTTCAATTTCTTAAAAAGGGCTCAGTCTCCGTAAACAAGAAGCTGAGAACAGTGTATTAATATTTTCAACTTCCTTGGGATGCTAGTAGAAGCAGTTCTTGATTTGAAATGCTTCACTTATAGAAGTCAATATTTTGTACGCCATTTGTGCAAACACCATATAGTACGTAACTAAAATTGAACGCCTATTAATTTAGAACAACTTTTTCATTTTCTACTTTTTTTATACGTAAAGTTATATAAATTTGTGTGTAGTTATTATTGTTCCGGTTAATGTTATCTTTATGTAGTACTCCTTGCTTCAGACTGTCGTTGAAGCCTGTCAAAAAAAGAAACACTGCAAATTTGATGGACGACCTCAATTTTACGGCTTGGGAGCGAGCGGAGTGGGCGATACCAGCGGGACGAGCAGTTATCATAGCAGCACAACCAGCAGCAATAACATCAATGCCGATCCATGCCCCAAAAAGAGAAAAATTGTTGAAGTTGCATACAAGTGCCGTCCATGTAAGTAAATTATCTGCACAAAACTACCGAAATGAAAAATCTCATAACTGTTACGTTCCACACGCATGAATACGAATTTCCCCTTTTTTGCGAGGGCTCTGCAAAAGAAGAGAGTTGCGAAAGTTTTCCAAAAAAAAAAAAAATATGAACGATGAAAGTCTAAAATATTTGCATGTATTCGGGTTATCGTAAAGCCGAGTGGGTAAAAATCGTGAATACTAGGCCGGTGTTCACGTCATCAAACCCTTTTGCTTACCGCCATCATTTGCTTATACTTAGTTAATCGCGAAGTTGGATTGCTTTACAGTAAACATTAATCCAAAATCTTTGATTCCGATAATAAATACACCACATAATACACCATTCTCTGCATTTATTCTAAAATGTTTTCTTGAAAAGTTAAAACGGGCGTTGTCGTCATTTGCACCTACATGCGTGAGGAGAATTAAGCGCCTATAGATGGCTTGTATGTCAATGTTTTAATGAGAAGTCATCAGCAGCAGCAAAAATTTTATGTTTAAGTGGAACAAGTCCGCTCTTGACCATCATAGTTTAAATAAGTTTTTAATTGCAATAATCGTCGAGTATTGAATCTTTAATACACACTACGATGCAATTTCAATCTCTTTAGTGTATTGACATAACGCAAATACATAATGAAACCCCGTTTAGAGCGCATTTAATCAGCTGCGAGCAAGAGAAATGTTATTAATGAGAAATTTTTGCTAATGCTTCTCCTCCATTTCTTACAAGTCGTCGAGGTTTTGGAGCTCGCTTCGACAGTAGCACTACATGAAAAAAAAGGAAGAAAACTTGGCTTCTTTTTACAAGCAATAGTATTAAAGAAAGAAATTTTATCTAAACAACTCTTCTGGAAGAGACGAAAGCAAAAAAGGGAAAGGACGGACGGAGAATGCATAATTAAATTGGTTTATAATACGCTGGACAAGACCTAAGAGAGAGGAGTGAGCATAAAATTTTCTATACAATCTTGAATAAACAAAAGCATCATTTCAGTTTTGAAACTTCAAGAGCTATGACTTTTTTACCTCTTATTTATGGCAAGTTTCGCTTTTTTCTTTCTTTTTTTTTGAACGAAATTGTTTCTTGGTTTTTGCGATGCAAGTGGAATTAAGTATTCCATTACAGAGTTTAATAGATTTATAATTTTTTTACGATCTTGATAATTTGCTATAAAATTGCAGTAAAATGGATTGTATATAAAAAGTTCTAAACTTTTATTCTGAACAATAAAGTGAACTTTGCAGTTGCATGCAGGAAAAATCAGAATTCGTATGAAACTAATTTCATATGCAAAGCTAGGAGAATATTTTTTATTGAATCGAAAGTGTACGTGAAAAGGCTTTTGTATTGACTTCGCATTAACTATTTTATGTATATAAATAATTAAACGATGACTAGGTCCGAATTTTAGTACATTCTTTTTAAACATCTTCTCCACATAACTATGAGTTAAAAAAAGTGCATCGCAGGTGTATGCGTGAAAACATTAAAGCAAAAATAGACTAAAGATGCATCCAGGAAAAGCAAATCAAGGCATTCTTATCGAGTACGAGTGAGATGGATTGCAATCTTTCTACTTTACCTTTTTTTCTATATACTATAGATATATATATATACTATACTTTTCCATTACAGAAGGAACATTTTTGTCAGTTACAGCTAGAAAGTAAGATGTAATCGCCATAGAAGTGCATTAGGTTTGTCTAGTGTATTCAATGCATACAAAAATATGCACCGGATATCGTCTAAATTGAAGTCTGCTACACATTCTGTTGAAATTACGACTAGGACTCCAAACTTTCGCGTATAGTTATTGAAGTATTGATTGCTCCTAAGAGTTGCTTCATAGGAACTAAGACTTAAATGTCTTCTTCACTTAAACCACCATCGAAGTTCGACGAGGAGTACTGCTAAGAAGACAAGTAAGAACGTCATTAGATACTCTACACCACACTACGTTAAGTTCCACTCATTCCAAGGGCGCTCTCTGATGCGAAATGACAAATTTAAGCCTTTGCAGACTATGCGTCGACATTATATTTCTTACGTCAACTCCTACATCGGCCTAGGCTCGACGTTATGTTATTAGATATTATTAATTAATTAGTTACTGGAAGGCAAAAAAGAAAAAAGTAAGTGAGGACGCTATAGTCAGGCAAGGCAGACCATTAAGCATCCTAAACCATTTGCCCTCTCATCGTTATGCACTCGTTTTGGTAATAATACACCAAAAGTTACTCATTACTTTCATGCAAATTCATATTCTTTCCACATATGGGAGAATGGCCAAAACATCGAAGGGCGTGATCCAAGTTTAGCAAAGTTTATTATTTTTCAGGTTTCGTCATAAAAAACTAGATAATAGAGAGAAAATATTGCACAAAATCATGAGATTTCATTGAGGAATCTTTTCCATGCCGTATAAGCTACTGATTGATTTCAAAACCTTCAACTCATGCAAAGTGTTACGATTCGCTTTTTCGCAACTTCTTTTTGCAAACCACCAGTGGGTTATTTAACTTGCTTACGACTATTTCTCATTTACGTTAGTTTTTTAAATCCATCCACTTCATGAAAATTGCTTGGTTTCAGTTAAAGGAAACCGCGAAGAAAACCAAGAAGGGAAAGAGTGAGAGATTACTGCAAACGTAATCAGCCGGCTTTGATTTTGATCCTTATTTGTCCTATCTATTACCGCAGGAATTGTCGTCGGCATGTGTGTATGTCACAGGGATTGTTTATGGAAATGTCGTTTACACTTCACTTACGCTTCTGTAAGTTAAATAAGAGGTTACCTGTTCTGGTATTTTTCGATTGATACTTTCATGGAAACTCAAGCAATTTTTACATACATTTCTTAGGACAGAAATCGAACAAATAATTGAAGTAAAGATTGAAATAATTGGAGCATGTTTTCAAATTTTGGATGTAAATGCAGCGAAATGAAAACAATTAGTCACAAGTGCACTTACCTTAGAGATCGCGAGATTTTCACAATATTCCTTGAAGACCTTGAAGTCAATTATTGCGGAGGTCTGCTGAGCGGCGGATTAAACAAATCCAACTTCCAGTAACGCTGATTTTTATCTATGGAATAATAAAATACAATCCATTATTTACTTGTTTTTTACTTTATTTCATTTACTTAAGTTATCGCCTATGCAGCGAGACTCGAACCTTCTAAGCTAAAGTATCGGTGTGTTATAGGTGAACAAATACCACAAATAAAACCCTTATTGCAGTCTAAGTTATGATGCACTTGACTGTAATGCACATGACTAAAGTGTGGCAGCAGAAAACAATGGAATCAATTTGGCTTAGGGATTAGTTGCGTTGCAATGTCCTGCCAGTAAGCGTTCAGAACTAGGACTCGTTTGCAAACGGCTTGCAAATTCTATGGCAGTGTTTTCCGTAGCCTGGTAGCATGTATAAAAAAGTGTCTTCCAGATAATAGAGTATCTTGCTGGCTGCGAATGCTAGTTTTTCATGCAGATGCCGACGCTGCCTGGTATAAAACAGTGTCCTGAAGTCCATATAAAACATGGAACGAATATCTTTAATTATCGAAACCATGCCCAAATCATTATTCACGTGAAATGGCACTTTCTTTTTTCTCAGTTATGAAGCGAATGTAGGAGCAGAGTGAGATTGTTTCAAACGCTGTTGAAACTACGAGGGTGTGGCTTATCGTATCGATTAATTCAAAGTCAGATGAATACTCTGTGTGTCCAGTGCGTTTGTGCGTTCGTATATCCAGTATGACAGCGTTGACGAAAGATCAATAGGTTCCGTATTTCTGGCCGTAAGAAAATGTCAATTTTAATATAAAAATATTGTGTCCTCCAGAGTGGCCCACTGAAAGAAGAAAGAAAGGCATTTGCCCACGTTTGCTATGCATCGTAACATACTTTTTTGCAAACCCTTGCAGATATTTTTTTACTAACAGATATTTTTTGCCAACAGATATCGCATGCCCACACACATTCAAAAAACGCGCTGCTCGAAACAAAGCACAAAAATAAAAAATCGACTAAAAGTAAATCCCTTGAGTAGTGTTTCACAAAGTTTTTGTGTGTGGGAAAAAAAGAGATTGTTGGGAATGCAATGCCTGCGCACATATATAGTGTATAGTGTATAGTGTATAGTGTATGTGCGTTTTTGCTTTGTGTTTAGTACAGATCTAGGTGAGGGAGACTACGTACACACACATTCTAAGAAGTCTGCATAACTTGAATGCAAATCAGATATCATTCCAATGTTTTCGAAGAATATCAAGTGAAACTAAAGTATATGCAAATGTGTATGCGGAGAAAGGTACGTATTACAATACGTGCTTACACACATACGCATATATAAGCATGAGGTATCGAGCTGCAGTAAGCTCACTGATTTATTGTTTTAATTTCTTGTGAATATGTAAAATGCATTACTTGAATAGCGCCCGAGAATTCCGGAATACAAATATCAATGCGTGCATATGTGCTCTTCTTTTACATGCACACAAATCCTTTTTTAATTCTTTGCTTTGTCTATGAGCAAAGTTTGTGGTAAAATGGCAAAATGAATTAACTGAGCATTTTGGATATTTCACGTTTTCAGATGAGTTTCGCAGCAAGGTGGCCTGCCACAACGATGTGGCACAATTGGAGTGTAATCCCTATTCCCGTATAGCTGTATACAGTGCAAGTTTTGGCCGCACGGAATATGAAAGCATACAGTGCCCACAGCCTCAGGGAGTACGTGAGGAAAGTAAGTACGAGTACATTCATTAAGCACAGCATTAAAGCATCGAATTGCCTCTCGGAGTAATGGCGACGCACATTGCAAAAAGTCCTTCCATCGTTAAAACAACTATTAATATACATCAGATTCATTATTAATGCAATACTATCTACTTCTGTCATCTCATTTTCATTTTGTTGTATTTGTACATTAAATCGATTCGAAAAACATTTCATTTTTACAACATTTCATTATCTCAGTTGAACAGTCGAAATCCACGGCGAAATGTAAGCCATTTAACCTATGAAAGAAACTTATTCGTGTTGTATGAATCGAAGGTGTACTTGATCCACGCATTCTGACCCCGAAATTCTTCCTTAGATAAGTGCATTCGTATTTCGAAAAGAAGTTATATATAGCATGACTTTATAGCATTTAGAGAGCAACGAAAGTCTACAAGAAAGTTGTTGTGAACTCCGGCAATGCATGTAAGCAGTGTATGTGTGCCTTTACGTACGTATTTTGTGGAAACTATTCATGTTTTATGCAATTCGATAATGAGAAGCACATTATTAGTCGTTGATTAACTTATTTCAACTTAGACTGCGACAACCACCCAAGAATGCTGTCATCAAACTTTAAATCAAACTTACCTAAATCTTTGACAAGACTCGTAATCTCGGCAGCACGTAAGTAAGCAAATTCACTCACACTCTTTCACGAGTCACGGCAGTGATCTAAGACAAGCTACGCTAATGTATTTTTGTTTGCAAATCCTTTTAAACGAACATAAATTCTTCCTAAACGTTTCTTCAAGTGTACCAGGCCAGTGAGACATTAATTAGACCCATTAGAGATCCATTTGACAGAGGTGCGCTGGGGAAAGATTTTTATGGTTCAAGGAAAATTTTTTTTCCGTATTCTAAAAGGTTCAAGGTATCTGTTAAGCCAATAGGGGAAAAGAAAGCCCACTCTGATCAACGTACTTTGGGCTCCACACTTAATACTGATTTTATTATATTTATATGATAAGTCGTTGATCGTATATCGTAAGCTAGGCTACATTCAGATTGGAAATCTACGAGCTAAGCCTCTACTTACATTCTATAAGAGAGAATTGATTTATTTTTAGGAAGGTATGTTAACCTTTTCGTTTTCTTCTTCTTCTTCTTCTTCTTCTTCTTTAAGTAAGAAAAGTGAAAGTATTTAATGTACAAGTTCAAGTCGCACAGAGGTACAGAGAAAAAGTGCAATTTAATTAAATATTTATATTTTACAGCTTGCCTGGCTTCGTATGCGACGGAGACGGTTATGCAAATATGTCACGGACGACGCCGTTGCAATCTTGCCGCAGATGCCAATACATTTGGTTCGCCCTGCCATCCGAACTCGCGCATGTATCTGAAAGTTGTTTATACTTGTGGTAAATCAATCATGACATGATATGCTATAAATGCTATTACTGAGAAAAATGGTCAATGTGTTCAGTCGTGTGATTTTAATCTTACTTAAAATAGATAGAATAAGGCATTGTGAAAGAAGAGCATTTGCATTTTCTCCGCATGACTTGCAGCGTAAACCGGCTTTGCAAATTTCATCCTTTTCCTGCTGTCAATTTTTCCACTTATGAACACTTCTAGTTAAGCGAACCTTCACCGACAATGCAGTTTAAATAGCACGGAATGAATTCACAGCAGAGTTTTACTTTTATTGTCTGCCAGCGTAACGCAATGTTCTGTCTGCCTGTGTCAACTCATTTGACTTCATTTGTAATAAAATGTCTAAAAAACGGTCTAAAAAAAATTGAGCCTTAATTCTTCTATTTCTTTGCCACTTTATAATCATATGCCTGCACGATTTGAATTAATTGACTCTACTTACTGTACATCTCGATAAACTTAAAGTAGCTCTTGCACGTAGAAAAAAGAAAAGGGGAAAATATTTAAGTCATCGATGATCTAATTTTCTTCCTAGTACCCAAACAAGTGCTAATGGATCGATATGAGTCCGGAACAGAGGCAGACGAACTGGAAGACTTCGAGGGCGACATTAATGAGCTGTACGACGACGAATATTACAAAGAGTCGGAGCCCATACCCAAATTGTACAGCAACGCGACTGCCGCAGCCACTAGGAATAATACAATAGGGAACATAACGTTTAACACGAGTAGAATTTCTCCTAATGGTTCTCTTATTCAATTTGAAAGCGAGACTGGTAGCGTCAATCCCGTAATGACTCACAGTGCTGACCTCAATTTGGAAGGTAAATTTTTAAACATATTTCTACTCATTTATTTTGTAGCCTTTCATTGTGGTCAGAGGAGAGAAATTCAACCGTACGCAACAACAAAACTTAACCACAATCATTTAATGTGTGCTAATAAATTGATTGTGCACAGTATTTATATGCACATGCAGGGTCTATTTATCGACCTGCAATCAGTAAATGGCAACAATCGTCTGTCTGTCACTCATAAAACTTGGTCGTTGGTCTTGTGTTAATTCCGTTTTACTTACGTCGCATATATTTTTAAAATTTAACATTTTTTTGTTATTTCCATTCCGCATTTTCAATTATCCAGGAGATCAGGAGCGTTTGTTTTTTTATCTTCTATCTGCGGGCTCAATCGGTGTTATTCTGTGCATTGTAGCTGTAATAGCGAGAATTGTTGTGCAGCGGCACGAGGGTTTGGGCACTGACACCCATTCAACGTCGTCTATTAAGGGATGCGGCGTGAGCGGGGTAGGAGGAAGCAGTAATCATGTCGGCGAGGGTGTTGGAGAAACTACACTACCGAAAGGCTTCAGCGACGCAATTTCTGAAATAGATGCCGACATCGATTTACAAACAGCACCAATTTCTTTGCCAAGTGTGTCAAAAAATGGGGTAAGCCAGTGACCAAAAAATGTAAACTTTTTTGTGCATTCAGTTACTAGGTTTAAACCCACATACATCCACACATTTTATTGCATACAAACTATCAGACATGCAGCTGTGTAAGTGTATAATATAAACGAGAAAAAAAACTTACAAAACAAAAAAGTGGTCAACTCAGCAACTGAAAGTACTTCTTGCGCATTCGCTCGGCTTTGCTTTTGTTTTTGCTGTTTTCCTTGTATTTATTTGTTCAGTTTTATTTTACAAAATTTATGATAAAGCGAATGAATTGTGCCATGCGGTCACCATGAGTTAAAACTTGCATTTCTTTATAAAAATAATTTTTGCATTTTGTTTCATTTTTGCTCTACGTTCCCAGAACTACATTACTTATGCTCCGACTTCGAACCTTTATGTTCCATCTAGTGATATGGTATCGCATTCGGCCGCGCTAGACTCACTACCACCTAATATCATTGCAAATACTTCATTATTGTGTGGACCTCGGCAGTCGCCTGATGTGCTTGGTATTTCAGCTCAAACGTATGCATCTGTTAACAACTCGGCGACAGGGTCACCAGTTATGGGTGGGATATTAGCACCGACGATTGTCATTGGTGCCGCCAATAACCCAGTAGATAGTTCTACTAATAACGTTATAAGTAAGTAGCTTTTATACTAAAACTAAATAAGCCCCTATTCATTAGATTTAGTGATTTGACCGTGAAAAAAATCATAAAATGTTTTGTGAAAGTTCTCCTTTTTTATACTCACCGCCAAAGGATGAGGAACGTATTCATTTCGCCAAAGTATTTACAATTCGCAGATGGATTCTGTTGAGTGCCCTATAAAGAGTACACATCAGGATCGAGTTCTAAATCAAGATTTATTCGTGCTCGTCTGTCTGTCCTTGCAACGTCTGTGATGAATAATCTTATGGCAAAATGAACACAAAATGAGGACATTCACCTCAATTTTTCGCAAAAGCGTTGGAAGTTTTTGTACGCCGGGCATGTATTGAAAACGGGCCAAATCAATCAAAGAGGATGTCGCACTAGAACATATATGGAAAACTCCTCTCTTTCCAAAAGCAAAAAAATGCGTTTTTTCTTTGTTACTCACAAACACAGATAAACAGTAAAAGTTTTGACATAGGTTCCATCTGGCGATCACCTGTAGAAGAAGAAAAGCATGATTCAATTGTCGTTTTTCATTTTGCTGAAGTTTACACCAATTCTTCTGAATAAATTAGTCTTAGAAATGCTTGAGAAGTTTCGTGTTTTCACTAAATTATTAACATTTGAATTTTTAGAATTTTTAGCCTAACTACACTTTCCGCTTGCAATGAAGACAAACAAATTTGTTAATTTGTGGCAATTGTGCGATGCACCGTTAGGTTAGTTCTTAAAGCCAACCTGAGGAAATAAATCTTAAGGCTGCGCTCAGAATTTCTACGAAAAGAGAGCTGTGAGTACTGCTCCACGCTATTCATATGCAGAGGTATACGCTGCATGTATGTACGTGTGTAAATATACCCCTTCATGTTGTGATAAAATTGAATACACGTAAAGTGATTTTTCTAATAGCAAAAGATGATGAAATTTTGTTTATTAAAAATTTACGACAAAAGGGATCTCTTAAGAGTGCCATGTAACGAACTTGTCTACGATTAACTAAAAGACAATTGCAACTGTTATATGTTGAAGTTAGTGTCTAAATATCCTTAATTCCACGCTTCATTGACGCGACGCTCCGTGTCGGTGGTTGTTAACAAACGATTTACCGTTGGAAGGCTGCATCTTGTTGTAGTCTGTTTGTAGCGATGGTCGTCTAAGTCAATGGAAAGGACAACAGTGAACAAGATCAACATATTTTTAAAGCGAGTATTACGCTTTCGTCAAAATCGTCTTCCAATCGCTTCAACGTTGCTTGCTTCCCTTGTGAATGCGAGAAAATACTTTTTAATTCTCTCCCAGTTTAGTTTTACTTTATTTTATTTTTCTTCACGCCAATACCAATCACGTGTGTCGGAGAGTAGAAGTACAGTAGAGTTGTTCTTCCTTTTGCGACACGGATCGGAGAAGTTCGTATGCTTTGTTGCCAGATATTGAAGGTCATACGGCGTGGTGGCGTGTCCGCTAAGAATTATTTGCAATCGATAATCTTAACGCATTATTCACGTGCACACAATTGATAAAATAAGGCCAAGGATACGCCGCCAAGGTCAAATAATTCTATTCATTGTTTTTATTGATATTTAGAATTTTTTTAAATATTTCGAGTCAATTGCCCTAAACTAAATTGAGTTGAAAATTTTGATTGTGTATGTGGAATCTAGAGATGCCGACGAATAAGATGACACCATGAGAAAGTCTAGTAATCGTTACATAAAGATAAGCATTCGTCCACTGCGAAAAGGCAGGGTTTGTTACTCTTTTCCTACCTAAAACATCGCTAACCATATCAGCAGCGTCAATCTAGAGGGGAAGAAACAGAATTCACTTAGAACAATGGGAGGTGCATTTCATCAGACTTTCGCCACCCACAGATGTATCGGTTTTGACACATAGGTGAAGAAATGCAAATATTTTTGTTTATTTATAAATGCCATGCAGCGCGTAGCAATTAAAAGAATTTAACAAGATGTTCAATATGAGGCAAACCGAGTTTACGCGAACAGTTCCATTTAAGTGCAGCAAATGCAAAATTTACAAATGTTCTTGCCACTTAACGGAAGTACCATTGAATACAATGTTGATTCCTTATAAAGCATAGCGTCGTGTAATTTGGCGTTGTTTGTCGTTCTCCTACAGATGTCTCCTCGTTGCGAATGTTAGCAGGTGATGTAAGCAGAGGATGTTAAGTTAGATGTGAAGAACATTTAAATTAAGGAATGAAATTTTTTCACCTAAATACTTCGTTTCATTGTCCCGCAGTAAGGTTTTTATTTCACATTTAGTTCCATGCATGATTGTGGGCCTGTTTATCGGCGAAAGCTTCGACGAAGGAAAACATTGACATACAGAGTAAAGTTTATTTTGCTTTTTTTTCTTTTTTTTTTTTAATAAAAACTACGCCCTTTTGCCGGGTACGGCAATTAATAAATAAATTTTAGTTTAGCGGATTCAGCTGCTTTTGTTTTATTTGTATAAATACATAATTGTGTACGCACATAAGTCTTCTCTTTAGCGACGTCGCTGGCTATGAATATTTGTGTTCTCTTGCATTTGCAATTTGTAAGGAAACTGAATTCAACATAGAATCCAATTATTCGCAATCGTACGCTTGTTAATTGAATAGTTTTCACTGCAGTCGAAAATGAAACCTATTTAAAATCAATTAGTGTACGAATTGGTTCTATTTTCTATCACAATCGCGAGCATTGCTAAGCAATCCATTATGATATTTGAGTGGTTTTGTTCGTTTAGTATTAATTACAAACAAAAACCGTCTCTTTTGTGTTTCCTTGTTTTAAGGTGCAGTAGTTCCCATTACTTCGCTAGCACAATACACAACTGCGCCAACATTTCGATCTGGTTATCTTATAAACACCGAAAACGTGCTGCAACGCCAACTTAACACCGCAACGCGACCTATCTCGACATCTAATGGGGAAGCCTATCTTAGTCAACAATATCAAAAGCAACAGCAACCGCAATCAATACAAACACCTGGTAGCAGTGTTGTCATAACAGCAACATCTACATTAAGACGTATAAAGGCGGCCGCACATCAACAACAGACGCAAATACTCACCGAACAGCCAACGGCACTTTCCTATGATGGAATTGCTCCTCGCACTCTGTCAACGGGTGTGCCGGTCAACTCACAATTCTACTACGAATGACAAAATTCGCTGGAAAACAAAAGGGAACAACTGCATAAATTTAAACTTTCGAAATCTTCTCCTTCCCCATCCGCGAAGCACAAAAGCATTCAAAACACATCACAACCACAGCCCGGAGGCGGACAAAGTCAGTAAATGGCAAAAATTTCACGTGAATGTAAAAATGTGTTGCATAAGCACTTTTAAGAAGAGACAAAAATTTGTTAAAATTCAATTATTCTACCAAAAGCATTTCTTTTCATTGCTCACAACACTGCGAACTGTATTTAAAAGAGCAGCCCTTGAGAAGTCGTTGCCTTTTCAAAGAGAGCGAACGCAGTAGAAAAAGCATCGAAACGTTTAAATTGCGAAATGCGTTTTCAAAAAACATTCGATATTTTCGGTTTCTAGTTTAGTGCGACGAGCAATGTAACCCTAATAGCTTCGCTGATCTTCGCAGTACTGGATGACTCCATCGTTATGCTGTCAAAAACGGTCTCGTTTGACACGAGAAATTTTTTTTAAAGTAAGGACGAGCTTCCGGTAATGTACATATATAAACTTAAATACACATTTTTTTGTACATATTAATAAGTAGTAAGTTGAACCTAAACAACAATGTGTCCATACAAAGAGACATACGCCATACATTTAGTGCATTTGTGTACGTGCGATGTTCTCTGTAGATTTGCATTGTGGTTGCTAAACAATGGCGAATTACAGATGTCCGCTTGAAGAGCACGATTAAGGATTCTATGTAAACAATGGATGGCCAAATTAATAAACAGTTCACAAATGAGAACATAACCATGCATTTAACATTCATAGTACGAATTATAGATTAGAGTTTTTAAAAGTTCGCCATAGACACTTAAATACTATTTTCTGTATATAGTTTTTTATTTGATTTCACGGTGATTGCAGGCACGCAAACGACACCCAGTTCGTTTTCATGTCCTGTCAAAGTCAAACCTATAATATGTATATATGCTCTGTGTGTGTGTGCGTGTGTGTATATAAATCACACGCTTCTTAGGTAATAGTCACTTCACTCGTAAAGAATATGAAATTTGGAATTGACAGAACTAATTTCTCGTGCTGAGAATATTTGATAGACTCAGTATGTGTGTACTCTTTGTTGAGCGTACGATGTGTGTAGTTTTAATGTTTCAAATTTTGCCTTTGTGTACGCATTCACTTGTGATCGCTTGAGGGCCAATGCTTTCGTCTGAACTTGAAACCGGAACTGCTTTTTTGAAATGTAATTACGAGAGTCTAACCAACACATTGAAGCAAATCTTCCGCATAACTTAGCACTCGATAAGCTCGTAGGATGACATACATGTGCAGGATTGCTATTGACGAATCCATATGTTCTTACATAGTAACGAGCCTCGAACCAAATGTGTCGAACTGTGTCCTGACGCGCCGAAGTTAGTTGTTCTACTTTTTATGTATGTAGGGTAACAGAAGCCCTAAAACTATAACTAACAATTGATAGCGGATCTTGGTGTGAAACTTGCCACAAACGCTAATGGGGACTTTGAAATGAGGAGTTGATGTGACTGTTCCTGTTATAGGTGGAACCATGTAGATTGCAACCTATAACACATTTTGTTCAAACGGTTCAAAGGGTTATTTCATGGAACTAAGAGGCCCAATCGATGAATAGCTTACGCTATTTTCGTTCGATGTGGTGGACAGAAAATAATCGCTTTAAAGTGAATATAATTTTCTTGCCCGCCCTCTATGGAATGCTTTAATTTTGAAAGTTAGTTTTGGCATTCGGAACAAAAGCGAATGCAAACGGATTCATCTATTCCAAGGCAATATCGCTTATTTCGCGTTTCATATTACGGATAAACTCGAGATAGCACGATTCGAATTCTCTTATCGTTCTGTAGGTGCTTAGAATAGATACTTAATTTTCAGCTCCCTCCCACAAACTTTGTGTTTGCAAAATTTCAAATCTTTTTTCCTTACGTTCAACCAATGGTTGCACATTTCTGACGTGAGCTACCAATCTCTGCACGCAGTTCCTTTCACCGTGTCCAATTATGAAAGCACTTTGCGACATCCATTCTCCGATGCTCATTCGTAAGCATTGCAAATTATAAATTCATGGTAATCTATTCTTTGGCGATATATGCTGTGAACCCTTCGTTTAAAAACAGCAAACTTGCAAACAAATCATTTCTATTCAAACACTTCTTCTTCTTCTTCTCCTTCTTCTTCTAAGCTTCTTTCACTTCACCTTCGCACTTCGCACTTACTGTTTATGAATAAATGCATTCATTAAAAACTTTGATTAATAATAAGCGTTCGCTTATCGGGGCGTCAGGAGATATACATCGCCTGAAACATGAGAGCAGCCAATTATGCTGCGAATAGTTGACACTTTTAAGCTAAGAGCAAATAGAGTGGGTATAAGAATCGCATCAAATAAAAGAGGAAAGGTACATACAATGGCTAATGCATTGAGTAGATGAGAGGAAAAAAGGAAATTGTGTCTGCTCATGAAATTTTGTTGAATTTAAAAGAAATAATCTTAACGACTGCTGCTTAAGCAAATTTACATAAATATTGACGCAAATATAAACAATAGTTAATTGTAATTAATTGTGGATTCACATTCCATGTAAAAGATTATGCGGACGTCGGAGAATTTCTCAAGCGTATAGGAATGTACAATTGTGTAGGAGGATATGTCCATGCATACACAATAATTGATAATTACACTTACTTTCTATCAGGCCAATGTTTTCCTAGGTGTGTGTGTGTGTGTGTGTGTGTGTTGTGTGTATACGAATTTGTTAGAATCTAAGCAGTTACAAACAATTATTATGCAAATACGCACAGACAAATAGATAACTGCATTTAAATTCAAATTTTAGTTATGTTTCATTAATGAATTTTCATTATTCATGTTTCATTAATGAATTTTAAACATTCCACAGCATATGGACATACACCCAAGTAAACGTGACAAATTTGTGTGCGCACGTAAATAAGTCTCTTCTCAATAAATTTGCCCGTATTATAATGGATTTTGAATCCAATAAGAAAAATTGTATTCAACTTGTTTTCATTCCTATTAATGCGTAACGAAGACAGATTGGAAAACAACTTTGTTCTAATTGCTGTTTGCAATTGTTTTTAAACGTACTTCATTTCCGAATTTTAAAAGTGGCTATGAACTGAAACATTCTCAATATTTCCCGAATCTCAAAAGTAGTTCGTAGCCTTACACAATTTGCTTACCAATTACGGTTAACAAGCTGGGTAAAAAATATTCCACATCCAAATATTCTAATCGTCATCAATAGCTCTTGCTAAGTCTGTTTAAAAAGATCTGTAATCCGCGAAAAAGTCGATCGATCGTGAAATGCTACGCGCGAAGTGTGCGAAGAACAAAACAGCGTTGTCTGCAAAAAAGCGAAGCGGTTCAGCGCACCTTACGATAGCACTCATTCCATATATATTTTAGATTTTCTAAATTCAAGGCATCGCAAGCATACTTTAGTTGAAGTATTTTGACATAAACAAACTTTTCTATTTTTTGCTGTAGTTGTTGGACAAAAAATGTTATAAAGCTTAAGAAGATTTAAAAAATACTAAATCGTTTCTTACATCAATTTTTTGTTTTAATTTTAACAAATTGCTCTCCCTTGCTAATGAGGACTTTCCTCTTCACCAGCTAAATAAGAGGAATGCTGAATACTTTTAGTTTTTATTTAAAAGAGATTTTTTTTGCTTTTTTTTTTTCAAAAAAGCTTAACACATACAGATGCAAAGCACTTCAAAGTATGCAATCTTAATTAAGTGCTGGTAAATAACATCGAGTTGGAAAGATAGAATTTAGTTAGTGTGGTAGTGTGAGTTCGTAATATGTGAATAAATTTAGTATATCTCAAGGAATATACATTTTTTTCTAGTGTTTCTTGGTCGGACCTACTCTCGGTTTGGCATCTACAGTCGGGCAAGGTATTTCCGCAATGTCGCTACGCGAAATATTAGTTTTTTCTACTCACTAATCATATGCCTGACGCAGACGGGATTTTGAAATACTTGAAACATATATGCGTGTCTGAATGTTATGTCTAATGAAAATTTAATTTTACATTCATAGAGCTCGTAACATAAGCAATTTTAAGTCCTTTCATAACAACTATGAAACTTCAGATTTGTATGTCCCATCATTTTGGGCATACAACGACCGTATACCGACCAGCCATTTACACGTACATAGCACACGATTGCTGTGGGAATAAGCACCAAGGTTTGTTAAAAGCTTGAAGAAATGAAGATTGAAAAAAACTGTTTTTACCCTAAAGTGTAGCTCAAATTGTTAGGTGTGGAAATAAATTCTATGCATTTTGTGCTTAAAGTCAAGTTGGCTTGAAGTGTATTTGCTGCCAAGCTTAACAATGGAAATATTTGCCACTACTACCTGTGGTTTCTTTGTCTCTTATTGGGTAGCTTATACATTTTGTGAAGCGCCCATCTGCCACGATATGATGAGGTGGCAATCAGGAGGACTTAAGTCTAGAGAATAAACCGTAATCAGATAGAGTTTGCAGCTCAGGTTCGAGCTCATCTCCTGGGTTGCTTTCACTGCATGCCTAGATGCCTTGTAATAGAAGTAGAGTCACTTTCCGATTTCCTTTTCCCGTAAAAGGTCCTTTTTCCCCAAGTGCCTCGCTTAGTTTAGAACTTCGTAGTAAATGATTTTTCTTCGAGAAGTGGGCAGTGGATGATTCCTTTCCAGGCTGCAAGGCCTTTTTAGAATCCAACGTTTTACACTTTGAACGTCAGGTTGCAATCAACTGGAAGTTATGCCCCACGAACCTCAACGTGTAAGCTATGGATACCACAAAATGCCAGAGGAAAAGGATGAAATCAATTTTGAAGCATTTGAAACATTTGTTTCTACACCTAATAAATATAAACAATCTAAACATGTGGAAGAAGTTATGTATTCAGCTAAGGTCAAATTTTTTTATACCCCCCACAAACTAGAATGGGAAAGAGAAAAGTTAATAAATTATATTTTTTGATTTTTTCTTTTTTGCGTTTTCTAGTCTCTTTTTTTCTGCTCATTTGTGCCACTAGTTGGGAAGAAGGTATGCAAGAAGTGATGTGCTTCATTGGATACCACGTTACGTATAGTGTTTGATATTAAGATGAAGAGAGCAGATTAGTTCTCTAAAAATTGAACCGCGATGCTTGGAAGCATTTTGTTGCGCAGTTTCTTGAAAAGTTAGGGTAACAGTAAATGCTCCGTCTTTCGATACATGGCAGCGGGTTCATATGGTTTGGGATACGACGTTCAATAGGAAACTTTTTCGCATCCAGCTTTCCGAGACACATATCAAGCTTTTATATAAAAATTCGACAACTTTCTCTTAATATTCAACAATTAACACGTGGGCGCTCGTGATTATTTTTCAAATTCGAGTCTAGGTGTCTCTCGCCAATCGACACAAGAATATACCAAAAAACACTGAGGTGTTAGCAATACTTGAAAAAGTTGTTCGGGGTGTTTCTCAGTTTGTAGCTACAGTAATGAAAACTAGACGATGACTGCGTTCACGTTGAAACCTGACTAAAGACATCCTCAATATTTTACCCTGAGAGCTCAACAATGGACAGCAGATCAGCCAGACAAGTTGATCAAGTATTTATATATCTTTGTATATATACTGTATGGAGTGTGTGATATCAGAACGGAATGACGCACCCCGCGTCTCAAGGCAAAGCGTGTCCAGGCGTGAGGATAGGAAAGTTCACTTAGAACATATAGAAGGAATTTGTACTATCTGCGTGTACGCATAAGAATTTCATAAATTCTTCGATTGGCAAGATTATCTCTTATACATGTATATAATATTTGTATATATATTGTATCATATGTGTGTAAAAGACAATATGAGTATGCACAGCTAGCAATTTTAAATGCCTCAGTTTTAAGTATAATACATTTGTTATGTTTGCATTGATTTGTAACAAAACAAATTGAGAAAAAGAAAATGATATCAAAAGGCATTAACACATGATAAAAAATGTAAACTTGTAAATTAATGTAAATTTATGTATATACAAAATATACATATATCCATCTGTAAGGTTGTTGCAACACGAAAACAAAACCGAAATATAAAACTGAGAATAGATATTAGATAGATAAACGGAGAATCCTCGTATCGATTACTAAACATCAACATCTTGGTTAAGGTAGAGTTATTGCAAATATAAAAAAACATTATAATAAAATTATAATAATAAATATAATAAATATTATAGATTAATTGAATGTTGAAACTTTTGAAAAGATTAAAACTAACTGAATATACCATACAAACATAATTATAATTATAATTAAGAATATTGATGATGACGTACCTTTTGTAAATTTCGTTCTTTAGTAAACATGTAATAAAAAAAAAATTCATTATTAAATTTATGATATAAAGTTCACTTTGTTTTATTTATTGATCGTTTTCTCAGGCGGCCAATAGTTTCATCAGTGAAGGTCTGTCTAAAAATATTTAATGCCCTTTTCGGGTGTATACACGTCGGCAAGTGTCATCCTATCTTCAAGATCTCAACCAAACCTCAATCGAAAAAGGAAAGAAAATCAAATCTTACACACGCACACACTAAAAACACATGAGTTTTTATTTATTTAGAAAATTTTTAGCTTTGAAATTGAAATTCTTCGAACTATTCAGAGGCAGTAGTTGCTCTTTGATTATCAAGCAGTTTATGCAGAGATTTTTAATCATTGCGTGCAATTTGAAGTTGAGTAAAAGATGAAGCCTTAGAAAGTGAGGTGACATTCAATTTGCGATTCCCTATAAAAGACACTCTAGAGTACAAATTGGCAGCACATCACTTTTGAATCATGCACTGTTGGTTGGTTGGTTGGTTGGTTGGTTGGCCGGCTCTGAATTATCAATCTGGAAATTTATGGCTTCGAAATGTCTTTATGTCAACGTCATCAATTTGCATATTTAAGAAAAAGCCGTGACTCAGGCTGCCGTACTCCTTTAATCGGGTGCATTCACCAATCCATTGGTTAAGTTAAGTTTTTATTAAACTGTTTGTCATCATTATTAAATGTCGTCAGACGGTGTCCTGCAGTATTGAGTTGGGATAGCAACCCTCAATATACTACTATGGTCAGGAGGTGGGTGGTAAGCCCCCTTAGGTGAGGGGTAACGAACATTTCTTTAGACGTTTAAGTAGATATAAATCAAATCGCTATCAACTTAGGAAAAGAATACACGCTTGGATAAGACGACGTCGTTTATACGAATATGGTTTACCACGTTTGAATACGGTACCATTCATTCAGTCGTGTGGTGCAGCTGGCTTGATAAACAAATCAACAACATGGGTTCGAGCAATTGCTTTGGAAAGATTTGATTTTCATTTGCTTCATTTGCTGGAGACACGTGGGCACGCTGACAACAATCTTGGCTGGCATAAGAGCAGCGGTGAGTTCGTTAAGTGTAAAATCAGCTAACCAAAGGATTGTGTGAAGTATTGTTATCTTTGCAATCGAAGTTGTGTCAACTCGAAGAGGAGGACATTGCCAGCAGGACTGACTTACTTGTTTGACACTATTGCTGTTATTAAGCTCGTGGTATGTGTTTTGTTGTTGTTTTTCACTTTACTAACTAACTGGTAAGTTTTGCTACTACAAAGATAAACTGCACAGACAACCAAAAGAAATGAGCGTACTATCGTACGTGAAGGCCATCACTTTCTCCGGTGCCTCGACGACGCACTGTCCAATGTATAAATGTATTTGTAGAAATTTAGAGTGAGTTTCTAGCGATGCACAATAATACACAGACTCCTTCATCACTACTCACTAAATTAGCCAATTAGGTAAAAACCGCGACTACCAAGTCAGCTCAGTCGGCAAAGGCATAACACTTTTTGACTGGGCCTACATCCATTAGGCTGCGTGCACGACTACTTCTCTTTCGTCTGTTCCCTGAGTGATTGGTCACATTTAAAAAAAAAAAGCGTTCGCTGAACTCGTAAGTAGGGGAGTAGGAAAAAGGGTACAACAAAACTGACTAACTAATCTGAACAAGAAGACGATAAAACTGTGACTACACCATCGGCGTGACATTAAGTAACATCAACCGTGCGTTAGGAAATTCCTCAAATTGTTCATTGTATTATGTGTTCACCGTTTAAATGAGAAACATAATGTTTAAAATAACTATCGAAGACTATCTCTGTCCCACATTTCCAGTACAGATAACGATAATACGCATCACTGCGAACATTCCAAAGCATATTTTTCTGAAGTCTCCCCATACTCCAATCTGATCTCGAGTTACGCAGGGCGAACAATCAAAACGCTACATATAGGGGAGATTGTGTAGTATGTCTGCGCTGTAAAGTTGGAGTCTTCCTCTATTCCTCCTTAGTGGATACGGAGATTGACCCTTAAGATGCAAACGTCGAATTAATTAATTATACTAAGCTTGTCGATCAATATCATCGAATATGCTACTGGATCTGAAGGATGAGCAGTCGTATTTTATTCAAATTATTAATGAAACTAACAACAATTTCAATTGAAACAACTTTCGTTGCTTTGAACGAATATTGAAGAAAGCAATTTCTAAAATGGTTTGACGTTTAAAGAATGATATTTTTATTTATTCATTCCTTTTCCATTATTCCTTTTAACATTTGTGATTTCCCAGATGTTGGTGAAAGTTTTAGAGAAAGTTGTTTCTTTTTGTTTTTTGGAAGATTAACAAATCTAAAATTGTGTTCTCAGTATGCATGAAACTGCATTTATACGTAAGTAAATATTAATTTTTTCTTTTTTCTCTTTGTGCTCTACAAAGAGCACATACGCCACGGAAGTTATATGTAACGCATAGAATCACGTTACACAAAAAAAAAAAAGAAGAAGAAGAAGAAGAAGTTGGGTATTAAGCATAACTAAGATATACAAGTAGGAAGTAGGAAGTATTGTTGAGAAAACGCCGTAAGGTGTAAATATTTTTCAGATCAAAGAAAATGATTTTGTTGTCATTTTCGATTTCTAAGATCTTCTTCTTTTCATTTCTAATGAACTGAGTCGTGATTGTGAAACTCAACCACTACCTCGAAGATTCCTTTTCTTTAACAAAAATATTTATTTTACTAAAAAATGTGTGCTTCATTAAACATAGAGCAAATTTGCGAAACATTCTTCACCCATAGGGTGCATTGATTTACGCTTAAGCTCCTAATTAGTAAATATTTAACAATTTGCAACCGAGCCGTTTAGTTGTTTTTGTAGGTTTTACTTGGTTTACGTTAAGTTTTGTGTTTGCTCTGGTGAACGAACAATTTTAGTGCGACGGATTGTTTAGCCAATGAGTCCGTAATGTTGCTACGCAGCAAAAGGGAGCTTACGCATACAACGTGTATTGTATTTGTAGTGTATTTTCAATAAGATTTTTATTTTCTCCGATTTCGAAATGCCTTCAGTACAGAACACGTAATGCCAACTGAGCAAGTGATGGGTATCAAAAAGTTCGTCCTAAACTGGGTATAATTGGTTTCTTTGTTTATTTTTGCAAAACTAACAAACCAATAAAAGGGATTTATCTTCTGTTCGCAAAAGTGCTTCAGTTAAAATTTTTTTCAGTTTGCTTTACAACAACACAATATGTATGTAAAATTCAATTTCGTTTGTACAGTTCTCCTCTACAGCCAGTTCTGCAGTACGAATGAATACTTAACAAATTGCCAGTGCATGTACACAGATTATGAAATACAGTAAGAAGAAAAAAGTATGCAAAAAATATAACAAAACAAGACAGCTTTCGAGAACCGTTAAACGAAAATGCAAAGTGTAAGTAAGCGCAATAAATGCTTTTGTTGTTGAATGTAAACATATTTTAAGGAATAAAATTTAACTGCCATTGTTCGCTTCCGAAATGTAGGCATGTGTGTATATGGTATTAGTGTACGGTTCGAAGAAACAAAACACTTTCATGTGCATGCACAAAAATCTCTTGCCCACATTAGGATTTTACACGTGTACGCAGAAATCTCATTAGGTTTATGTTTAATTATATCAATCGTAGAGAACACATTCGACGACTGCGTGTATTCTTGACCAACAAATTAGTTTGACAGCCTTATATACCGTTTGGCATGCATGGATCCATTGAAATCATAATAACGAACTCAATGCTTTATCTTTATTTGACTTTAGAAATATCTTTATTACGAGGCTGATGACGAGACTGAGAAAGAAAACACAACAACCGACAGCGATGTCAGTTAGCGATAAGCGTAACTTACAGAAAAAAGTCTGCCCAATGTTAATATGGCGATAAGCCATAGAGCGAAAAATCGATGCAAACATTTTGGAAAAACTGTATACACAATATATGATATGGTCCTTGAGACGTTACCTTTCAGGCTATTCAGGATGTTTAAAAGGTTCTATTGCTTGTTAAAATCGCATTTTGACTCTGTGGATGTGTATAGCTGTGCTTTACTTATCCATCATTCAATGGCGAAAAGATGTATAAGTCGAGTATCGCAAGTGTGTATGTAACTTATACGTAATATTGCTTAACATCGCTGGCGTTTCTATTTTAATTAATTCTCTTTCAGTTGTTGTTCGTTCCACTCTAAATACCTGCATAATAAAGGGAAAAGACTTCTGACCAATTCCCACAGACATTCGTTATAAATATGAGAGAACTGCCATAGAAAATTTTAATTAATCTCATTTATATAAGCGTGATAATAACTTCCCTGGGTGTGTCAAAAATCAGTTCTTGACCTCTGTGCTACGGTATCCTAGAAATTCTGAGTGATTTGCCATCTCGTCTTAACATCCTGAAAGGTGAAATCGATTCGTTAGTTCTGTTAAATGAGATCAAGGCAATGGTACCCTGTTGCGCATCTCATGTCTTTCACCTCAATGAACGCATTGCATGTAAAACCACTGTAGTAAAATCCCTGCATGTGTTATGCTTCTTTCACAAAAATCACAAATTGCTCTGAGAAAGATTGTGGCCAGAAATGTCAAACTCCGTTCAGTGCAAGCTTCAAACGTTGACCTATGCATTAAAATTTCTATCATTTAATTTTTCCTTTTTAAGTTTATGTTTTAATTATCTGAGCTAGAATAATATTAAATTTCCAATCGAATTGTTTGGTCATGCATAGAAATAAATGCATAGAAATTTATGTTTACACGATTGCTATTACGGCCACATGAGATTAATTGTTAAAAGTTTTTCAAGTGCATTACGACAATTATTTGCATCTTTCATCAAACTAATTAATTTGTCTAGAACAAAACATCGGCTTACATTTTAAAGATTAATAAAACGATTGCGTCGGTCTTTCTTTACTAATCAATCGATCATATGTGAAATTATTGAGGTTTCTAATCTGGAGTATAGGGGTCAAAATTTACGCAAGATTGGAATTTGCGGTAGGAAGTATTGGCAACCAGGCATGTATTGGCAAATAGACATGTAGCCTGCTGACAACTTAGGGTTAATAAAAATGGTGCGTTACACAGGAGAGCAGCATGCGTTCATTCATTGTTGAATGAATACGTATTTCAAAAATAATGAAAGTTTGGCGGAAGAAATATGGTCGGAATCTTAGTTTAACTTCGCAAGCTGTGACACCACTAGATTGCTTTTCATGGGGCCATGCCGACAAGCCTACGACCATCCGTACATTAGGGGAGGAGATTCAACGCTCCATCAACGAAATTCAGTCAACTTTGCGCAAAACGGTCTTGCTCCTCTTCCGATTCGCTTGAGTAGCCGAATCGGTAAGAACTGCGACTACCACTAAGTCAGTGTTCGCGGGTTCAAATCTTAAGTGTGGAATAGTTTTCTTTTGTCGTAGCCATAGCAAGCGCATAGTTGGTAAAAGCGTAATACTTTTCGATTGGATACATACTCACTGAGCTGCGGTCACCCCCCTCTTTCCCCTCTTCAGTCTGGCTGTCACTGTGTCATGCTAATACAACCTATTTCGTCATGCCTTTATAAATTAGTGAACCCTAGTGGTCGATGATGAATGCATTAACGATTTAAGGTAAATGTTAGTAAAGTAAAATAAATTTTGTCAATTAAAGAAATTCTCGCTCTTAAGTTTTATATAATTTTTGCTTTATCTCTGGCAAAAAGTTTTAAGAAAGGGAGTTAAAGTAAACTAAAGGAAATTACGCAGGAAACCATGACATTCGCAGAAGAACAATTTTTTTCTTAAATAAGATAATGATAAGTGGGAATAAGAATGAGAATGAGAAAAACTTAACGAGATAAGAACATGTAATTTTATCAAGCTGTAGAAAGAACGAGGTGTGAGTAGCGCACATACACAAATATTCTCGCAAAAACAACATAATACAACGTAACGCAAACTCTTTAACACATTAATCCAGTTTACTGGTACAATATGCAAGATAAGCACAACTTCTCGCAAATCAAACAGTAGCAGCTTACTCAAAATTCCATCGGCCCTCGTGTGGCGTATATAGGGCAGGGATTGTGGGGCCCACAAGGTACAACTTTTACAAAATCAATTTTTATATTCATTAGTAATACAAAACAATACAAAAAGAAGAACTTTAAATATTCCCGCATGGAATGCTAGGCAATGCCTAGCCTACTATGTAATGTGTAATGAATTTATAATTCCAGTGCTTGTCATATTTGTGCTTAAATTCAATTTCATGTCAGCGTGAAAATAATTTCCTATCTAATAGCCTGTCTTTCTATCTCCTCATACGTCGATCAAATATGCATACAGTTTTTGTTGTTGCTTTTTTTAATGCAATAAGCCGTAAACGGGGTCTACAATTGTTGTGCAAAATTATTCGCTACTGGCACCTACCGGTTATTGCCGCTTGCACACTTTGTGTGAATCATGAGTATTTGCTTAGGCACACACGCGACTCTATTAAAATATTTAAAATTTCCAAACGTGCAGCCCAAACGTATTGCTACAATAAAATTGACATCAACGCAATATAGGCTGTGAGAGAGTAGCAATTTAAAAGTCAGGATTATTTAAAATATATCCATTGGAGTGGTTCAGCGGACGAAGGAACACTTTCTTCTTATATGTTATGTCCATTAATTACCTTGCAATGGTCATGGCTTAGCGTGACTTATGTCACACATTCTCTTAGTGAGTTCATATCTGGTTAAGAATCGTGCTTAAGAATACGTGTTATAGATACAGGAAAGAACAGCAAACACAACTCTGTCTTTATTTAATTTTACAAAAATTTCTTTTTTGTGCATTTTTTGTACTTGACATTAAGTTGTGCAGATTGCAACTCTGTTGTAAATACAAAATATTACGCCACCTGATGACAGCCGGTTTGCTTATCTGCAATTGTAATAAAATCTTTGCCAAAAAAATGGAGCAGTTGGCCCAGAGAAAGAAACGAGATTTGTTCCTTCCTGTTTCCTAAACATGATGCACATTTTATTTTTAGGTTTCGTACATCCCTTTGTTCGGGTATGAATGTGAAGAGGTTACATGGATTAGAAGTCCATTCGTTTTGCAAACCTCTTAATAGCTATCGAGTGGAATTTATTTTGGCTTTCAATTAGAAGTCACCGCTTCTGCATACGTCGATAAAGAGTTCGTCAATTCAATAATGTTAGCAGAGAATTTTCGAACGTCTAAAAAGTGCCTAAATAGAAAGATTTCTAACGTCTAGGTGAGAAGTCAGTAATTTTTTTCTAGTCAAGTGACCCGTAAATAACAGGTTGCTATGTTTAAAACTATCGAAATAGTTTACAATAAACGTGTCTTGAGCAAAAAGCTTTTTTTTTTTTTTTGCTGTGTCGGCCGGACGCAGAAACCTTCCAAAGATACTACTGGTCCGTTGCAGCACCATTCATGGCACTTACGTATTAAAACTACGCCGCACTACACGCACTTAATCAATCACTCTCCTACGTGGAACCACCGCGTTGAATATTACTTCGCGGAGGACGGAAACTTATACAGCGAGTGACGTAATAATTTATTTTCCCATACATTCCATACATGTTCCTTTCGCCGTTCGTTCCCCACGCACTTGCCGTTTCCTCGTCGAGACGAACTGTTTTTCATTCCTTGTAGCCTCTGAGGACTGTCTGTTCGCATGACGCTGGTCGTATGTGCGCCTCGTCTCGTCTGCCAATATATCAATTGTTGACATAGTGCCTACCAATACGAGGGATGCTTCCTCTGAGACTGTGCGGAATCCGCATATTTGCCGCAGAACGCTGACACGATACATTGCCGCCTACTTGCGATCAACCGATTTTGCCCAGAAAGATATAATAATTTATGCATTAAGACAGCATACAGGGGTGCCGAGGAGACCGACGAAAATGCGTGTATGTAAGCCCGATTACTAAAAGTATTGGGAGCTCTTCAGTTCATTGGTTGATTTGTGGAAACCACTTAAGAAATGTTTCCTTAAATAATTCATTTTTATTTACAGCCCTTCTAGAGAATCCGGAAATCGAAAGTTCACTGAAGTGGGCCAAAATGTCTTTAGAATAACTTGAAAAAAATTAAAAACTCGGTCAATGACGGAATGTTTACCACAAGTTTTTAATTTGTGGTAATACGTATGAGCAGCTTCTCTACGCTTCAGAGCTGCCCGGTTTCTTCTTTTACTTATGCAAAATAAAATATTCGTCAAATTTGAAAATTTCCTTCCAACACCAGTTCGGTCCAAGCTACAAATAATTGATTACCGTTTTCATGTAAATGCTGGGCCCTGCTAATCCAACTTTCTTTTTGTACTCAAAGAGAACGCGCTAGGTTTCTATTTGTGCCTAAATATTCTAATATATATGGGATCTGTTCGGAATGCCTTCAACAAAACGATGATTAGAATGAAATTATATTCATGCCGTTTCTATCGTTCTTGTCATTTCACATTTCACATTTCACAAGCAACGCCACTCATCAGGATCATCAGAAATTGTGGATGTGAAACAGTCATAAGCGTAGTACGCATAGGTGTGTGCAAACATATTTGCCTTTATTTAAATTGTATATAAATCAGTTAAGTCCTCGTGTGATATTCAAACTTGTATGTACTTTGAGTTAAGCTAAGCAAACTCAACATATACGTATCCACAGATGTGACCGCTTTGTACATTTGTGCAGAACCATTTGATAATTTCTCTACGTAAGCAGTTGTTACACGTTTGTAATATCAAGTGAAGACGACATGACAGGCGTTATGTTTATGCAGAATATGACACATTTCATACATCCACTGACTGCATTGTTTTATCTGATAAAACAACAATTGAAACACTTTCCCAGAATTAAACAATAAATACAGTATGCCGCGTCTAGATAGACTCACTCACTGCACCACATTGCATACAAAGTGCTCATAAATTGCAAACTAACGAGGCTCGATATTTTCTCTTTTAAATGACACGAATATATGGCAGGCGCCCTTGTTTGCTAATCAAATTTAATATTCACAAATGTCATTTTAATAATTAACTAATTACGTGAAATTTGGCAACAAAAATTATTCAGTCGAACTCTACGAACGTACACAAATTGCACACAATTGCAATTGAATATGTTATTGTTCTAAATGCATGCATGAAACTAACTAAAAGCATCAAAACCAATAAATAATAAATAAGCGAAAAGATCGAGTTTGAAGCTCGGCATGATAAGTAAAGTGCAATGACTTCAAGTCAATCGATATGAAAGTGCATAGAAGACTACATACCACAACATTGTAAATAAAAACGATGGTAAATGAAAGCTCTTGGGCGTGGTAAAGGTAAGCTCGGAAGCAATTTAAGCACAGATTATGCCTACGATCACCTACCGCAATAAGAAAACCAATCTCGTTTATAAATTTTTGAAGGTTTTTTTCTTTTACAAATGGAACAATACTTGGCCGTGCCCAATTGTCTGTCCAGCGGTGATCTGAAAACATTTGAATTCGCCAAGTTTTGAACGGACGAATACATTTTAAAATTTTGTTCTTAACAATTTGCAGCTTTACAGCTTTAAAGCAACAACTTTACTCTTTTTTTCTTCTTTTTGTTCCGCTACTTTAAAAGGAATATGCAAAGATATGAGTTTGTCTTAAAAATTTTATATAGAAGAATCTCAAAGTATAAAATAAACTGTGAAATGAAGATCTTTTCATACTGCTAATGAATGGATGGAATCATGCTGCTTCTATTACGCTCAAGGCTGGTTCGAATACAATGCAATGAATCTGTAAGGCAGCCAGAATACAATTTGTCGTGATAGTAATACTTTCAGGTCTAGGATCGGTGCGCGTTGACAATCACAGTCATTACAACCTCCGCCAAGAAGTAATTATCCCCCTAGCATAGAAGACGCTTAGTTCCTAGAAAGTTATCACTTAGTTTTAGATTGTCTTTCAAAAATTAGTCGGTTGGGACTGGGAGCTCGCTCACATAATTTAATATAGGTTACACTGCAGTTTTCTCGGCCTAATTTCTCTAAATATTTTACTAAGTAAGCCATTCACCTTGAAAGTGGCATAAGCCGCTTTTCCAAAAAAAAAAAAAATGTAATATTGGTTTTTACATTATATGCATGTTTTTTACTCGACAGCTTGTCTAAGTCTAAGTTCTTTCTGTCTCTTTTCAAATGTGAAATTCAAATTAACATAACCGAATAGCTTTTCTAGGCAATTTAATTTGAAGGCGGTATAAATGAAAAACTCCCGTCCGACTTCGACAGCTATTCGTAAGTATTCGTGACTATTTCATACTCAAAACGAGGTAATTGCTTTGAGCAAAGAAATGGAAGCATATTTTTCTTCAAAGTTGACACAAATTTTATTCAAATGTTTTAAAATGCGAATCGTTAATTATTTCAATTTTTTCGACTTACATCGCTTTCAGAAGAGACGGTTCATATTGTGGATTAATTTTTATTCAAAAATTTTCATCCTCATATTCCGTTGTATGTGGAATGGTAAAAGAAAAAAAAATTTATTTGAATTCTGGATTATCTGTGTAATAAAAAAAGTTTCCGTTTAAAAAAGGAGAAAAAAAGAAGGAAAATTGAACTTTTAAGTAACAAAATCTATGTTTATATTGTATTATTGTGAAAATGTTTCATGCAGCAACAACAAGCCAACAACTGGCCAAATGCCAAAACTATTAAAAATCAAAGGCAAAATCAGCAACATGGCTCATCTGTGCAGTTTGACCGCAGTTACCATCGCCACACCAGCACCGCATTGCACATGCACACCGATTCTTCTTCACATCCGAATCTTCGAACAAAGTAAAATAAGGCAAACGGTCACAAGTCCGTTGTATTTCGTCCGTTGCAACATTTTCTAGCTGTTACGCTTGTTGTCAACAGCGATTGTGCTGAGGCTGTATTTTCTCGGCCATAATTGATTTTACTTTTCAATTTTGCGGTAATTTCACTTCTATGTACTCGCCCGTAAACGCATACGTATCTACGTATGTACGTACATATATATGCATTTAGCTAATACATATTGTGGGACTTTATCCTCAATTCGAGCGAGAAGAAATAAGTTATTTATTGCATATGTTCGTCGCTTGTGTGCATGTGATTATTATAAATGGGTAATTTTCGTTGAAAACTTTTATTTTGCTTTCTTCAATTTCGACAAGTTTTTCATTAAAAGAATAAAACATGGCTTTGTTTCATTTTTGTGAAAAAAGAAAACAACTCCACAACGACTAGTATACGCGAAAACCAATTTGCTGCGTAATGTTGCAAATAGTTACATGATGAACTAATTTTTGAAATGAATTTCAATCGTCTTACGACTGCCTGTGTTCACTGCACCCGTTTTCCACCCATTTTTGCGTTGCGTTTCATTTACTACAACAAGAAGATCTATTGCACAACTTGCGTTCCGTCTAGAAGTCTTTAAAAGTAAAAATTTAACAAATGCTTGAGAAAAGGTTGTGTGCGTATGTTGTTATTGTTTTTTAAAACACACAGTTTGCTAAGGCACTTATGCTGTGTACACTGAACAAAGTGGAGTAGCACTCTACAAATATCTTTTTTTATGGTGTAGTTTACGAGAAACAAAATGCGTGCGGGATCAGGGCGCAAAAACATTATTTTTCAAATCACTCCAACAATGAAAAAAATTCATTTGCAATTAAATGGATTTCAAGTCATTTTTTCGGGTCATCTCAGATGTAATTCGAAGATCGAATGCTCCGAAAATAATCGTAATCTGCTCGTATAAATCATCCGGGAATAGTGGAAAGCCCAACTTTATAAGTAACTACCTGCCTGACAATTGGCAACGCTTGCGTAATTTCTCCAGCCAGTCTCGCTCTTCTGATGTTTATTTCACCTTTCTTTGATATCATTTCCATCTCATTTAAAAGTATGTGTATAATTACTTATCTAACCTTAACGCTTAACATATTCTACCCACGATTGTCCATCTGACATCACTAATGGGCTCTCTCCCTCGCTTAGTGCTTAATAGATATTTTGTTGAGACTATTTTACTGTTCTTTAGATTTTGTTGCTCGTCTCTAGTGAATTGTCATTTCGCCGTTGCGTACTCTTAAGCTCTCGTTTTTAACATGCATGCATACCGTGTTGCAACAGGGGATTCGTTGTGGGCTACCTGGTAATCCTGCTCAGAGAAGTCCAATGCTTTAGGTTGATCATAAACTAATAGTACAGTAGATAAAATCGATGTTCGCCTACACTTAGACAAAACATTTTATGCACCTTTAAAGATCTGACGAGAGACCTTTTAGCCATTTTTTTTTTTTTTTTTTTTTTGAATTGATTGGGAAAAATTTCGGATCGCATTTTTGAAATTTTGATGAATATTTGCCCCGGATTTCCCAGGTATATCCAATAAATCTTTAGTTGATGCCTCAGTTACTTGGAGAGTGCACTGAATCTTTTGGTTTTCCCTTCTTCTTTAGTTTTATTTAACTAATCTATGCACAATGATTCACAAATATGTATACAAACGTACACACGTTTGTAAACAGCCGATTAGGAATATTTTCAGATGGAATTTTTTTAAATTTTAATAATTATTTGCATTAAATTTCTCAGCTATATCTGACAAATCTTTAGTTCTTTAGTTGGTTGAAAAGTTTACGTAATTTTTCGGTTTTCCTTTCTTTTTTAGTTTTCGCGCACACACAGATGTAAATAAATTATTTACCTACAATCCGTGATGCCATGTGGAGCTCTTACAAGTATGACTCTTTGCTTTACTAATTAAAAAGAACTTCACCCAACTATCTAAAAAAAATGTGACTATTAAGCGTAGATTATCTTTTCCTAATTTTTATATTACAATTTCATAAAGAGGAAACTTACGAGCAAATGAAAAAAGCCGTAATCAGGTCTTTGTGGAAAAGCTGTAGGAAAGCGGTAGGTTTTGTCCCCACACGCACTGTATATTAATATCACTAGCGGCGGAATCTTATAAGAAGCATCTACCGTCGAAGATTATAAATGTTGATATTTACATTACGCAAATTGCGTATTGTAGAGCAGCGTTAGAGGATTTAAATTCTATTTCACTGGAACTCTTGGTCGCTTATTTCTTTACCGTCCCGCATCGTAGAAATGGCAAACATTTACTTCACTTTTGATTTACAATGGAAAGTAATCCTGCGGTTATTGTAACATAAAAACATTTTACCATCCGCCTAAAGATTAAAAGTAAATTTCAAAAAGAATCGCTTATCATATTAAACAAACACTGAACTAACAGGAAAAGTATTATAGCTTTTTCTAATGCTCGAATTTAAATGGAGAGAAAAGTTATATGAAAAAAATTTTTTTTTAAATAAGGTTTTAGTTAAGGTGGAGAATAAATTTTATTTTAGTCACTTTTGTTATGTAGAAAAATTTTAGCTTGATCGGACGTTCAGATGTGCGTGTAATGTCGATCTCTTCCCATATTCATGATATTCCTTGCAACGGTAGCTTTTCAAATACAGAGAAAAGTTGACTGTACTTGCCTGCACTGTCCTCGTAGCTAAAGGTGTGCGCCAAACCTCACCATCTTAAGATATTTAGAAGTCCCCTAAACATCGATTGGACTTTGAAATACCAAAAAAGCCAGTTAAATGAAAGTTTACAAAAACGTTCATTTATGTAAAGGCATAGATGTTTTAGTGCACAATAAGTTCACTATCAACGACAATAAAATAATTTGTTTTTGTTTAAATGTTCATCCTCGTTCTGAACACTGACGCATTGCTTAGAACAACAATTCAAGTAGCCTTAAGGCTTTAAAGCATACGAGCTTGCAAGCTGTTAAATTGGTTTTCATTTTTTCTTTTTAATCCTAGAAAACACAGTTTTTTTGGCCGCCACCCGACGACCGCACATATTCACTATTTTCAATCCACCAATTTACTCGTCCATACGCCGTGGAATTTTTTCGTTAATAGCGCACAAAAGTACTGAGACAAAATATCAGCTCCCCTAAAATTAGAAATCGTTTCTAAACAATATCTAGATAAATTTTCAGCGAACCATGACTTTATCTGCGTCTCCCGAATACTTCATATAGCAAAATTTGCAATTTTTCAGGATAAGACAACAACGTGTGACTGTAGTCTAGTTTTCCTCGGAACCTTAAACAATTTCAAAATGTCTTATTTAGATGTTTCTGTTTTACGTTGGTAATGAAAAACGAGTTTCATAAACACTGCTGAGTCATGTCTAATTGAAGCCCGCAGCCACATGCATATAATGCATATAATCTTGTATACGTAAGCGTATGCAAATATATGTAAAAAGCGTAAGCAAGTCTTTTTGCACCCTTTAAATTGAAATGTTAATAAGAAGACGATCTTCGCACACGCACACATCCAAGTGTAACAAATGAACAATATGAGAAAATTTAACTTTCCTTGGCCGACTTTTGAACACACTTCCCTTATGTCCACACTAACTTTTCACCACCTGACCTATCTATTAATGAAAGTGAGACATAAATAATACTTTGAGGAACAGAAAATACTTTCGATTAATCGCATTCACTTTTTCTCCCATCTCCGCGATGCTTCTTCTTAAACATGTTACGCTCACGTATGCAATAAATTAAAAAAGCACCTTCATACATAACTCAATATTGCTCATGGTACGCTTTGACGAATTAATCGGCTAACTCTGTCCACGCTTTAAAAATTTTAAAATTGCGTAAGTGTCACGAATAAATTGATTCGCGCATAGACAACGAGGCAAACTATGCTAAATTGAGTCATCGAATACGCCCGACCATCGGTAAGGACACGTTTGTAAGTAATGCGGAGAGATTTTAATCTAAATTATGGCTTCGGATGTTGCAAATGTCGGTGAGAAATTAGCACACTCTCGGTTACTCGGTAATGTGAGTGAAGCACAGTGAACACCAGAAAGCGCATTCTCTGCTATGTTATCTTCTTGTCTTTTCGCTTGTCTTTCAACATTTACACACAAATTTCACAGCATTCTCAAGTATAAGTGACGCTTTTTTTTGTTAATGTTGTTGGATCCTTTTGTTAGCGGGTTGTAATATCGCATGATATGCCAGACGTGTCAGAGTTTTAACAAAAAGTTTCCAGGTCAGGATTATATAAATACAAGCCACTACACAATATTGTTCTTAATCTCTGTTGCATTGTTCGTGTAAAAGAAAAATCTTTTAGTGCAATAAGCGCACATATTTAAATATGTTTGTTTATGTATGTACAAATAAAAATATATATGCATATATATGTTATGCATATACACTTGACGTTATTTGAAAAAGTTTCAAAGCCTTCAAAGACTTTGACATTCTGGGAGAACAACAAATAAATCAAAAAATAATAAAACGCAGAGCAAATGCTTCTTTTTCTTCTTCTTCTTCTTCTTCTTTGTTCGTTATGTCGATATTTCGCTTATTCCCTATTAGCTAATAATAGAGGTAATTAATACGATCTCATGTCGCTTAACTTAAACACCTTAAAATTGAAACGAATGAACGAGCAGTTGTACCTTACAACGAAATAAGTAAATAAAAAGCCGATAATAAGGATAACTGAAGAGGCTCAGATTGGCAACAGCAAGAAAACGTAAAAAGCAATAACCTCACGGATTGAAGGACGAATACGCGTTGAGCGTATTTGCAGCGATAAAAGTCGATAAGAGAGGATAAGTACGAATACAATTCTTCCAGTGGGTTCGACGGTGAGAAGAGCTCATGGTTGGTTCTGTCGAAATATGCAGAACGCTCACGCGAAGTATGATGAGACAGTGTCGCTATCAATAAGTGGAATCATAAAGTTCGCAAGGTTAAAGGACCGCTCTTCTTTTTTTCAAAGACTGTAAAATAATTTTGGAAATCGCTAATATTGTTATGGCAAAGAAGAAGTACTCTCTAGCGGCCTAGACCTACACAATGCAGAGCAAATAAGAGAAATTCTTTCTGCGTTGACTCGATCATGTCCATATATCAGTTAAAAGTTATGGACGCAGAACCACGTTCGCCTCATAAGCATAAATAAATTTCGGGCGTATAAATTATCCCTAAAGGATGAAAGGATGGAGTACCTTGGGGTTCTTTCCTCAGGAAGTCCCTATAGAGATGGGCTACTCCACTTTGCTTTCCAGGCCGATCGATTAGATGTTCCTATGGCAACATTGATGTAATTTATATTTGGTAAGTGATAAAAATGAGTATGCAGTTGTACTAAAACATTCGTGCTCCGTTTTCTTTAGCTCCTAGCACGGTTTGCTTATAATATGACGCACTTCGCCTTGGGTATGCTTATAGCAGAAATCTGGGATCAAATTTTGATAAAAATTGCTTAACCATAACATTTGGCAATCAGTTGACGAGGTTGTTCAACGTCCGTGTAAAGGAAGTAATTCCTCAGACGTTTTTCCATTATTGGGTTCTGGAACTCAGCAAAAAAAAAAGTGCCTAAGAATTTGGTACAATTTTTAAGTAAGATCTGTCCAATTTTTACTCTTCCATAAGGTATTTATACGATATAGACGTGCTTTGAAGTTGTCGCCTGTACGGTCATAATTTGGTCTCCGAAACCGGTTTATTTCTTTAGCATTGCATTGGGCAGAGCAGGAGGCTGCAGTTTTCTTGTATAACTGGAAATGAAGCTTCAGTAATTACTTTAAAAAATTGTGCTTGCCATCCTTTCTATCCTCATTATCATTCTTCCCTGTGGTTTGTTTTTCTTTTTTTTCACTAAGACTTTGTAATTACTTCGTAGCTAAAATGCTATGAAATTTACTTTATGGCTCGTTTTTGATTTTGTAGTTGTTATTAGCTCAGCAATTTGAAGTTTGGCGTTCAACTTAAGTCCACTAAAGTTATGACTGTTAGCAACTTTGTCTAGCAGTTATTATCTGTCGTATTTTCCTTTCTGCTTGTTTGTAATCGGTTATGGTTTTGGTTGTTATGTCCAGCACCGAAAAATGTGCGTAAGCGAGATTTGTCTCTGCGTTTGCAACACTTAGGTATGCGTATCAAGAAATCTTTCATTTCTTGATTGGCTCAAGAAAGTACGCTTCGCTATCCGTGTCCATCTGGTCAATCGTTCGTCTGTCGATCTGTGGCCACAGAAACGGAGATTGAAAGTCGAGAAATGACGGATGCCATTATTCGTTAAAGGTCCGAGATCTAGTGTAAAAATAGTCTCTCATTAAGCGCAAGACTTTAAGTTATAACCGATGCATTTGCATTGCCGATGTGGTTGTACCTACGATTCGCTGTTAACTAAAATAATCCTCCATTTGGGTTTTTGCAGCCTTGATTTTATTATTTTATTAAATTAATTTTCTTTTTTTTCACTTTGCTTCTTTTTTTACATTTCGTTCTAGTTGTAAAGACCTACTATCGTAAGGGTACTACTACCCTACTGTCTCTTCCGTTTGTAACATCAAGTGCGAAAGCTGAAACTTGACGGATATATTCGCTCCGTTGCTCAGGACACATGTATAGATTGAGTGTAAGCCTAATGCAGAATCATCTTTAAAACAGGCTTAGAAACTGTAATTTTTACTGAGTAGAGAGTTCAGAACTAAAATAAATATGCGAAAGAACTATCCAAAGTTAAATCCAAAATGATTTCCGAAGCGCCTACAATCAACGAACTGCTTAATATGCCGCCTTCTTAATTGAAGAACGGTGGCAAATTTCGATTTCCATTTGTACGTTGAGGTTAGACCTTTTAAAATACATATCACGGTTGATCAACATAACCGCTCCACTACCTCCCGGCTTGTGATTCATTTATTAGCTTGTTGTGCTTGGACTTGGGATTACACTTTTGCAAGCACATTTCGGGATAGGTGATGGGCGTCAAAAAGTCGACATGAGGCGACCTCTTTGTGTTTTCCATTGCGTTCGTCATTTTACGTACCCCTTTCGGTAACTGATTGTTGATGCGGTTGACATTGTGGGGTTTGCTGCTGGTGTTCTCTTCTTTGCGGTTTTTGCTTTAGTTTTCGCCGTTTCATGTTTGCTCTTATTGAGGTATTTCTTCTTCTTGATTTCTTTATTTTTGTTCCGCATACGCTACCATCACACTGTAACGCTGACCCTAAAGTTAGAGTTCGTCTTTATGTCTAGTCCTTGCGCAAGTTCCGTTTCACACATTTAAAGCACGCTTTCGTGTTCCTTTCACTGAACTATTCAGTAACTTCTTTAGATTAATAATTGCAAAAATTCTGTCATTTCGACGGAGATAAATGACATGCGCTGCCACTATCTGATGGATTGATAATTGCAAAGCCGATAACTATTTGAAATTTAAGCTTGACAGAGTTTCTAATGATTGGTTTGCTTTTTATTAGACTTTGCGTTGCTGTTAGTTAGCTTTCGCAATTTCCTTACCCTGGTTAAGGTAACTAATGAAGTCACTTAACTTATGTAAATAATCACATTACCACTCTTAGCCAAATTCCAATAGCAAGTAAGTGAGAATTATTATTTTTGCTTTGAAGAGCGTATTTAAAAACTAACGAAAATGCAAAATACTTTCTAAAGCTAAAATGTTTTTTTTTTTTCAATGACAACGAACACTTGTTACTTTAGGGTCTTACGGCAAAAATGTCTATGCATGCCTTCCGAATAGCCTTCAGATGCCCGCATAAGCAGCAGAGGCCACAATGCCAGTGCTCTCTGGTTCAAATCCAATTGCGGTACAGTTGACTAGGGTCGTAGGTACCGTGAGGGTTCGCTCAGTCGATAAAGGCAAGCATGTACCGGTTGGGCTTACATCCACTGGGCTGCGACTACCACCTCCCCACTGCTTTCTTTCGCTTTCTTCACTTCTTTCTAACCGTCGCCGGGTTACGCGAAAAGGGGACATCCCCGGAATGATTGGTCATATTGAAAAAAAAAAAAAGATGGGCGCGTACTTTTCCGATTGTTATGCGCGATTCAAAGGACACATGTTTCCAATTCATGCTTTTCCTGTTCACTTTGTAAGTAAGGCTCTCTACATTCGTCGCTAAATTCGAGCGAAGAAGACAAAAGAAGCATAATGAGTGTCACTGAATCTATGGATTCAAAAAATGAATACATTTAGGTCAACTTGACTTAAAGCCTTATGACAATTTTAACTTTCTTCATATAATTTATTGGACACTTGTGTCTCCATTACTCCTAACATGAGGCAGAACTTAACTTCAACTAGAGTGGGTGTTGTTTTCAAGGTTAGTAAATTTTTGTCAAACGAAATCCATTTTCCTGCAATTGATTTTTTTTGCTGTTGATCCATATCTTCACACATATTTTTCGAATGTTTTGATGGTAGTCATGCATTGTGGTTTCTCATATTCGCTTGTTACTATTATCCGTTTGTCAAGCTAAGGTTTCTGCTTTGTTTTTTACTTCAACCCAGCACGCGAAACAGTAGGAGATGGATATCTTTTAGGTTTAAAGAATTATTGCTTCGCGATTGGTTGATTGACAATCAACTGTCAATTGTTTCCAATTTTTTTTCAAATCTGAATCTCACCTTACTTGATTTTCATGGTGTTTCGAATCGGGGAGTTAAACCAACATAACCACATTAGTTGTATGTTGTATGTACTCTGTTTAAAATTGTATGCAAATTTGTTTTTTTTTATTCCGTTCGGAGGATTTTAAAGAGTTAATTATTAAATGAAACATTTAAAAAATCATAAATTTGATGAAACGTTTATGATTCGAACCCATTCGTATGTACGAATACATTTGCAACTTAAAATGCAATAATTTATTGCAGTCTGTTTTATTTTATATGACGTCGAATATGTGTTTTTCAGCACATGTGTCATGCATTTATATGTTTTTATTCGTAACGGCGAGTAATGTGCGGATGCCAACAGTCATTTTAACTTTTCATAAGTGTTGACGAAAAAAAATTTATATGTGTATGCATTATTGTCAAATGCAATCGGACACACACAAACGAAGCCGTTTTAAACTGTTTGCAAGTATTTTGTAAACTGTAGTGCTTGCAATGTTGTCATAATGCAGACACTGTTGGCCATGTGTTTGATTTATAATACGTATTAAGCGCGCGCGTGTGCTTGTTTGTGCCTCTGCCTGTGTATATATGCTTGTAAGGATAATGCATAGCGTACATATACACGCACTCGCTCGCGCATTTCCAAACCATCATTACTAGCTTGTAACGATGGTTTTGCGCGGTTTTTAAAACGAACATTGCCGCACTTACATACGTACAAAATATTCTGCTTGTTACAGTTTCCGTGCTGAGGTAGCATTTGCTGATATTTTAGACTTACCAATGTTGGCCGTTGACGTTTGACAGCCAACGGCGTTGGCACAATTGTTTTCCCTGGCTCCAAACCAGTAGCAATACTAGCGCCTTCAACATCGCGACCGCGACCAACTACAATAGAAACCCACACACGTGCACTATATCATTATGACATCAGCACCAGCGGCAGTAGTCACATCACGATAAATAGATAAAACGAAAAGCTTTGAGGTATATGCGATCACATAATACACAGGAGCGATACACAAGAATTACACAGCCATACTTATTTTACTTTGTGTGTCAATTTTTTATAGACATTTTCATTTTAATCTTCGCCGCTTGTTTGCAGGAGCCTGTCGTCCTCTTATGAAGCACACACGAGTTTCCTTTTTATGGTGCGAGAATGTATTGCCGGATTTTTTATTCATCACAAACTTAATTACGAGTTATATGGCGCTCAGCCTTTGCGTACGGAGTCCCACCCACGCGGACATTACTGTTTCGGTTGTTATTTTAATTTAAGGATTAAGTTGATTTTAATGGTTTTTTTTTGTATTTTTATTTGGTTTGCTTTCAATACTTGGACACCCGCTAGGTGGGCGTATAGGTTCGCATATACATATACACACAACTAATAAAACGATCCACACAATATAGCCCACATAAGACCGCATTCTCATATATACTTAGGTCGGATTATGGCTGTGGGAATATTCTAATTTGCCTTACGTTACTGTTGCTGTCGTTGGTATTGTTGCTGTCATTCGAAGTTGTTGTTGATTTATATAAATATTTTTTGCTGTGCCGGAAGTTGTTTTCCACCGCTTGCTTTTCACAAAAACATGTACAGAAATGAGCTCCTTATACAAATTTTACATTTTTATGAGATTGCATACAAAACCACCCGTTCATACACACACACACACACACACACGCACGCTTAAGAAGGAAAAACAGAGTATGATTATTATGTACATAATACGTATGAGTAACGACATCGTACAACGGCATGTCTCTGTTGTCCGCTGTATTACGTTGTTATTTAAGCGACTTAATCAAATTCTGTCTTTAAAGGACTGCATTTCTTTTTCTTTTTCTCTTTCTTTTTTTCTTTCTTGATGGGTTGTACGTGTTGTAATGGTTTGTGGCTATCGTTCTCGTCGACGGTAATACATCATCATAGCGAATTGGTAAAAAAAACGTTTGATGTTCATTAAAGAATTGGTTTCGGTTTTGCTTTACTGTCATGAAACTAATTAACTACAACGGAACAATACTTTTTTATGTTTGCTCGCCTAATGTATGCGCATATCATTAATTATATAGTAATGAATGGTCAAAATTTCCAAATTCTTTCTCCAGTTGATTTCAAGTGAAGGCGTTAAAGTAATAAGCTACACATGCATATATTATTGCCAACGAACAAAAAAGAAACGTGTGCTGGGCATAAATAATTGCGTTGCTACCGCCGCACACAGGGCATATTAGATTTGTGAAGCATTCCTTAGAAAATGAACAAAAATCAGAAACATTGTATGTATGTATACCCTTCAGCAATATTTTTTTGATATTGATGTTGCCGTATCTGTCTGGTCGTGTCCGGTCTTTGTCTGGCACAACAAATGTGCTTCCGTATGTGATATGTTTGAAAATCAATTAGCTGTGCCTCACGAGTCTGCTCACGAGTCTGCTCACAATTGCTAACAAACGATATGTGCGTACACTGTGTACACTAGAGTAAGTCTGCATTGTTATTATTTGACCAGTTACTTATTTGGTGGTGAATACCCAAAGATTCCAATTTTGGCTATACGCGACAGATAATTTTCGGTTCAAGCTGAAATCACGTGTTACTTATATACATATATGCACTTGTATATGTTTACATATACATAATTAGATGCTGAGATTTTTACTCATAACTTCAGGTAGCAGGTTATGCTAGTGCCAAAAAATTCGACCTTATCTGAGTGTATAACTTCGCTCTTGTACTTCGTAATGAAATTCAAAGAGACAAAGAATTTTTAATTAAATTCTTTTTCATCACATGGTTTGTGATAATAACTACAAAAAACTCAGCAGTTTAATTTTATTCGGCATTAGGCCGAATCTTCCACACCCAGTACCTTAAGGCAATATTTTAGAATCTCATAATATTTTACTGAATATCAGAGCATCAGAGCTACCGTTAGACTATAACGCATTTACATCAAGTTTTAGATCGACATGACATGCGGCGGACTATGACTATTTTCTTTCTTTTTTCTAAGTTATAAACCACAATCTTTCGCCTACTGCCGGTGTGACACTGAATAGAATACACAATAACAAGAAATAAGGTTTCGATTTTCTATATACAGTTTTGCGACCGGAAGCATTTCAAGAGCGTACGAAAAACGGGAAACCACAAACAGGTCAGACGCTAACTATGGTCAAGTATATGGTTTCTTAGATGCGTAATCCTAGCGAAATGGCCAATTTACTCCTGTCTCTTAACAACGACTACAATAAATAAAAATTTTTGCACAACTCGTCGATTGAAAGTAAGGTAAGCGATTTAGTTTAAATTATACAATGTTGAGAGCCCCTAAGTAGTATGCGCGTTTCAGTTAAAAATAGTACAGCGTTCCTTCGCGCTCTTGCTTCCAATATGTAACATATTTATGAAAATACTAACCTCAACAAAGATTTTTATGAAAAACCAAAATAACTAAAAACGGTCGATCTGTCATCAATTATTTGCTTTTGCAAGGTAATACGCCTTCACAAAGAAGGATAAATAAAGATGTTGCAGGTGGCAGCTTATACCATAATTTCCTGTGGTAAAGTGAATTTGGATGAAAATTAACGATTGGAACGACAGAACACTCCCACCACTGACGAAAGCATCGCTAAAGTTCATCAAAGGGTACTGAACGGATGTCGAATTAAGGTTAGGGGGACAAGATGGGGTATGCACACGTCCAAAGAAACCGTTTGTCACACAAACAGAAAAATTCATGAATAGAAGTTCGAATGTCGTCCGCAACCACCATATTCTCCAGGCATGACGCCCAGCGATAATTATTTTATTATTTGTTTGCAAACCTCAGCAACACAGTTCAGAAACAAAGATTTGGGTGAAATGATGCGGACATTGCAAAATGTTCCGGACGGTCATGATCGTTCTAGAAAAGAGTTCGCGAATTTTTAGACTGAATCTTTATATTGATTGCATCATTTATGAAGGACACTGCTTTGACGAACATAGTCGAAGTTAGCAAGGAAGGAAATTGTTTTCTTTTTTATTCAGGTCGGAGACTTTTCAGAGACGCTTCTGCACATATTTTTCCGTGCTGGCGGCAACTTTAGCCGCAGATTTTAAAAGCTGCACGCAATTTTAATGCTGTTGCTATCCTTGCACATCTCCATTTGCAAATTTTAAATGAGTTTATTATCGCATTAAATACGTATACGCACTGTTCTATATATAAAAGAGTGCTTTGTATGAGGTTGCAACTCAGAATGCTTTAGTAGTACTCTCGCGGAAAAGCTGCACCTATACATTTTATTATTGTTATTATTAGCATTATCACCACTAAAAAGCAGATCACATGGCACCAGCCCAGAGCTTATTTAGCGGTGGATTTGTTAAATCAGGCAACAATATAATGTGTATATAATATGGTAAATGCACTTAAAAATAAATAAACAGTATGAAGGGAAATAAATATATGCGAACTTAGAAACGAGTACAGCAAAGTAAGCACGAGATAAAAGTGGAAAAAAATAAAAAATAAAAAAAAGAACGGGACATGGAAGAGGCGAGAACAAGCAAGGATACAAAAAAAGTAATACAAAACGAAACACATCACGTTCGTTGAGAATGCTGCTGCACAAGCTCTCTGCTTAAATGTGCAAGCCGTAGATTATCTGCGAATTACCTGGGATGGAGTTTCACTGGTGAAGGGTGTAAATGAAGACGTATAGATTGGCCCATAGGGCCGGTGTGATGTCTTATAAATTTAACGGATTCGAACGCTTCTAATCTAAACCTTTGCCTTCCTTATATTCCGCAGTCTTTCACGGAAACCGCAATAAAATATTAGCGAATAATTGATATAAAAAATTTTCTTAGACTTATTTTTATAAATTAAAAAAATTTTGTTTTTGAATGTGCTTTCGCATATTTGTTACGGGATGCCAAGAGTTACTGTTTATTTATATTGAAGATAATTTGCAAAGTTTGCATCACGTTGCCCTGTACATAGCACTATATGGCAACTTCATTATCAATCATTTTCAGTGATGCAGTGAGCAGGTTTTATGTTACTCCTCAATTAAATTGTCGCCCAATACATCGACGAGAATCGTCTCTTTCTTCAGAATGTTTTTTATCCAAATTTTCGTCTTATCGCTCACTTGGTTAGTTATTCTATTTATATTGGCTGCTAAACTGTCTTCAAAGGAAGTTGTGGCAATTTTAGTTGGAGTCACAAAGACAGGTAGGATCTACGTTTGTGTCGAACTGTTGTACGCCGCCGGGACAAATCAGTTTTTAATTTCAGAAAATAGGTAACATTTTGGCAATTTTTATGTGCGAAGCATTTTGTGTTAAATTGTTATTCGTAGTGCGAAAAAGTCCCGTGATGGATAAGTGCCAAGGTGGCAGCTGAAAATATATGCAGTGTATGCGGTGGAAGTTCAAGAATCGGTCGCGCAGCTAGGAGTTCAGTAGCAAAACTTCGTTTCGGAGACAAAAGTTTAAACAGATAAATCAAATTTGAACGTCTTCTGGGCCATGACGACGCCAATATTGGAGATAATTTAACGAAAGGCACAGTAAGAAGAGCGCCACTTGAAGAAATTAGGGAAAGTCGGCAAATTAAAAAAGAAACGAATTTATTTATAACTCGATCTAATAATGCAACTTTTTCCAGTCTTTAATGGCACTTGGAATTTTTTGTTCACACTACATAAAAAAATAAATAAAAAATAATAAAAAAATACTTATCATAGTCTTTTTATTAATTATTTATTGCAATGTGTTTAGTAATTGAAATGCATTTTCCTAATAGTGTCTTGTCTTCCTCCAAAATTTAAAAGTTTAAAAATAAAGCTCGCATTGCGTAAGGTTTCGTTTGAAGTGCAGTATTGCAGTGTGTGCAGTGTGTGCAGTGTGTCCTTGATTAGCGAACCAAGTGAACACGTAACTTTGTGCATCATCTCGCAATCGGCTGCAAAACCAAACTCAATTTTTTTGTTTGAATGCCTGAAAGACATACAATTAAAAACTCAAATTGCAAAATTGTTTTGCTGCTGCTTAAAATTCTTCGTATTATTCATGTGAACAGGCATCTAAATACTCGTTTGACGGTAGCGTATGCAACGGAAATAGTTTACAGCAAACATTTTATATTCATGTTCAACGTTTACCAACAATAAAGTAAGCGAACACTTCATTGCAATGAGACCGACAAAAAAGGATGAATGTTTGCATAGAAAGAAGTAAAGGTGACATGTGTACATATGTCTGCGTGAGTATTTGCATGAACACGTGCCTCAAAGTAAATTTAAGCATCTGAAAAAACTGTAATCAAAACTTTCATTCAAACTTTCTCTCCGACTTCCATTATCATTGTGCACCGGTGTGTGAGTGTATACGTGTGCTTGCTTGCTTGTTTTGGTTATTAGTGTGCACATACGAAAATATTTACATACATGTTTTAAATGAAAAATATGAAAACATTTTTCATTAAGATCTAAACTTCAGATAAAAATTTTCATAATAAAACAAAAAACAAATAGAGTGTAATGTCGAAAGAGAAACACTAAGGAAATATAATATAAGATAGGTAAACACATACACATACACATACACATACACATACACATATATTCTAATTGCATGCCTCTATAATGCGTATATGTATCTAATAAATTATACACTTTTTTATATATATGTAATTGATGAATGTTTGTCAATAGAAATCAAATTTTTTTATTTGTTTTTATATGTATCGGTAAACACGTGATATTGTCTTTTAACTAAAAGCATTTACTCGGATGTTGCGCTATATACCTTTTGGTTCGAGGTAATGCATTCATTTGCAATTGATATCAGCTGAAGGGAAGCAAAGTCAGTGCAAGAACTGAGATGGAAAAAGCGAAAGTCATACCTAAAAAAAGGACTTGTCTTCAGACATTAGTTTAGTAGTTAAAGGTAAGTTAATGAGGCATTCTTCTAATCTTGAGTGATTGCAGTTGTTTTTGAAATTCGGTCCAAGCAGACGACTGTCTCTTAGCGTGCACTTTGCATGTGTGTGCAATAAAATGCGCTTGTGATCCGATCCTTCTTCATAAATATCAATTCCTTCAACGCGTGTTAAGGAAACCGTTGAGCATCAGATGTTTCGACCCTTACTTCATCTAATCGATTTCTCTTTTCCATTACTTGCTATTGTTGACAATTTTGTTCTCTTATTATTTTGTTGCTTTCAATTAAAGAATTGGATTACAATTGTTATTAAAAATACAATAGGTTTGCTTTCCATTATTGTCTGTAACTTAGTTTTTAATTATTCGCACAAAGTGAGTACCAGTAAGATAACAACAAACATTTGTCAACATTTATCAAAACAATGCCAATATTTATCAGTCATTTCGTTAAAATAACTGCACTATGATGAACTCATTCTCTCAGTTGCAGAAGGGTCAAAACCACAACAATTAGTTCAATAATATTTCAAAGGTAACCACACACAGTAATAACAATTATTTGATGCCATTCCAGTAACTTGGAAATTGTTACGCCCATCCTTCAACTTGTCTAGTGAAAATGAAATTTGCATTTACTTTACGCTTTCGAGAACTTTGCGACTTTGCGAATTTGAAGCACAAGAAACCAAGTAATTGACTAGAAAGAGGCCTTTTTCGCTTTGGCACGGAACTCGTACTTGCATAAAAGTCGAGACTGGTTGTTGTTTTTCATTGTCACTTAACCCGGCCTATAATATTTAAAAATAACTAAAACGAACTCCTAAAGATCGCTGAGTTTTAAAATACGAAATGATTTTCAAGTCAGGCTTAATCCGTTGCGCTCCCAATTATATCCCACATTGCTTGTGTTGCAGGATATATTGAAATTGTGCGACCTATCTTTCATTATACTGATCTGAAACTAACTTTTAATCCAATTATAGGTCGAAATTTTTCAGACATTTGGATGAAATGTGCTACACTGATATTTGAAAACGGCTCCACTCGGTCCACTCTTTCGACCATCTTTTATTTTTTAAAGTCGCTATATGGAAAAAACTATAGTTCTCAAAATTTTTCGATAAAACCCATCGTGTAATAACGCTTCGACACTCTACATAGGTACGAGAACTTCGGTTTGGCTGGGGCAGTTTTTTGAACGCCCTCTCATGTGTAATTTTTAGCATTCCACGGCGTGTATTGCTTCATAACAGTAAACTGGTATAGAAGTCAACCTTGCCGAATATGAAACGTAGGTCTATTTTTTGGACACAACCGCACGAAAGGATCCGCTTGGAATGTACAAAAAGTTTTAACTTTTAATATTTTATGAGGAAAATTTGTTTGCAGCAGTAATTTAACAGGAAAATTAACGGTTGGGACTTTGCGTAGAGCTATTTTTTAGACGCTAACCTATATATGGAGGCTACCATGAAAAGCAACCTCTTACAGGGAGAGAAAGTCTATTTTCTATTTTTTTATGTCGGAAACTGAAAAATAATAAAATTTGTGCGAACTAAATTAAGTTTGCTAAATTTAGATCATGCCCTGGGACGTTTTGGGCATCCTCCAATATATGGACGTCAATGGAAGATATGGCTTTACACGAAAATAACGAGTCATTTTTCATTTTGCTGTTCTAACCAAGACGAGTGAATGACGGTACGAGGGTAAGTGGTGGTCGGTGTTTACTGGTCGGCGTTGCTCTTGACTATAGTGCACTTAGTTGTTTTTTTCTTTTTTACCTTCCAATGATTTTTGGTTAATAATATCAAGCAACAAAATGCCGATATAGGGGTTCGTATAAGAAATATAATGTCGTCGAACAGTCGACGTAAAAGAGTGCAAAGCGTTAAATTTGTCATTATGCTGCAGGGAGTACTTTTGGAGCGAATAGAAAAATTGCGGTTCTTTGGACAGCGTTTTACGTCAATGTCGACCAGCATATATATCCAGCAGACATATGTACGTGCATTAACACATATGCTTGTAGAACTTAACAGCGTTTAACCGAAAATATAAAGCCGCTTAATGATTTGAAGAGCGTCATTGGCGCCTGAGACTTTCCATACACATAATGCAACGTTCGTTCGAGTCATCCATGAAAGAGTGTGGAAGAGATTAAAGCAGTTTCGCACATTTTATCATATCCGCAAAAAAATACTTAAATGTGGCTTTTTACGTAAATGCATGCAATGAGGTTCCACAACGTACAAACATGCATACAAACATGCATTTGCAAATACGGTTGCTCGGCTGTATTCGCAAGTGGGTTAGCAGCTGTATGATTTAAACCAAAGCAAATGTTTTTACTGAACAAAAAATATTAATGCACACGTAAAAATAAATTTGTGCCACATATTAACGAGAGTCAACTTTCGTCAGGCTACGAGAGAATTAACTTTTTTCAATTTTGCAAATACAACAAAAGATGCGATGGCAGGTGTGTGTACGACGCATGATTAGCAATTTCCCATCTCAATGTATAAACTTTTTGCTGTTCCACCGTTGCAGTGTTCTTTAGCGTTACCATTGGGCACAAACTACTTTCGTGGGCTCGAATGTTATTTTGTTCTTAAAAAACTGCACAACATTTTTTTGATTGAACCCATCGTCCATAGCCCGCTTCTTTATTTTGACATCATAGCAAACAACACGACGTGACGAGGCGACGAAAGTCCAATTTTCTGGAACAGTGAATGAATGATAAAAATTAATTCGGCTTTTTGTTAGTTTGCCAAATTTGACCGTTTAAGAGGGGAATGCTTTGATATATAACGAAGAACGTATGAAATTTTGGAGTTAAACACTAAACGCATTTATTATTTAAAATATTTCGTTTTGATTTAATCGCAAATATTTTCAAATAATCAGAAAACTCGCAATTGTGTTCATTACCCAACGATGACTTCATAACACTCAAAAACTTCCCAGCGAAGACTCCGGAAGGAAAAGGTGTAGAGAAAAGAACAAAATTTGCGTAAGTATCCATTTCTAAAAACTCTCATGTAAAACTCATGTGTGCATCGAGCTAATCCCGGCCGTTTTCTATTTGTTCGTAAGTGTTCTTGCGTATGTGCATACGAGTACATTTGAATACATGTATATACGTGCATTATACATAACAAAGAATCTAAAGAACTCGTCTTGCACACACATATGACATGTCGGTCAATAATTTGCGGGACTTATACACAGACATGTGTACATCGCCTTTAACAAAATACTTTTAGAAAATATTATCTTTTAGGCGACGCCAGTTAAAACTTCATCTCATTCGTCCGTCATTTGTCCACGTATTGGGATGGTTTGAATGACACTAATTTTGTAGGAAGATCCAAGTATCGTGTGTTGAATAAGCATCGGTTTGTGATGGTAACAAAATACCGGTTAAACATAGCATTGGCTTGAATAGTGTCATGGCAAGTTTTGTCCGTGGAAAACCACAATTCGTTAGCAGTTTTCTGATTTGAAACCAAGTCGTTCAGATACCCACGAGACTGAATGCAACTAATGCGCCAGACAAGTGATTAGACCAGAAAACACCTAAAAACCCTAAAGTTTTAAGATATCAAAAGGGTCGCGCGTTCACTATATTGCATGAAAAAACGAATGAATCGAAATTGGAATTGCTGCCCCATTCACCGGAATCTCCACATATGACCGTCGGCCAGCATTACATGTTTGCATATGCCAGACGGGTGCTTCAGGGAAAAGGATTTAGATGAAAGGATAAAGTCGAGCCGGAAAGTGAAGTGCACTTTGCGGTTATTTACATCTCGGTTTCTAAAAAAGGTGTCCAAATATTAGAGAAACGTACCTCTCAACTGAAATCTCTCAACTGAATCTCTCAAAAAAAAAAAAAAAAATTGCTTTCCGTTTTTCTTACTCCAGAGAATTATTGACCGACGTATTATACGAAAATTTGGGTTTGCATGTTCATATGTTTGTATGTAACTCTGTTGGTATTTTTGTTGGCAAATAAAAATTTACATAAATGCACAAGTTCAAACTTGCCCTAACCCCAAAGTTGGCGACACATGTTATCTTATCCTGATGTTGTCACTTTAGTTTTTTCGTTCTTGCACACTTTTGCTATTGCTTGCATAAATTGCGTTGTCTAACGTATGTATGCTTACATTTTTTTTGGCATATGCGTGCATGTATTTGAAAGACTGAATGAGCAGAGCTTCCAAAAGCCTCATTATTAAAAAAACCTTAGTTCCAAAATCAACGAAAGAATGAAAACTTGGTTTTGCGCACTTTGTGGAAATTTTTACATATAATTAATGCATGAAAAGCAGGTCGGCATTCTAGTCATTTAGACATGCTTTAATTTTTCTTAATTTTCAAAGTGCTTTGCAAATTATTGGCAACATTTTGTAATACGGAATCGAAGTAGGAGCTTATGCTCTCTTACCATTTGCGGTTCATATAAGAGCACAGATACACCCAAGTGATCACATAAACCGTACATAGTATGAATCAACGAATAATTTTTAATTTTATTTTCATTTAAGGTGCAATTGCATGTCCGTTCATCGGTGCGGCCGTTCCTTTGTCTGTTCTTGAAACGGTTACGTTGGGATAATTTGATCTGTAATTGTCCCATCACACATGCCACGCCACGCCACGCGCCTGTTTACCATTCAAGGAACGTATCGCAGTGAAACAAATTTATCCCAGGATTAGTTGAAATGTCAGTGAGAAACTGCGCATAGTGAGACCGCAAGCACGTCCCAATAGGTTGAACGATGCGAAAAGCCGACTGACTTGTTTTACGATTAGTTAGATAGTAGATAAAAATGTTGCTTTTATTCGGATATAAATTCCTCCTTTATTCGTACGAGAACGTACGGGTATAAAGTAGTCATTGAACTTAAGCATTTAACTTTCTATCGACTGCTATTGCGCTAACAAACTTTAATTATACTTAACGTCGGCTTATTTGTTGTAATTCTCTAAAAGTGCACATTGTGTCTAGACTTTAGAGAACTATTGTGTGTGGGTATACAGTGTTGTTCAGAACAACATCATATAAACCTCACAAGGCACAAGACATTTTTCTCTTTGCAGTTTGCTTGACTTAATAATCTTGTTGTATAACAAGGCAATGTTGAAACCTTTTATTGCGACTATTCCTTGGGAATGCTAAAATTGATACAAAGTTAAAAAAACACATTATTTTCTCGTATGATTAGTGACCGGCCACAACGCCAGCACACACTGCGTAATCAAAATTTTATATATCATTAAAGAATAATTTAGATCAGAAAAATGAACCTATTTAGGGCTATATAAGAAGAAGACCGTTTGCTCTAAGTCAACCTTAATTGAAATGCAAAATTAGGGTAATGTAGAGAACGAACTTATTTTAAATCTGAGATGTTCGTGGTATGTGTGTCGTGTGAGCAGATTTTCGATATTTCCCTTCACCTAATCTGCTATGCACTCTTAGGCACTTTGTTGACATCGTCCACACTCTTGGAAGTCTTATTGAACTGATAGTTTGCGCTCTAGTGCCGGATATGCTTTATTAACCGATAAGACGTTGACATGCTCACGGAGACTAAGCACATTTTCTGATTGCTACTATGTTAATATTTAAACACACATTAGCTAATGTTGCACGGAGGGCTTCTCATTTTCCATACAATGCGTACCGAATGTGTCCTCGTTATCGTTTTATCTTATTATTAAACTGAACTGCGATTAATCCTTTGTATATTACGACGGAAAGCGCATAACTATGTTTGGTTTGGTTTTGATTGCTATTGAAAGTGTGCTTGTTTTTGTGTACGCTATTCACATTTAAGTGATTTTCTTACTTTTATCCCGAAGCTTAGATTCTCGCACAACGTTTACATTTTGCTCTATGATATGAGATGAGGATTACATCTAAATGAAGAAAGGATAAGGAGAGATTTAAGTTCAGTTCATCACTTTGGTAACACTCTTTCCAATAAAATGTTATTTTTAAATAATGCTTGCATTTAATCAAGCATTTTACTATGTTCCCAGTAATTAGTGCTTTGCCGATCAGTAGGCTTTCCTAATGCCCTTGAGGAAAAAATTGCACTTACTTTCGCATCGTACATGATTTGAGAAATTTCTGTTGTACTCGAGTATTTGTTTGCTTGCAAGAATAGATTTTAGATTTATTGCATTTGTTGTGTAAGGAACACCTAAACTGAATAAAACTATTAAATATACGCATTTTTGTTCCTACAATGGAACAGGCATGCATGTGTCTCCACACACATGCCTTGAATGTAAAGGAAAACTTTTTTCCTTTCAAAATCATCCCAGTTTAATGCTTTCGACACTTCCGGTTGCAAAGCATTATTCTACATCTTCAGCCACTTGGTTCATTACGATGGAAGAGAAGTTTCGTTACTTACGTTGGCTTGCCTTACACAATCCGGGTAAAAAGATTCGTTGGTGTGAATCTCAATTGAATCTACTGAAGAATTTGTGTGTAAACTTTATAGATATTACTATTTTTTTTTTTATTTTTTATTTTTTTTTTTTTTGGTTGAAATTAAATACATCTATGTAACCTCTTTTCTTTGTTCTTTTCATTTTGCTTTCCATTCTTAAGTAGATTCTTAGTTAACCCTTTGCACATGAACGATGCCAAGCGATAATTTGTTCATTTTTTCGTAAGCTAACAAAGCGGAAAATGTTTTAATGAAAATGCTAAAAAATTTTCTATCTGTTAATTAAGAATAACAGCAGTAACCCACAACCCACTGATAAAGTTGGAGTAATAGGAGAAAGGTAAAAGTAATGAACATAACAAAAATAAAAAATACACTAAATAATTATATAAAAAGAATTAGCGGAAGGATAATAAAATAGAATATTTAAATTGAAATAAAAATGTTTGTTTTGAGATTATATCGCATCAAAGTGTAGGTAAAGGCCGAAAAGCAATAAAAGTCGCTTAACTGATATCGATCGGGGTAGGTAACCTAAAATGTACACTTGCGAATAGAGCAATAAGATTGGACACGTCCGCAATTTAGAGAAACTTTGAGGAGTTCGAAAAAAATATTGTAAAACATCCACTGCCACTACGTGCCGTTGAAAAGAATAAGAAATTGTTTCGCGCCCTAAGATATGTAAAAGAAATTTTTGCATCAGCATGCGAGTTATAAGTTATTCTGGGCTTAAGCCGGATGGAGAATGAATGGCTTCGTACTTCAGACAATCATGACTGATGACTGCACATCATTAAGTAACATAAGAGAACTTAAAACTTGAAAAAAAAATCAGCCGAAACAGATGAGCTGGCATTCTTGGTAGTAGACTTTGACACTGTTTTGTGCGAAACTCTCTATTATTTCTACAGTGCAAAATTTCCAGTCTGCTGATAGATACACTCTTATACTTATACTTTTAAATATTCAGGATGCGTCCGATCGAACACTGTTTAAGAATTATGCAAAATCCTTTTGAATTCAGTAGACTGTAGACTGTCGAAAAAAGGTTTAGAACGCCATGTTTCATGGCACTCATCACGTTTGTGCGGATTTATACAACACGAAAGCTTGTCCGTCTGTTTTCCTTGGTTTCTTGTGTTTTCACCACAGGGCAAACGCTACTAAAAACAGTTCGAATCAGACCATTTTCTCGAAAACTTCCCATATAACGTCGCGCTGTGAAAAACACTTCCCTCATGCCCCTCTGTTCTGTCTGTGAAGGACTAACAGCACTAAACGGGGAATTAAATAAAGTATTCGTTGGCTAAATTATTTAAGATTGGAATCACGTTTGAGTGAAAGGATTGCCACGCTCTTACCACACAGATATATGAAAGACTTTAGAAAAATTTGAAAGTAAAGCGGACATCGTTCTGAAATGTGGATTTTATACTGATTGAATTTTATACGGCGAACGTGCTATTAAAAAGAAAGCTAATTTGACGGTAACGAATGTCGTGGAATTAAATTCTCGGTTTTTATAACACTCTCTTAAGTTTTTATGCTTTACTTCTTCCCAGAACTGCAGACTCTTTGACAATCTTCCGGCAGTCAAAATAAATTACTTTGAATATCTTTTTGGAGGATGTTATGCATTATTTTCCTTGTTAACAGAAACGCTTCCTTTGCTTGATAAAAAGGTTAAAAATTACTAACGTAGAGTTAAAAGCATTTAAGGCTCTTTAAAAATTATAACATAAATATTTTATTTGTTATTTTTATTGGCGACGTTGCTATTTAATTTTCAAGCAATGCAAATAAACAGAATTTTTTGTTGTCTCCGTTTGTGCGTTGGAGATATATGCAGAAAATTTTTATATATTATTGAAGCAAATTAAAATTTCGCCATTAAGGCCTTAGGGTATTTTAAGCGATGAAAAAAAATAGCTGTACATTAAATAATTTAACGTCAATATAACGAAATTCGGAAAAATGTGGAAGTAAGCTAAAGACGTATGATTTGATCCCGATTTTGTGAAAATCTGGGTTAGCAGTTCAACTTGAAGTGAACTTTAGTCAATTCCCCAATAACGCGACTATCAACACCACGAAAATAGTTATACGAAATATTATGCAGTAAAACTAAAAGATGCTAAGCGAAGGGGTTGTGAGCCCCAGGAGAATTTTAGACTTACAGAGCCAGTTAAGCTACCTCATAAGAGTGCTGAATTTACTTTTAGTCCCCGAATTCTTTTTTTTGGTCTAAATAAATTATAATAAGGATAATAATATCTTACAAGAAAGACCGATTAATGATAAACGACGAGGAGTTAGTTGCGCAATCAAAACTGCCTGTGATTGTAGACAATTGTAGAGAGCATAGAGCGCTGTTGGTTTTTTTCTAAGTCCGTTACGGTGCAGACACCGACGAGAGTGAACATTTCCAGGAATTGTTGCTTGTTTTCGCTGACGGAGAAAAGTTGAATAAATTCAATTTTCTTAAATCTTAGCCGGTAAAATAATTCTTTTGATTTTATCCTTTAAAGCATAGTTTTAAGCAATTACGTAAATCCGATCTGTCCATTCATGAAGGACATTCTTTTGACGTTAGTTCAAGCAACATGCTACTTACTCTCTGCTATTTAAAAAGTAGTTAGTTTTTATTCGTATCTTAGTTTCACTTACATATAAAAATTTGTGTAGATTCTTAAACCGGTGCACGAACTGTTTGAAATTTAATTAAAAGTTATTGTCATTCCAAAAAGGACACTCATGTGCTTAAGTTTTATTGTTTTTTTTTCGGTTTTTTTTTTTTTTCGGACACATCCGTACGATTGAAAGAAAGCATAACACTGCTTCTATTGTTGTTGGCCGACACTGTGTGAGTAAACGTTGCTTAAAAATTATATGGTGGATATGTTGCTCGCATGGTTCATGATATGAGCAAACCATTTTTGTATAAAAGCACACGTACCCATTTATTTGGGTTTCTTCCATTATAAAAAAAGCATACGATGAAAAAGGCAATAGACGGACTGGAGAGAATCAACGAAGTGATTTACTTTTTGCAGGATATTAACTGTACACAATAGATTAACTGTTCTACATATGAATAAAAATGGAACCACAACAAAGACAGGCAAACCATTAGATTGTATTTTACTGAACGCGAAGGAAGAATACAACAAACAACGTACATAACTACATTTGTAGCCGCAAAATTATGGAAATTAATACCGGTCAAAGAAAACGTAGTAGTCGCAATAAAAGCATTAAGAACGATTTGTTCAAGGCAACGAGTACCGCAGGCAAACCTTCTTTCTACCCCCTACGAGAGATTTCCGAGATATCTTCCCAATTAAATTTCGAATGTTCCGAATCAAGTCATAATAGTTCAAATCTTCAACTTTTCTTCTTATAAATCGGCCTTTGACCGAATAATAATTCGAAAATAGTGACGGCGACTGAATAGTGACGAGTAAATAATGGCGGGGATCGAGAACTGCAAAGTTTCCGCAATGTAAGTCCGGTCAAAAATTGGTCGCATTCCAAATGGATAAGGGTGGACTTTACGAAGAATACTAAAGAAAACGGAGCTCATGTTGAGAAGAGAATACTTCGAGCCACTTGCTCTCATGCACATGTAGATGTATTTTTTTAAAAGAATATAACTTGGCCGTCTTTTTCTTTCAAAATAATTTTTTTGGTATGCTTCTACTACTTCGATACTAACCATTTTTATGCCCGTTTGTAAATTTCACGCCTGACATTTACATTTTCCGTGCACTGAAATATTTTATTTGTCTTTATTTCACTATGTTTTCATTTTTGTTATTTTTGTTTTTCTTTGCGCGGTTATTATCTTAGTTTTACTGACATGCTTTTAGGCTTTTTTACGTAGCATGTTTTCCTCCTATCCAAACTGCAAGGATGTTCTTGCACATACACCTTTACGACCAAAGCACGGGTCAACTGGTATCGATTTCTTCAAGCATTTTCGATAGGCTAAGCAACACCTTGGGTAACTAGTTGCTCGGTTCCGCTACTCTTTTCCATTTATATACCTTAGCCATCTCGTTCGGCGATTCTTTCAAAAAAAGACTCCTTTAGAAAAGCTTATTCTGTCTCGCTAGCAAGTGATACATGCGGAGAATCGGGAAAATGACTGTCTGTCTTTTCCAAAGCATGCACTAACTATTATTTTAAGTATTTTAAGTTAAGGAGGCAAGAACTTAGGAAAATACGAATAGAGCTCGACGCCCCGAACTAAAAAATTTTAGTGCACATTTCTTCACATTTTTCTCCCTTGTTTTTGAGTTGTCTCTTTCCTCCTGACTTTTATGGCAAAGACAGTAAGCAAAGGAGGACCGCACTTAAACTAATCAAATGTTTGCATTTTGTAACTGATCCAAATCCAGTGAAAAGATCTGCGGACCTTATTCATTTTACCAGAAACTGGTAGTTAATGCGTCTCTCCCTCCCTTAGTTGTTTCCGAAGATAGTTCCCATAACACTCTCTACTGATATATTTTATGGAATTCTTAATCGCATCATGTACTTTATGTAATTCTTTATGTAATAAATGAATTTGGCAAGAATTGAAGTCACGTGTTTTTCTTCTAACCTGAAAATTTTAGAGAAACAATTCTAAAATATAAAAAGGAATAGAAAAATATTTTTTATTTATCGCTGATAAATTATATTAATTATATAATATATATATAAGTTGTGGAGGTCATGAGTCGGTTTTAACATACTTGTGGAGACTATGAGCCCTTTTCAACATAGTTGTGGAGGCTTCTTTATCGGGCTGTATTGCATACCGCAACATCTCTGCTTTTACGATTAACAGCGAGGATAAGAGAGGAAGAATATGTAAGAGTTTAGTCCTGGAATTCATTTCTCTGGCTAAATTATTTAGAACAGCAACAATAAAAGAAAGCTATAAACTAAAGGTAATTACAAAGACAATGAGTTTACGAAATAATAGAAATGTTGCGAAAGGGAGAAGTGAAAAGCTTAAACAGTGCGATGGCGAGTGTTTAATACGGTGAAGATGGAAAAGAAATCAGAAAAGAGGACACGTAAGAGAATTATATTCGGTCGCGCCCGCAATTTTTAGTTTAGAAATTACAAAGAAAAAATGCCCGCAATTTTTAGAAATTTTGCGGGAGAATGTTTATATGCGATTTTTTGATTTTTCCAAAGAAAAAATGCCCGCAATTTTTAAAAATTCTGAGACATATTTTTATATGCGAGTGTACTCGTCATACGAAGAATATGTGCAACATGAAATTAAGTTGAAATGAAATAAGTAGACGAAGTGACATGCACCCAGATCAAATTTTATGAGGAAATGTGCCAAAAAGGGAGGAACGTATATATTCATATGTTTGTCATAATACAATATTTTCTAACTTTTTCATGAGTTATTCATTCGTCATACGCAGTTAAATGGTTAATAAATATATATATATATATATATATTGTATATATATGTATATATATATATATATGTATGTATATATATATATATATATTGTATATATATGTATATATATATATATATGTATGTATATGTATATATATATATTGTATATATATGTATATATATATATATATATATTCCGTTTACTTAGCCGAATATAGAAAAACAAATGTCTTTCTTCTTTTTCTTTCAGTTACGCCATTTTCTTATCTTCTTTGTGTCCTATTGTTCTTTTTTATTGCAAAACAGTAATATTTTTGAATAACAGGAATTTTAGAAGTAAGTCAAAGTCTTATTTAGACATTCCTCCCGGTGAATGCATCGAGCGATAGCTCTTGTATTTCAAATTGTCCAAAGATAGAGTTAAAGTGAACAACTGCTTCTAAAGTTTCGGAAATATTCAAAGAGCATTTGGACGAAACGGATGTATCGGATTCATCGACAGCGTGGGAGCGAGGGGTAAATTACCTAAAGTGCATTAAAATACATTTATTAAAGTTTTCAGTTCAGCCGATAGCCTCGGATACTAATAATGAATGCTTGAATTGCATTAACAACATTCGTTCGTTAATTAATATTCAATCGCAGCCGCACTTTCTAGAAGCAACATAGGCAGCGGCGAACTGTTATCCCTTCTACCTTCTTCTTCCTTAGATCAGTGCAAGTGCACGCAAAAGTGATATATATTTGAACTGATATTGAACTGATAGCCTGAGATAGTGAAAATGTTACACAAGAGAGAGAATAAATATTAAAACTTTGTTCAGAAACAACTTGAATATAAACGGAACGCTTTCAAGATATGGTAAGATAGTGCAGGCACACATAACTCGAATAAATTACTCTTACTAGCAGACAAGTACTTTTAGCGAAGAAACCAACAACATTCAACCAACAGCCAGATATAAAATTAATTTTCATATACGCAAGGTCGTCTACCTTCCAACTTGATTTGCTTTGTGTGAGCCAACGTTATTATTGGTTGGCTGATGTGCATGCGGAGACGGAGGGCATAAAAACAGAATTTAATATAATATCTCTTTCATATACGTGTTTTTGTTAAGACCAGGGTTCCCGACTATGGACTCCCGAAATTTTTCATTTCCGCGTTAGTTGTATTTTTTTTCTTTTGCTCTTTAACGCTCCTGCTTAGTCCTCGGGCCGAATACAACTCGCTCGTTCTTCATTCTTTAATGCCGTTCGCAATCGTATCCATTTCTTCAAAAATGTGGAACTCGAAAACACTTCAGATATAGTTGATATTTAATGCCGTGACATTTCAGAATTTTTGCAGCCCGTATGGATGAATGCTGAAGAACAAAATCTTTTTTCTTTCTGTCTTGACTCTCTACCGTTGTTTCTGAACCAGTTATTACGTAGACAATTCACTCTATTTTTATTCGATCTCCTTTCAATATATGGAAAGTTATATATAGCAGGAATGCATGCATATACGCTCTATAAGAAACTAATTTGTTCTTTTGTTTTGTTCCGTTTCAATAATTACACCCTACAGCAGTTACGGTACATCGTATAATAAGTTCCTGCGGATGTATGTAATACCGAGAACGGCTTAAGACAGGCCCACTACCGATCGATTCAGAAGCATATTTTGAATCGATATAGGATTGTCTGTCCATCTGTCTGTCCATATCCATACATATTTGTGTTTGAAGTAACGCTTGAAATTTTTAATACTTTTAACGAAATTCGGTACAAGGAGGAAGCTTGATCCAAAGGACTGCCCCATGTATTAAACCTTATATTGAAAATGTCGTCATATGAAAGAAAAGAAATTTATAAAATTTCCTTACAACTATTGCTGAGTAACCGTGTTTTGGGTGATGTGCCAAATTTAGATCAGATGCGAAGATTTTTTAAGTCTTCCCCATATAACTCCTCCTCCTATGGAAACTAAGCGTTCAGGTGACAATAACTCCAATTTTTAATATTTTATGATGAAAGAAAATTGGTTTATAACAGCAACACAATAATAGTAGTAGGGACAGAAAAGTTAACTTGTCCAAATTGGACACCTTCTGAAAGAATTATAATGAAAATAAATGGAGCGTTGTATTAGACAAAGCTGTGCATGGTACATAAAAGTCGGTTTCACTCGACTATAACGTTTTTACTTGTTTTCATATTTAATTTTAGCCAACTTATCAATTCGACGCGGAAATGTTTACAAGAATTTGCAGTTGAACTCGGAGTGTTGCACACATATTCGAACTTTTTACTATGGCATTACTTATATATGTATATATATGTATATAGCTGAGTTTCATTTTCGATTTTCGACCTTTTTACCTATAGGTATGCACAAGAGGTGGGAAAAATGCTTTCTCAGAATTGTCAAAACATAGGCAAAATTGCTCACGCTTTTCGTTAATATTGCTTGCTTCTGGGTTAGTATTGGGTGTTTAAAGCTGCATTAGTAAAAGAAAACCGCCATAAATTGAAAGTAAAGCAGATTCCAAACAAAACTATTTTCTTACAAACGACTGAAGCAAAACAAAGAACAGCGGGTATCAGTGAAAAAGCGCAAAGGAGCGACGAATAGTCAAAACTCATCACTCGATCGGATATCTTGGTCTTATCGCCAACAGACCTAATCCCTTTCACTAAACATAACAAAGAAAAAGGTAAGCAAAACGTTGTTATCACATAATCAAGTAATGTTGAGAAATATATACACATTAGGCGGAATGGTTCCTCTCCTTATATTATGCCATTTGGCAGTAGAGGAACATCGAGATTGTTCGAAAAGGAATCTTGTAAGACGTATGTAGAAGGACTCTGGAGGCCGTTTCAAATTCCCTTATATTGCCTGAAAATGTATAAGTAAATGATTTCATATATTCGTCAACTACGTAAATTAAAATAAATTGATATAAAAAGCGGATAAAAAACTTTGCGCGGAATGGATTCAGTGGCTTGTTAGTTGCAACATAAAAAAGTGGTTCTATAGGAAATTTGCTGCTAAGTAACTTCTTTCTTCTTCTTCTTTGTGTTTTCCTTGTTCTTGTTGACACTTTGCTATCAAATAAACGATCATTGAAATATTCCTAACATTTATTGACTTGATTGGACGCGTGCATGGAATCCGCATTTATTTTCGTAGGCTCGAACAAAATTAAGAATGTTTCATTAACCCAAAGGCAACCTAAATACACATACATTCTTTCCTGTATACAAGCAAATATTTTACTTGTAAGGTTTGCGACCAGGTGAATATTATGGAAGTAAACTTTAGATTTCCTGGAACAAGGCATCTTGTTTTAATGACGGTGTCGACGAGGCGCTTGAGGTCTCCCAATTGAGGCGATATAAGCCAGCAGATCCTTTGCACGTTTGAATATAATTGTACTGAAGTAAAAGACATAAAGAGTAAAACCGCTTTAAGGTGTTTCGTGAAAATTAATCAGTCGGCTTCTATTTATATGAAGCAAAACTAGGATTGCTTTGCAATTCGTTTTAAGACGTTATGCAGCCTTTAAAGGTGAATTCGTATGTTAATGTTTAATACATTATGTAATATGAAGATAAAAGTTTTCCTAAGAGATGAAAATATGAAATTATATGAGTTGTGTGAAGTTATTTCATTTCGTTTTATTATTTTGCAAAATTTTACGTTTCTATTATCGATTGTATCGTTGTAAACAAGCCAACGTCAAATTTGTCCCTTATTTTCCTATTAATTTTCGAAATTAATTTCGAATTATGAACGCCACACGTAACCCTAAAGCAAATCGTTCTCAAGGAACGCCTTTCAAATGAGAACTAGCTAACGGCCACATATAAAATTATCGCCTAGATGTCAACTAACTCGAGAAGACTTCGAAAAACAAACCGTCGAATTTAATACACATTAATGTATTCATAATATTAGCTTTGTCTTTCCAGTTTCAGCAGGAAGATATAAGCAACGACAACTCCATAAAATTTATTAATATTTGATTGACATAAAATTCTAAGTGATTTGGTGACGTTCATCCGCACATTGTTGAAAACTAGCTCTCATAACAGTTGAAGTAGAAATCTAAGGCTAAAACTATTCGATACGGCGAAGGCTACAGTCTCCCGCCCACAAGTAGGAATTTCTAAAGAGAAGGTTTGAGAAGGTTTTACAATTCTCGACACCGTTATCAAGTTAAAATTTTTGCAAATATGTTTCGTCCGATGTAGTGTATCCTTGGAAGACAATTGCATTTTATGCCAATTGCTCAGTTCCACTGCCCTAAGAGATTTCTCCGAAACCCGATCGATAGTGTTTTCAAATTTCTTCTGTTTCTTCTGGGAAGTGGAAGTTTTCATGAATTAACTCCAAAAGCGTCTGCGAAATAGTTAACAGACTCTTGTCTCTTAATAGTTAATTGTGTTTTTCATATTCTTGTTTATATCAACTCTTCAATATTCAGTTTGGTCGGTTATTTGTTGTTCAGAGCGATCAATAGAAATCGTTTTAATTGATTGTGTTAGCGTAAGAGTTTGCGACTTGACAACTTTCGCCCATGATTTTTGTTCAACCCTTTACGTTAAAGTTTCCCAAACCTATATTTTCTGTAACCAACCCAATGGTTGGTTCAATCAAACATTCAATGGAATCATCTAAAAACGTAGGCGTGGTCTTAATTGATCGATTGGAATACACGCGATTAGGAAAATCCTACGGAATTGTTATGTATTTGTTTTGCGGGTACCAAAGATTTGTCCGAAGGCAAATACAACTTTTTAATGCTTTCTTTTTATTGCTTGAACCATTTCAGCTCGTGACTAAAAGCTTGTCAAAGGAGAAAAAAAAAAAACATGAACAGTTAAATGCGGAGTAAATTCGATTCTCAATCTTTAAACGAAATCTAATTTTCACATTCCTTATTGACAAATAATAATATTGAGAGCAATGAAAGCTGCTATTCATCATCTCTACGTGCAATTAATTGTCACCCCGTTTACAAACGCTTCATTTATGTATGTACCTGTATGCTAATAGCGGTATGAAACTAACAAAAAGCCACCATTCGGCAGGAGATGTAATTAAATTTTTATTGAAATTTTTTGTATATATCAACTAGTAGCAGCAATATAACCATTCCAGCTGCTGGGTTCGTTTGTAGCCTTTAAACAAACTTACCAAACACATCACATACATATCTATGTTTAATCAAGGAAACACTCCGAGTGTACCATACCTGTTTCATACCTGTCTTACTTATCAACATGCTACCTACCAGATGTACCGTGTTCGGTACACGCTAAAACTCAATATTTTTAATTAACACGTTTCTACGTATTCACTGATAAACGCGCACATGTCGGGGCGAATAGTTGTCAGTGAATATTTCGGTTTCTTTTTAACGTAGAATAAAATTTCTTTTTTATATGGCGCGTTTTATTTAAATATTTTTAATAAGGAAAAACACCTATTTTTCCTCCCATAAAAAGGAAGAAAGTGTTTGTTCACAACTGTTCGATTCGCATTTTGTGTATCAAAACTGGTACATGCGGAAAGGAAACGGCATCCACTCATACGAGGCTTGGCAGGAAACGTGCTCAGGATTATTTAAATTTCAAGACTTACGGAGTTCAAACAAAACGTTGATAGGCAAGCTTACTTAGCAGAATACAGTTCGCAAGTGAATACGTTATGTTTGCCACATTCATTTCGACCTTTATATATACTACATATACACATTGAATTACGCGCCTTATTAGAAGAATAAGCGTAAAAAATATAGTTTCGTGCAATTTGCGAATATTTCCATGGTCCAGTTTTTAGATGACGCTAAAGAGAGACAAACGAACAGATCAACGAATACTTTACAAGACAGCGATGATTTTCATTACAAATATCCCGTGAGCACATACATGGACGCATGTACAATAGAATCGTTTCCTTGAGTTTTGTTACGGATTTTTTTTTTTTTTTGACTTTTAAATAGAAAACATTCCAGGATAAAAGTTTCAGAGCTGGTTGCAAAGCTTGATTTAATTCGTGCTCCTGATGTCTCATGAGAAAGAAAAGTCAGTTAGTGGAAGTGTAGCGTGTTGGTGGGCAAATAACGGGTCGAATATGAAAAAGAAGAAAATAAAATTTTCAGTGAGACGCTAAGCGTTAGTTTGTGGGTTTATGGAGGTGTTGTTTGAATTAAATAAAATGGATTTTGCAAATATATGCATAGCAGTAAGTAGTTCATCCGCTACGTTTGTTGATAAATTGAATCGACATTTAATTTGCGATAGCTGTCATAACTTGCTTCGCCAGCAAATGCATTGATCATAAGTATGGAAATACTTTTTAAATATAGACGACTTATATGAATACGTAGATGTATGTATATACAACTATCAATTTGAAACGATCTGTGAAGAGTTGAGCGGATAGGTTGCAAGCAAAAATTAAAGTTTGAATCAAATGAAAAACCTGTTCAGTACAACTTGAAATCTAAAAAAAATGTCGAAATCAAACTTATTGCAGTTAGCGGAAAAATTACTAGAAGCAGTAAGACTAGTAAGTGAATAATAAATAGTGAGTCAATTAAGAGCCAACGGTAACACACTGCGACCAACGTAGCAACCAACAACAAACCAGGAATTTAGTATCTTTAGTTTTACCTTTAAATGTTAAAGTTGCTTTCATCGCGGTCTTCGTGGTACTGCTGAAAAACTTGAATTCTGTACACATGCATGTGTGGCGTATGCGTTGTGTTATTTTATTTTTTTTTTATTTGTTCGATTTTTATTTTAATGTTTAAACCAACCATTCCGTGTCGAATTTAACTTTTTTTTTTTTTTTTGAAAAAGATCCTCTGCTTTTACATAATGCAAAGAGTGACTCATAAGATATTTGTTAGTGTAAAATCAATTTTTGGCCGGTTATTTATTGCAAGTACTTCCACATCATTTACTTAGTTGAAGCTTAATGCTTACAGACATATACATATATATATATATATATTTATATATATATGTGCGTGTTATTTTTATAAGCATAAAATTGAGTTTAGCATTCTGAAGTACTGCGACTGAACGCTTACACAAAAGAAACCACGATCGCAAACAACTCTGCAGTTGGTTACCGCCAGACAGATCGATTGTTACCCAGCATTTGCTATAAAAGCCAAGCACTTTGTCTGCAAGACTTTTCGTTTCGAATTCAGTGTTAATTAAGACGTGCATCAAACGGTCTCGGCTAAGCATACTCAGCCAAGAAGTGAAAGGCAAGTGTTTAACAAACCTTATGTGAAATAAAAGGCGTACAGTTATAGTGTAAAATGCATCTGAAGAAAGTCAAAAATAAACCACTGTGTGTTGAAAGTATACAAAAAAGAAGTACACAAGATCACGCACGTATGTGAAAAATTAAGCTATATGTGTGCTAATGAGAAAGTTTTTATACCCGTTGCTTATTGCGGGGAGAGTAAATTTCACAATCATTCTCCGCCCACTTTCAATGCCAATGTTTTGTGAATATTAATTTTGCTACAAATGTTATCGCTTATGAACGTATGGTCATAATTCCATTCATCCACTAAAATTCCTACTTTACTGGTCGTTGTAAAGAAAACTCCGTCCTTCCTGGTGTTGAGGAATAAAAAAACAAGTAATTAGCTGTAAGAAGCGTTCCATTCGTCTGATCGCTCTAAAATGAAAAGGTCGTTAAAACAAACGTAAATATATCAAAACATAGTCAGACTGGTTTTTTTGACAGGAGCACTTGGACTTTAAGTGAAAGGAGACAAACTTCTAGATCATCGCATTCTTAAACAAAACGCACCAAGAAGAACTCTTTCGATAGATTTTCATTTACTCAACTCAGTAAATCATCTGCTGTTGGTTTCCTGGCTCGTAGAAGAGGAAGGAGAAGATTTTAATTTTAATTAAATTTTAATTTCTTTTAAATTTGTAAACTGTGGCTAATTTATATTTGGCCATGACCTAGTATCGATAAAACTTTATCAGAATCGGTAATCAAAACAAATATCTCTTTTTATGCTAATGAGATATTGTCCGGTTTGTTTTCAGTTCAACTTTTTTTTTTTTTTTTGTGTGTGGCTAGCCAAAGTAATTGAGATGAGTGTTAAACTCAAGAGCGCAGAAATATTTACTTTCCATTTTCAATGTACAATAGTTGATGAAGCAGACTTGTTGTTAGCACTTGTAAACATTCAACCGCACATATGATTAAAGATGAATTTTAAAACCGTAAAAACTACTTGGAATCAGTGCGAAAAGAGCAGAAAGAAATTAAATAATCTCCTGCTCCTGTTCATCTTGTTGCCAATTTGTAGAGTTATAACAATTCTCCAAGCAGATGAGTTTCTCCACAATCTGCGTAAGCAATACGCGATTTACGACGATCGATAGTTTCAATAAAATTCAACTGTGATTGCTTCTCCCTTCCTGTTAACCTTCGCTTTAAAGTGATGCTCTTTACTCCGTTTAGCAAACTTTGGTATATTTGAACGTGTGTGTGAACATGTAAGCAAACACCTCTACTGTGAAGGCAAGCTAACAATTGATGGCTTCAAATATTGACATTGAACTTAACTCGAACCGTTTTATTCAATTAAATAGATAAGCGACGCGCTAATGTAGTTACTCGCTTATTTCTTTCATTATTTTAATGATTTTCTTGTGTTCTAACATCGAGCACACTGCACAATACCGCGCTGCTGTAAATAAGACGGCTTGGAAAAGATTACACGCACCGCTAGCTCTCGAAGTTCCCGCGCTATGCTGCTCGCAGAGTGATGTTTGCTAACTTTTATTCAATTACTTGCGAAATTTTATTTAAAATTTGAGTCGGTTTGAAATTTTGCCTAAGCTGCGTATTCAAAATTATATGTTTTTTTTTTTATTTATTACACAGCCGTCCGAATATTATTCATAGGGAGTAAACAAAAATGCGCTAACTGTTAACTGTTGTTTTGAAGTTGGCTTGCGATATAATAAACAAGAGAGACTTGAGCAGCTCATGTTGAATTATTTATCAGGATTTGTTAAAATTTTATATCAGGAACTTTTTCTCTTCATCTAGCTTTTAAAATGAAGAAAATTTTAGTTTTACAGCAGCTTTTAATTTGTTGTGCGTAAGAAACTTCTACGAGCATCGCCATGTGTACTTTTTTTAATAAGGTTTGGCGGGCTTCCAAGAAGCCGTCTGCGAAGGGACAATAGACAAGGTCAAGAAAACATTTCACTTCTTCGCACTGGCATGCAAAATATGTTTTCCAAACTTGCTAAACTTATTCATCAATGACTAAAAATATTAAGCTAGGATAGCATAGACGATCTATTTAAATACTCTAACAGTTTCTAACAGTTCTCGCCATCTGTGACCATGTGGAAGCCTTTTTTTGGCCGCTAATGCTTGTCACATTAAAACTGCAAAGAAATAGCTGACAGTTCTTGATTTCTTATTTTATGCACACACCGCGGCCTGTGCTTACGTGGCATTGTATGTGCAGCATTGATAAAAAGTGAAAATATGGCACTTGACTTGAAACGAATCCTGTGTAACGTTAATAATATCCTGACAATCAAGCAACTTTGATCACTTGAGGTAAACACTCATATATGTGAGTCAACTGGAGTATTTGAATAGAGATAGATAGGGAGGAAGAAGTGGAAAAAAAATCGTAATTACGAGTTCAATGTTGAAATCGGTGTTTCGTTGTGGAACAGACCATTTTAAGCGTTCACATAAAAATACACACACTTGTGTGCTCATAACCATCAACACTTGCAAAAACTATACTCATGTTCCTTGGTGTTTTCATCATTGTGTGCTTAGCATATATTAGGACTGGAACAATAAGCAAAAGCGTTCCTGCTGGCTACATATTAATTATGCGTTTGGCACTTGTTCAATTATGAAAGATACATTTGTACATGCTGCAGGGAAATCAACGATAATGTTTTCCGCCATTGTTGGGATATATGAAAACATAAGCAAAGCATTCATACACATATGCAATAATTGACTGAGCTGGCTATTCTTGTACGTTTGTAGTAAGTTTACTGTTGGAGACTCGAAAAAAAAATTGTTTTGTCCCTTGATTTTCTATCGCAGTATGGGGAAACATACAAACTTTGTGTTATTATCGACAACTTAAGTTTACATCAACGACGCTTCTTCTCTTCACTTCGAAAACAACAACATATCACTCATATTCCCCTTGGTCGAATAGCCGCTACATTTATATAAAGATTCATTTACTCGACATATACGGATTTTGATTCTATTTCTATATAAACTTACCGCGCCGCAAATGCCAAAACGCATATTTACACAATCCATTTCATCAATAAATAGTAACTTTGAGCGAATGCCTGGACGGATTTCGATCATTTTCGAAGTTCGCGTTCGAAGTACATATGAGGACAAATGCACTTTCGTTCGTATTCGTTATTTATTTTCAAAAATTGTGTCCCATAGGCATATTCTCAGTGTGATGAGTATAAAGAAGCGTCTGATAGGCCTCAAAATTCGTTACGTATTCCTGGAACTCTCAGGATTGGAAAAATTCAAATAGAATATTGGAATTTAGCAGACATGTTTTTGTATATGCTGACTTAAATAATTTGGAATCGAAAAATTTTGGTAAACGTGCTCCAGGGCCAGCTAAGAAATCCAAGAACACGAAGTTTGAAAATGAATACAAATAACAATACAAAAAAATTGACATTGATATTGTGTACCTATCGGAATAGATGGAAACAATTTTAAAGAAAATTCGAAAATTCCTTAATAGCTGTCGCAAAAAAACGTTCACCGATTTTATTGACAAATATATCTTGAAGTAATGAAAAAACTTCTTATTAAAAACATAATCATACTGACAACTATTGCAAGACCGTAATTTTCATCTATCCTAAATCTTTGATTCAAGACAAACACTTAATACCTTTCTTACTTCAACTCGCATATATATTTCTTGCTCCCATTTGTGCATTCACGTTAATGACTTGGTTGTCTTGCCTGGTTTAAACATGTGTGTATAGCATGCGTTGAGCGTTTTATCTACTTCTTCGAAATAGATATATAGGTATGCACGTATGTATCTTCAAATGTTTAGTTTCTTCTGTGATTAAATGAAACACTTTATTGAGAGCGTAGAAGAGACAAAGAACGTACGTTCGAATGTATGCCACGTTAATGTTTTGTTCTCATTTAAGTAGATATTAATTATGTACAACATATATATACATATAAGTTAAGTGTACGTATATATATATATATATAGTGCGCGTATGTATCCGCGACAAAGCAGTTACATGTGTTCTTCATTATTTGCGGCTGTAAATGCTGCGTAGTAGAATGTTTCATGAACACAGGTACGGTTTACTCGTAACATTCCATATTTGTGCTTATGGAAGCGAACGAATTCATTGCTATGTAAAACATTTATATTACAAGTCTAGAGGTGACCGAATCCCATCCACAAATTAGTTCATACGATGACATATTTCCACATCTAATTTTAGGATAATTTCTTATTTTCAAAGCACCTCTCTTCCGAAGATTATAAAAATAGGCCATAGCTAACTGGCGATAGTCGGGTACACACATTCAGCACGTTATTTTCTGAAGACTTTACCATGTCCGTAGATCTGTCCACATGCTCTTGATCATATTCCTGGGTCTGTCCGTCTGTCCACGATTGCGACTGAACGCTGCACGCATAGTCTTGTTGAATGTTACGAGTGACACAATTAAAATCATTTGCTGAACAATTTTCAATTAGAAAATATTCTTATCTTCCGAGTTTGAATTGATATGCAGGCAACTAACAAAAAGATCGGAATTATACGTAATCAGGATTTGTTCCAGAGCTCATAAATTGCCATTAATGTACAATGTAATGTAAACTAACAGCAATTCAAAGCTGGGGACAAAATCAACTCGTAGAGTATTAAAAAAGCATGTGCTTTATAGTGTCATGTATATGAGCAGTTTTTTCAGCCCGAATGCTGTATTTTTATAATAGCGCAGAGATTCAAAAAAATCGTATTATTTTAAAATAAAATCTGTCGATTCTACTATTACGAGAAATGTGTTTGTTTTATCTCCTCTTTCTTCATTCATTTAATTTTATATGTTAGTAGTCTCATATATCTTATGAAAGGGAAGAATGCGTAAGTGTTCAACGAAAAGCATTTACAAGTTTTCACCATGAAATCGAACCATATTCAGGAACACAATTCTCGGATCTCCCGTTATTAAAGAGAAAAATTTAAAACTGACGTAAATTTTGTCCTGCATTGCAGGCCGATGCATATGTTAACATATATTTTATGAAAACCGCTCAGTTGCTTCTTTATTGTAGATGTGTATGAAAAAGCTGAATAAAATAATATTTTTCATTCATTAGTGCTTATAGATATTATTGATTTTCAATTTAAAAAAACTTTTCTTTTGTTCGCAGATATTGTGGAGAAAAAAAAACGACAGCAAAGTATTTAACTGAAATATCACAGAACGTGTGCACAGTGGTTAATTTATATTTTTATACAAACGTAAACGAAGTAACTGCAAAATCAACACAACGTTATCATAATAATTATTATTATGTGTGGTAAGTATTTCTTACATTGAACCAATGCACAGGCAATCGAATCTCTCGGATCGAGGGTAATGGATTGGAAAAAGTATTTGATGATGAATACAAAATATGAAAATTATAAACAAATTCAAGAGCAAAGGTTGCCGCAGTTCTTCAGCTATTAGAACTAATTTAAAAAAATAATTAACGCTTGCTCCACAACACAATATATTTATTCTGTACGGCTGCAAAAATCTCGCATGTGGGAATAATATTAATTTAGGATGAGTTTTTATTTAATTAAAAAAATTGTGATACGAGCTTTTTGTGTTGTTTATAAAAGTTTGCATAACCGCAAACGATCATTGAAATATTTTATGAACATACTTTAAATTGGTGGATGTAGCGAACTTTGCTTCAATAAACATTATGATCTCATAGGGCTGCTCAGAGTGTCAGGGTGCGTTGAATTTGTGCGGATGTACGTAGCACCCAGAAAGGCTTAAGATAAATCGAACTTTTTGTTGTCGATCAATTCAGAATCATTTTCTGAATTTCTAAGTTTGTCTATTCGTAGGTCTGTCTGTCCATGCATTGCTGCGTTCGACCCACAAGTCGCAATGTTTATGAAATTTGGCACACTGAGTTGCTTTGACCGAAGGACGAGAGCTATTGAAAATGCTGGGGGTTGGGATAGATTTACTTTTTCGATTATTTCCCATATAACGACATTTTAAAAAATTGAAAATTTGAAAATTTTTCAGCTAAAGTCGCTGGGTAACGGTGTTTCAAGTCAACTTTACCAAATTTTCGATTTTTTCGATACCACTACACATACGGATTCCCAGGCAATGCGACCCCTTATATGTCAAAAAGGTCTAATTGTTAATGTGTCATGATGAAAATTCGTTTGTGATCTCTATTCGTCTATATCTTGGACCCCACTCTATTTAATATTCCTAATAAATGGTAAGCCTTTCAGAAAAAGATTTATATTTTAAAAATTTGTGATGAAAAGAGGTCCAGAGTAATGATTGCCTGCAAAGTTAACGGCAGGGAATTTGGATCGCATAGGATCCAAACATCTACAGCGATCGTCATGAAAAGCAAGACATTCTCCTTTTAATTCGTAAAATAGGCCAACTTGACTGATACATTACTCGCTTTTTGTGCATTTTTTTCAAGCTATTGCATGAATTTTTAATTCGTTTAATACTTTATAGGATTATTCAGTGCTTCATTACGGTAAACAGTTTTCCTCTACATATATACAATGCCGATATTTGTTAATTCTTATCATTGGCACGTTTACACATTTACAATTGAAACGGGTATATAATCAATTTCGTCTTCTCGGTGCTCACGGACGTTTATATAAGTACGTATGGACGTGCGTGCAAATGAAAACAAGGAAGAAATTACATTTAGCTCGCGCAGAATTTTTGAGACCTACACAACGGTAAACAGGAAAACGAAGTACGCTTTACGTGTACAGGAAAGCGATAAATATCTTAAATAAATTAGTGGCATACTAACAGATGTCGTTTGCACTCGATGCAAGCTATCGGTATATCCGCATTTCTAGTAATATGATAACGCAATGCGGGATCAATTACAACAACAAGAGGAACAAAGATTTTAATTATCACATCTTTGGCAATTCCGAACCGGTTTAATTGATTTTCGAAGTTCGCAACATAATCGAAAAATGTAGAACAAAAACAGGGAGATTGTGAGACGAGTGGGCATGGCATAATTCGCTTATTCACTTTTATCAAACATCTGTATATATATATATATAGGCTTACCTCTATCGACCATTATACGTTACAAACGTTTGAGGAAAAATATATTTTCCGTGGTGCTATTATCTTAGCTACAGCTGCATGTCTCGGTCGTAACAGCCAACCAGACAACCAAAATGTTCTGCTCATGTTGTTACTTCGAATAAATGTCGAATTAAAAGTGTACGACATGGATTTCGTAAAAGCTCAAAACCTGTAATTCCATGTTTGTGAGTTAATCAACATAAGAAATCATACGAAAAGAAAAAGTTAACAAAACCTGATTGTGGTTTTCGCTATTCGTTTGGGTGGGTGTGGGTGTTGTCACCAGCCCATGCCCAGCATTTGTGTCACAATTACTAGATTTCTTTAAAATGGGTTTTGTTTTTTTTCATTTTTTTTTTTTTTCTAACTTCTAAGCACGTTTACGTCTTACTCGTTTATCGGTGTATTTGTTGGTCCGTTCAATTGTTTGCACTGAATGTAAATGCAGAGAAATGGTTCGAGTATGAAAGGTTTTCGACTTGATTGTGTGCCATTTTCAGGGTTTGTGGTCTTATGCCTTATCATAAACAAAAATTACCTGGTTTCGTATGTTATTGAATGCTATAGTTTTTTGTGTGGGTTGTGTGTTGTGTTACTTTTTTTCTTACGAAAAAACTTTTTCAACAAATTCATGTAGTAAACGTATATAAGCTTACAACTGAATATCAAGATTTAAATGTCAAAAATCTCTGACTTATTTTTGATTATGCGCAACTAAATTGCTCTTATGACATTTTTATGTATACTTGTGTGTAAAAAGTTTTCTTTGGTATGAAAAATGTTTTCTGCTTATTTATCGAAATAATGCTTACATGGCATAAAGAACGGAGTTATTATAAAATAGTGCAATATTACAAATTGAAGATATAAGAAAATGCTCTGCATTTAAAATAATCATCAGTCTGTTGAAAAAAGATTTTCTTCTTACGACAAAAGACTGAATAAAAATTAATAAAGTTGAACTATGTAAGAATCGAGAATGCAGTTCGCATGGGCGCTTTATAGAAGGAGTGGAGAACACGTAAATCGCCACCCGTTTGTATCAATCTTGGAAAAGCTTTGGTCAGTGATGAAACGAGCCGTTTTTTATACAACCCGTAATATTTTCTGGTATTGCTTGGAATCGGTTTGGTTTATATCGAAGCTATCTTCTGTCTGTCGCTGATCAATGCTTACTGCCTATTGATCAATCGTTCGCGCAAAACCATAATTAGAGCAGGTTTTCTCCAAGCCTAATATTTCTATTGATCAACTCGGTTGATAATAACGATTGTATTAACAAATAAACCGAAAGGAATGTTTAGATGAAAATCTATGTGCAGCTGATGGCTAGTCTTTGGTACGAAAATCCCTATTTGCATAACTATTGTCAATTGCGCATTAATAACGGTGCCTAAGCATAGAATTCACTTGAGTGGTGCATAAACGGAATCTGTTAAAATGTATTTTTATCTCCTGACGTTCGCTTTTTGTTCATTTTATACAAATGCGGGGCCATCGAAGAGATTGCATCTACTTAAAAAAATATGCAGAACAATATGGCAGAGTGCTAAAAAATAGCACTGATTGCAAACCAATTTGGAATTATTATTGTTCGCAAGTCATTTGGATAATGTTTTTCATTTTGTTCCATTTCATTTTCAGCTCTTTTTTTTTTTTTTTTTCTTATGTCCAGCGTACTATTGTAATGATTTGGTTTAAAGTTTAAAATTGTATGAAATGCTTGAATGTAAAATAAATCAATGGTGCATTTATTTTTTTTTTTTGCTTCTGCAGGCAAATTTACTTGCCCTTCAAATTCAGTCAACAGAGTTTTTGAAATATTGCGACTGGTTTAATAATTTATTTAGTGTTTCCTTGAACAAACTTTCCTCTGCTGTTCGCTTTCATTTATAACTCTTCGAAACAAACATCAACCGACTGCTTCAAGAAGTACACATGTCGTTCCTAACATGAAATTGTTTGCTTACCTTCTGTTACTACCGCACTCTGCAAAAGTGACAAATCAGCTCGAAAAGGTTGACGTGACTTTTACTTACGCGGATTAACAATCAGTCGAAAAACTTCATGGAAACGGAACTAAACAACGCAGGTGACGTTGAAGACATGTTCATTTATATTTATTTCGCATGGCATTACAAAAACAAGAATTCGCTGACTGTTGGATATATGTTGCCTCTTGAACTGCTTCTCACCTTCCGTCCATCGAGAAAGTTGCAATCTTTTGAAGCTTCGTTTAACTCTCTGAATGGGTTGGGAGTGTCTGCTTGTTGTTCGACAACGTCTGCTTTTTAATCTTAGCTGAGGACGCGTTAGTCTCTAATTCCGTTCAGGAGGTTTTTAACAAAGAGCTACGACTAAACGTATGGACGTACACGTTCGTATGTATGAATATAAAGAAAGTGTTTCCTTCGAAACAGTTAAATTTAACTAGCAATAAACACAAGTTTAATAGAAAATGTTCAGCGCGAAAAGTAAAAACAGCAGCAATTATGAGAGAAATAAACATAAAAAATTACGATTAAATGAGTTAAAAATATTCTTCCACGAATGTCGCAAACCGGCCAACATGGCAGATATAAGTTTATACATTTTTTAGGATGAGAGCTTATTTCGCCGATAGTATCCGTAAACAAAAATAAAACACTAATTGAAACTTTTTACAAATTTCCGAAAGACCTTCTGCTTAAGGCACTCATATGAATGCACGTTAAGAGGTAAGTCAGCGAGCTTTGTTACGTCTTACTGACGTAAAAAATGTTTTACGCGCATCTATACATACACTTTTAACGAGATGTTTCGCCGAGGTCATGTGAGTGAGCGCTGGAATGGCTGCCGTTGAACATAAAGAGTGACATCTTGTCATCTACATGCTAAATAGAAAAATGTCGTTGTATGACATCTACGCCCATACAATCGAACCGCTGCTGATCATAAGACTTAACTGAGAAGCGAATGAATCTATCCGTCTCACACTCTCTTTTGAAATAGCTGGCCTAACTGGCCTCGCTGGCCAGCTAGTGGGTCAACTATATATGAGAATATATAGGGCCAGATATTATTCCTTGTGGTGTGGCTGCTGCTCCTTGGAAGCACGCATGGATCAGCAGCACTGCAAACTGATCCACTTATAGAGAGAGGAGTTTCATTTGAAACCCTCATACTCGACTTATGCCACAAGGATATACTCTAAGTTTGTGCGGATGTATGCATCTTAAGATGCACCCATTTTTTATTATAGTGAGCGATTAAGGATCACATTTTGAATCGATTCGCCCGTCCGTCTGTCCATCTTGTTTCCTGGTGTACAACCTATAGGCCGCAGTTTTTGATATGTTTTGATGAAGTTTGGTACATTGATTTGGTGCTTTGGCTCAAGGACAACCTCTACTGAGAGTAGTTCGATCCGAACCACATTTTCGGTCACTTCCCCTATAACGCCCTATTTTGAACACTCGTTGTGTAAATGAACGCTGGCTGACGCAGGGTACGTGTTGGTGGGCGGTGGTCCACTGCAGCGTGTTACTTTGCTATGTTTTAAATTAATTAATTAATTGAAGGATTACATGCGTTGAACGTACCTTTTGTATGCTTGCAGGAATTTTCGCTTATCTTAATTATTTGACACCGAAATCACGGTCCGAAGTTTTAGACTTATTAGTGAAGGGCTTAAAACGCTTGGAATATCGTGGCTATGATTCAACCGGTGTGGCAATTGATTCGTCTAATGGCAAGGACATTGTAATGGTTAAAAGCGTCGGCAAAGTAAAGATGCTAGAGGATGCCATAACTAACAGTGAGTTGATTTTCTATGCTCTCAATTTCTATGCCTAACAATAATAACTTAATTAATTATTATAATAATTTAGACTTTAGCGGCAAAGAATATGATGAATCTGTGAACATACATGTGGGCATTGCACATACGCGCTGGGCTACCCACGGTATACCATGTGAATTGAATTCACATCCGCAACGCTCCGATAACTGCAATAGCTTTGTCGTGGTGCATAATGGCATTATTACAAATTACAAAGACGTCAAGACGTTTCTAGAGAAGCGCAATTACGAATTCGAGTCGGATACCGATACCGAAGTAATTGCTAAACTGGTGCATCATTTATGGAAGAAGCATCCTGGTTATTCCTTCAGAGAGTTGGTAGAGCAGGCTATACAACAATTGGTAAGTTTTGTATATTTTTTTGCTCCGATCGTCGTACTCAATAGTGATGTTAACAGGAAGGCGCGTTTGCTATCGCTATAAAATCCAAGCATTTTCCAGGGGAATGTGTTGCCTCAAGACGTGGATCACCTCTTTTGGTTGGCATTAAGACTAAGAAGCGTTTAGCAACCGACCATATACCGATATTGTATGGAAAGGGTGAGCAATATCCTGTTATAACTTCTGTACTCTTGACTATACATGTATATATATATACCTGAATTGGTGTCTGTATATGCGTTAATGGTATCTGTTACCTTATTGCCAATGAAGTCAAAATATGCTCAAATGTGAATGTTTGCGTTTATATCCTTTTATTTATCTTATTTTTGTTTTTTCTTTCCTGCCTTCTTTCCTGAACTCTGTATGCCTTTCTCTACCGACGCAACTGCGCGCATTTCCTGCACGTGTGTATATAACATGAACAAATTGCACTACAAAACTGTGCTTAATGTTCCGCGAAAATGATTGTGTGCTTAATACTCAATCATTCACTCACTTAATTTACTTGCCAACGTGATGAGTTTTCTTTCTTCTTTTCTTATATATTGTTACTACTTCTACTGCCATTATTTCTACTACTACTACTACTACTACTATTACTACTACTACTACTACTACTACCACTGCTACTACTCTTCTTGTTGCTGTTATGAATGCTACCACTTCACTTACATTTGTGTGCATTTATGTGCCGTGTGTTTAACCACCCACCTGCAAATTGTCTCCTATCAATACACTATACTATCTGCAAACGTACAACTTATAAAAATATTCCTTCCAACAACAATACGTTGGAGTTTTGTTCGTTCAGACGAAAAAAAACAACAAACAGAAACAGGTAGTTTTTTCTACATATCTTACGAATATTTACTGAAACTCGACTTTTTACCTTTAATTGCATTTTTTCTTTTTCAATTGCTTACCATAAATGCATGCTTGCTAACTAACTGCTAATAACAAAGACAATAGCAATTGGGCTTTTGATTTTTAGCATACATACATTTTCACGAAATTGAAAACAGGCTTGGTATCAGTTTTCTTTTTCCTTTTTTTAATCTCTAACAAATTTTGATTATAATATCGTACATTTCGCTACTCATTGGTAAATAACATATATATATATATATATATATATATATATAATGTATAAGGGTGACAACAAGATACAAAGAAAATTGTATTTTCCCTCTCCTCACAATTTACCAACGGATTGCAAAAGCAATTCATTTACAACTACATAGTACACGTCATCTAAAATTTGTAACTTTTGGTTTTCTTTTATAAATACAAGCGGACCGTCTAGACAATTTTGAAATTGTAAGATCTTCGTAGAGAAAATCTCGGGAATGAATGCCGGTACGAAAAATATGTGTTTTGATGTGTTTTTTTTGTTAAACAGAGCAGAAAACAAGAAGGACAGACGGACGGAAAGTAATTCTGAATAGACCAGTATGGAGTCTTTCTCACGCTTTTCTGAGTGTATCATATATCCAGACAAACTTAATAAACGCTTGTACCACACGTGGCGTAGAGTACTAAAATTCACGTTCGATTTATTCCTTTACATGAAGTTTCGAAAGACATGCTTGAATTTATCGTAGGGTTTGACAAATTTTTTATACACTGCGTGCTGAGAAAAGTTAATAAAAAATTGTAAATAATAAAAACTCTACAACGTTTAGTAAGTGGCTGACTGACTGGGAATTTAAGAGATTTAATTATGATTCTTTACTTTACATCCAATAAAATGTTGTTTGGCTTTGATTGAAAAACTCAGGGAATTCAATAATCGCTGTTGTCGTCATATTCTCTTTATGTCATTTTGGTGAAGGACGTAGATTTCGATATGCAACATATCATATCATATTCTGTTTGGTTTCAGTGATTTAAAATTTTTTCCGTTTTCTTATCTTTTTCTTCTTTTTACACAATTTTCCTTTTCAAATCTTTAAACGTTTATAAAGACAACGAACCAGGTAAACCACAAGGTAATAATCAATTATCATAAAGCGATGCATATATTTTTTTGCTCAGTCTTGCTAAGAGTTATGTATACATAAACTTTTCTCATATGTTTTGGTAATGGTGATAGGTAAGCACACACGCACACAAAGACATTATAAACATATAAAACCACAAATAATTGCACAGCATACATAATTACACATGCATAGCTAAGCGCTGGTAAAACGACACACTTGTTAATAACATTTCGATTAATGAGGTTAAAGAAAAATTTATGTATTAAAATAATTGGCGAAATGAAAAATCGAATGCTTTGAATCGGGACATGTGGGCAGTGAAACGACTTAATATATCAAGTAAGCCTGGTATAGGACAGAGAGCCAGTTAGTGTATATAAATTTGAATTAAAAAGAGTATATGGGTATTAATTTCCTGCAAGCTCTATATTTTCTAGACTATCTAACCTTTCTGTTCAATCCTCTGCCTGCTTGCCCACATTGACACTTATATTTACTTTAAAGATATTTCAAAAGCAATAAATCTTATTCGTATTGTTTGGCCCCATTTGGTTACATGAAAACTGGTCGCAAAAAGTTTTGCAATTTACGGAGAGAATTATGGAATTCAAACTGTTTAAATGTTGATAATGCTCTTAATTATTGCATAATCTACACGGAACCGAAATTTATGTTTAGATATACTATAAACAGTAAAAGTAATCAACTTAAGCGGATGTAATTGTGTTTTAGATATTATTTTAAGAGCGCCAATATGGGTCATAAATTGCGTAGCAGAGACTTGGCGGCCTGATACAAATAAATAACTACTACTACTACTGCTACTGCCAACTGAAAAACATCATTAAAAAAGAATGACGAATAGCTTACATTAATTAAAGTGAAGATTCTTTGAATTAAGAAAGGAATCAACTGAGAATATTTGGCTTTCGTTTTTTTTTTTTTTTGATAATGTGGCTAAGACGTAAACGAATAGTAGTCTTTCGTAGGGAAAGTTAAAAGAGGCGGGTTTCCTGAAAATTTAACTGTACAGAAATTAATCGTAGTCCACATTCGGAGCAGCCATACCTTGGAAACAGGATTTAGAATAGGCCTACTCCGCCAGCCAATCCATGACGTGAACTTAGTTTATCTGATACCACGGCAAAGGCATTTCAATTGAATTAATAAAAGAGGTCTTAAGAGAAAGTACGATCAAGCAAGGGCAAGCTAACAAAGCTTTCGGTTAATGTTATAGACAGCAGCCGTATCATCTGTTCATCGACTAGAACCTACTGTTAAGCTATTAAGCCATTGCTACGCTCCAGTGCTTTGTTAAGCGACAAAATAAAAACCAAGCACGCAAGGCCGACCATTAGATACCCTACACATTGTTTTCTGTCAAAGGTATACTTTTCATGAAAGCCCACATATTGAGGAATGCCCAAAAGATCACCTGACGTGATCCAAGTTTAGCAAACTTTCCTACAGATTTCATTATTTGTCGGTTTCCGTCATAAAAAGCTAGAAATTAAGCTATTTCTGGACTGAACACAAAAGTACACGGATAGACAGCCAAGTTGAATCGATTGATAAAATAAAAGGTGAGTCTATCTCAAATCCTTCTGGGCGTTGCCTATCTCCGCACACACTTAATGCACTCTTGCAGCACAGGTGGTATAGTGTATAAATAGCGACGAATAACGGAAAGTCTATGAGAGTATAATTGTAATTGCAGAAAAGAACGATAAGCAAATAGATGAGCATCACAAAGCAAATCTCGTTATTTAAGCTTAGCAAAGATATAAATAGGTTTGAGAAACGCAATACGCACAATACTCCCACAGGTAGAGTTTCTACGAACTAACTACGACAACTTACTTACAACCTGTTATTGTCGCATACTAATCCTATTTCTTAATTCGTTTTCTTCATTTATAATTAATCATTTTTACTTTTTGCACTTAATCCCATCGCTTCATGACTGCAATTACGTCCTTTACGTCCGTCACTAGTTGATTCTGTTTCTACAAAAATGAAATCACGTACGTAATGCCCTCACTGAAAGGTGTAGCAAGCCCTGCATTATCCATTTAACATCGAGAAGGTAAATTCGTGCATATACAAAAGCAAAGCACATGATGACTGAAGTTTCATCTAATGAAGAGGAGAGTCTGAGGGGAAAGATTTTAAAAGCACGAACATAGGAAAATTTAATCGATAAGAAATTCCTTCGAAATGGAGCGCAAGATGAAATCGTAGATAGGATAATTTAGAATTTAGTTCTCCCAACATATGTACATAACATTTGAAACTTCGCAAATAATCATGAAATACAATTTATGCGCATACCTTAAGTGTTTCGTTGTTGGGTTGTGCAAAACTGCAAGTGTGCACAAAAAAAACCGTATTATTGTACAAATTGTGATTAGCTGCAATCTCTTTTCGAGAACAGTCCCTTGTGTTGTGTGTGTTGTGATAGAGTTTGTTCGTGCGAAACTTTATTAATGTAATACTCGGTGTAATAGGGAACAGGGAATTTTAAAAAATTGTGAACTTGGGTCAACCTATTATTTTCTTGGCACATAACATTACCCTACCGGTCGGTAAATATCAATTACTTCAGAAAAAGTCTTTTTTATGGGACCTTGGATGCCAGTGTAAGTCGCCCGAGGGATTACTAGATTTGCATAAAGAGAAGATCGACTCGCTCACATTGTATCATTTAAAATAACCCCTATGTCGTATGCAGTTCAAAGCTATATTTTCTATGCGACTGAGCCAGAATACATAAGCGATAAATAAATAAGTAAAGCGCAAAACTCTATATAAATTTTTGAAAATTATACGCAAATATTTGCATCGATTTAGCTTGTTTTTGGGCTGAGAATAGGAATTCAGGAAAATTGAAAGGCTTCGAAAAAATTTTGTTTACACAATACTTCGTTACACATATTTTCTGCATTCAGACGCAGGGCCAATACAGTTCTCGGAAAGAGCGAATATGCATAGAGATAGAAGTGCATACAAATATGAAAAAATAAATGTAAGCATGTGTTTAAATGCTCTGCTGGTTTATTGAAATTGTTGCATTTATGCATGTTATAGTTGTGGGTCATTTAAACCGATACATGGACTTTTTTGCAGTGCTTTAGATAGCAACAGTGTATACCGCAAATATTACAACAAATTTGTTCAACGTAATGAAAAATCGAAAGCATTTTGGTTTTCCACCCGCATTTCCATTGGTAAGCATGTGCATGTATGCGCATTTTATAAAAGCATTACTAGCTCTTTTTTTCGTTACAAGAACTGATTTTATACTTTTTACTATAAAAAATATTATTACTACGCAGCCTTTTTGCACAACTAATCATTGCTCTAACGCCATTAATTTTCACAATTTATTCAACACACTAATGGAAACAATATGTTGCTAAGCAAGCGTTTAAATCGGATTGGTTTTGTTATATATTTACATAATAATAAATTAAATTTAAATAACAAAATATTTATAGCGAAAAAAATGGAAAAAAAAAGAAATTCATTTTATGTTTATGTGTATGTCAATTTATCATTTTAATTTGATTATCAAATGGATCATTGAATATACATATCTCTGATTGCACTACGGCCAAGCCGACAATAATCGCAGCGCATTTATCGCATTTTGTTTTTTATGTTGTATCAATTGGCGTAATGCGTGCACGATAATGGATCAAATGCTAAATGAGAAATAAACAAAACATATGTTTATATATAATATTATATATTACACATATAATTACATGCATATATGAAAACAACAAACACGCAATTGTCTAAAATTGTTGGCTTATTTGCTTATTATTATTGTCGTTATGAACACCATCGTCATCGTCATCGTCATCGTCATCGCCACCGCCATCATTATTATCATTTAATATCATCAACATCCTTATTGCGGGGCTGTGGACAAAATTCGAAATATGTATTCGTCAAAACTGTGACAACAAACAACAATTGCTTGAATGTGAACGAAATATTAACTGAAAAGAACATCGTCCTCATGGACATAATCATGATTTATCAGTGTTGCCTCGTTCCGAAAGTACTTCAGAGTTTATGCCGCTGGAAGAAAGGGAAGTGGAGTATTTCTTTGCCTCCGATGCTTCGGCTGTCATAGAGCATACAAATCGGGTTATATACCTTGAGGTAAATCTTATTTTAATGACGAAGAAAAGGATTAGTATCTTGCACAATCCCCTAAAGATATTTTCCCGAATCAGTTTGCCTTAAAAAATAATCCTTTTTCCATTAACATTTATTCAATTGTATATATGCATTGTCGTCGGTCGTGACGATAGGATGATGACGTAGCTGCTGTGCGCGATGGAACACTAAGCATTCATCGCTTACGAAAGTGCACCGACGATCCACATGCCCGAGAAATCACAACCTTAAAAATGGAAATTCAACAGATAATGAAAGGCAACTACGATTACTTTATGTTGAAGGAAATTTTTGAACAGCCCGAGTCCGTGGTGAATACGATGCGTGGCCGAGTACGCTTCGATTCTAAGACTGTGGTTTTGGGCGGCATAAAGGATTATATACCTGAAATTAAACGTTGCCGCCGCTTAATGTTGATCGGTTGCGGTACTTCGTATCATAGTGCAGTTGCGACTCGTCAATTGCTTGAAGAGCTTACGGAATTACCTGTGATGGTAGAATTGGCTTCTGATTTTCTGGATCGTAACACGCCCATTTTTCGCGACGACGTTTGCTTTTTTATCTCCCAATCTGGCGAGACGGCCGACAGCTTGATGGCACTACGTTACTGTAAGCAACGCGGCGCTTTAATTGTTGGCATTACAAATACAGTCGGCAGCAGCATATGCCGCGAATCACATTGCGGTGTACACATTAACGCTGGGCCCGAGATCGGTGTCGCTTCTACTAAAGCTTACACATCACAATTTATATCGTTGGTTATGTTCGCCTTGGTCATGTCGGAAGATCGCTTGTCCCTGCAGCAAAGACGTCTAGAAATTATTCACGCGCTATCTAATCTGGCGGACCAAATTCGCGATGTTCTGAAGTTAGACCCAAAAGTTCAGGAATTGGCGAAAGATTTATATCAGCACAAATCCCTTTTAATAATGGGTCGCGGGTATAACTTCGCCACATGCTTAGAAGGTGCTTTGGTAAGTGCGAACATCGTTCGAGCTCACGCCTACATATTTAATGTTTTCCTTATCAAATTTTGACAGAAAGTCAAAGAGTTGACGTATATGCACAGTGAAGGTATTATGGCTGGTGAATTGAAGCATGGCCCTTTGGCCTTGGTTGATGACTCTATGCCCGTACTTATGATTGTATTGCGTGATCCAGTGTATGTGAAGTGCATGAACGCGCTACAACAGGTCACTTCACGGAAGGGTTGTCCTATTATAATTTGCGAAGAAGGCGATGTTGAAACAAAATCGTTTTCTTCGCGCAGCCTTGAGATTCCACGCACAGTCGATTGCCTTCAAGGTATTCTGACTGTTATTCCAATGCAACTTCTATCTTATCACATAGCAGTATTACGCGGTTGCGATGTCGATTGTCCGCGTAACTTAGCAAAATCTGTAACTGTTGAATAATTCCTACAGATGAGACTGTACTTTAGATCTAGACCGTAGTACACTTGAGGAAAACTGATTATCGATTAATTATTATTCTCCTTAAATATCTTCTTTTCCTTTCATTTTTCGTTAAGCTAATAGAACTTTATGTATGTACATATTCATATGATTTTGTTTTGCGTTCTGTTTATCGATATAAAATTTTCTAAAATTTTGTAAAATAAACTCAATGGAGATAATATTTTCAATAAATGAATGTATTGAATGCATTTTATCAGAAATCTCTAAAATAATTTTGCATATGAATTCTGTTTTCTATTTTTAGCGTAGTTTGAATGTTGTGAATACATTTTAATGGAAAAGAGGCCTTGCTCTGAATTAGGAATATCCACTACACAAAGTCATAAAATTTCGGTTTAATTATGGATACAGCTAAACCATAAAATAGACGAAAATCATCGATAAATTTTAAAACAATATTTACACCTGAACACCTGGTTGTAGTAAACATGTTTGTTGTTTGGTTACCTCAGGAAAAGAAAATGCGCCGAATTCGAATTGGATGTCCTAAGTAGATAGGCTTCGGGCTCCGCAGGGCAGGTGGCTTGCTCTATATATTTGGCTCTAGCCAGACTGGAACGGTCTTTTGGAAAGCACATTGATTAACGGGATCGACTATTTACGCGCATCGGAATTGTTACTTTTGCAACAACCGATTAATATTTGCATTCGCTAAGAAGAAGAGTTTAACAAATAACTTTAAATAATAGATAATAGAGCAAGTCTGTGTGTGTGTGTGTAAAAGTGACTTTTCGTGAAAGTTGTCTTGTGATTTTCGTTCAATTGCACTGCAAATAATATTTATCTCCAAGATTTCATGAACATTTCCTTGTAGGATTCCCAAAAATTTAATCTTTTTACGTATCAATTATTTAAAAAGGCAATTATGGGATCCTTTCGTGAATTTGATTTATTTAATTCTTTTTAATTAACACGAGTACTTTATCGATTGGAGAAAGTGCGAATTAAATCAAAAGATTAATTACAACTTTTTGTGAGTGCACGAGCTCCGTTAACTAGTAATGAATAATTACGGCCATTAAAATTATTGTTAAAATATACATTTATATTTATTGAGGTATAGTTTCATATAAAATCAGTTTTAAAGCGAAACTCGGTCACCCATCATTTAATGTCAATATTTGTGCCTATTCTGTGCCAGTCTTATCCAGAGATATAGTGCGAGTATTTTCACTAAGTTTGGGCTTCACTTACGCTGTCTATTGCAAGTGATAAAATCAACTCGATAAAATATTCTGTTTATTTTACCAGTTACCAGATATTTATTTGCATTAGGATTCACTAGTAATTTCAAAGGTACAGAATATCGAACCGAATTACTCGACATTGGGAACACAGAAGAGCATTTCAGTGGTACACTCAATAAGTGGACATAAGAAACAATCATAATACAAGTATCACTTGTCACAGTTACTTCTTTGCTGTTTTCGTTTTTGTTTGTAAAGTTTTTGAATAATTAATAGTATTTAGAACAAACAAAATAAATTTCAATTAAATTGAAAACGCAATTATGTGCTAATGCGGAAATTGCAGATAACCCGCAAAATGCAATTTAAACATATATTGAAAAGCCATTTTAAATATTTCCGAACATCGCGCTGGATTGTCGGGTCGAGGTTGAGTTTTCATGTAATTGAAATAATTTCATTTGCTGTGGGAAGTGCTGTAACCATCTCAAGCGTTTGTAACGCGCAAAAAGTCTGCATATGAGATCGCACATACTACAGGGTGCACACTTATAACGAACTTATAATGAACTAAGTTGATGAAGTCATGCCAAGAACACTTGTATTTTCCATTTACTCTCTTCGAGCAAAGCTAGCATAGATCAGTTGGTAAATTCATTCAAGAAGATCGGCTCCTTCAGTGCTTTTGAAGCTTGACTTTACGAATGAACACTTACGGACTTATACTCCTGCTCGTTTATGGGAAAAATTTTATGGATAGCCTTACATCAATTCAGAGGTTCCCAAAAGTCGGTGAAGTCATTCATCTTTTCAAGTTGAAAAAAAAAAAAACATGTTAAATGGTAAGCTAGTACACATGTAGAACAAAACCAAACCGCTAACAAGTGCTAATAATATTAAAAATAATATTAATCGTGTTTTTCATGCAAATATTATGTGTGTTATATATGTTGTTTACGTATGTGGTCACAAAATATGCGCGCGTATAAGTGTGGCAGACATCATCGAATTGTTATTCCAGGGGTGAATGAAACCATAATTTTCGTTTTTTATGTGCATACACATTCGACATATTATTGTGCATATGCTTCAAGGAAATTAGACATGACCGTCCATCCGCCTGTGGTCGAAATTTTGGAAATCAAAAAAAATGAATGCTAGAAATTTAATTAAGTGAACATGTCGATGGGCCAGATTTCATTACAATATCTCAAAAATTGCTATCTGCAGATTATACACTAGAAAACAACACGGACAGATGGACAGACAAGCTTACATCGACTCGGAAGGTGACACTGAATCGATCGGTATAATAAAATATAAGTCTACTTCAAGTCCTTCTCGAAGTTGCATGCATCTGTGCAAACTTAATTTGCTTTTGTACCCCAAGTGGTGCAAGGTATAAAAAGGAATTTCTAGAGCTCTAGAGCTAACGTTTCCCCTGATTTTGTCACAACGAACCATTCTAACATAGTTTACCTTCTTAAAAGTACGCTTGTCCCGACAAATCACTGCCTGAGTCGCCGAGTAGATAAACACCGTGACTACCAGGACGGTGTTGGGGGGTTGAATTGTCAAGTGTAGTAGGATTTTCTATGGTCATAGCTATAGCGAAGCATACCACTTATCGATTGAGCACACTCCCACTAGGCTACAATTACCACCTCACCATTTCGTTCTCTTTTCTCTCTTCTTTCTGGCAGCCACTGTGTTGAACGAGTAGAGGACATTACCTGAGTGATAGCTCGGATTAAAAAAAAAAACAAAAAAAACTTATACTAAAAAAAATTTATATTAAATATGGCGAACAAACTATATATGGCAGAGCTTAACTTTTTAAGTTTATGTGCCTTAAATTTGTTAGGTATTTCTTCAAAGACCGTTGACGATGATATCGAACGATTCTGTTACTTAACAGACAGGAAACGGCAACAAATCGAAAGAAGAGACAGATTCGGAAACAGCAATCTATAGATCTCGGTTACGTGTACATTAGACATGAAAGAGGTTGCGAAAGCCTTTCTATAATCTCTGATGTGATGAAATCGTCGTTTTGTTTTCATCTTTGTAACAGTGTTGTGATGTAAGAGGGGAGAACTCCACTTCACTTCATTAGAAACATCATTAGCCTAATTTTTTGTATTAGATGTATTCTCTTAGTGTGCGATGAAAGTTTAAAAGCCTTCTTGTTTTCACAAATGTGTTAGTTCGCTTTTAGCCTTCGTCTTGCACAAGGGTTGTCTGAGATTTTTGCAAATAATTCGCATGAATGATAATGTAACTATGTCTTAATGATCTTGCAACTGTATATTAGTTAAAACTTTTTTAATCTTTTCATGATTGTGCTGTGTTTTTTCCATTTGTGTATACAGCAGTAAAAATGTGTTCTTATCTGCGTTATACGTACACGCGTGTGTATGTATATAAATATAATATTTTTTCAGAAATACAGGGTAAAAGCAAAAACCGCCATTGTTTGTCTTTAGGTTATATTTTGTTCCGTGTTACTTCATTAATTGTAAAAAAGAAGAAGAAGAAAATTCCCGTGGTTTATGCTGGGAAACTTTTGAAAACAGTTGTGTAGAAGACGAATGTAATACAAACCGGCAAACTTTGCTAATAAAAAATTTTTCTTATTTTTCCCCTTATACTGTAACGCATTCTAAGCACGAACAATATTTAGAAGCTTTTGTTTCCTTTATATAAATGTGAATCCTCTGTTAATCTAGGCAAATAATGAAGCGACAGGGAAAAGTAAAAATGTATTAAATTGTAAATTAGATACGTATTTACATTTTTATGATGATATGCTGAGTTTTACATTTGTGTGTTGTCCGCAATTTGTGTGTGAAAAAAAAAGTAAAACTTTTGTACAATCACTTATCCCGAGGGTTAATACGATAGAATTTATAAATGAACATACACAGCTAAGGACAAAAATCTCAACGAGTGAATATGAATTTAATGGCATAAAAGTGAATGAGCAGTGGAATATGAAATTGTTGGTATAAAAATGAATGAGTGATAGAAAGCAGCCAGAAAACGTTTTATTTACTTTAAATACACACGTGGAACTAGCCTTACAGAAGGACCAGTTTCTAGTACAGCAGGTCCAGCCCTAGTTTTCGAAGGAGTACGACATAACAAGCAAGGGTAAGGTGGGTGAAAAATTCGCAAAAAGCTAACTTTAAAGTAAATGCTGATAAAAACAATATCACAATAATCGAAAGGATTGTTGTAAACCCCAAAAGGAGATTTATTTCCAAGCGTTGCAAATACGAATAGGAGATGACTTCGAATAGGCATTCTTCTTTAAAGTGGGCAGCGTTACAACATGTCCCTTTATATATTATATTATAATCACTTTGCTGACCTCATAGTTGGCATTCGAGTTCGAAATGGCGATTTAAAGGTCGACATGAGCACTAATTGGGCAGACATATAGCCAGGACCGTTGTCTACGTTGTTAACCAAAAACATTGCAACAATTTTTATTACTTTTGAACCATTCAACATTCTGGTCAGGAAAGCTTTACATTCCACTTTTTAGTAGACCTTAGAAAACATTTGCCCAACGTTTTACTAATAATACCTCGAGATGTAGGCTGCAAGTTGCAGTCTTTTCTTTACAAAGTGCGTTTCAAATTTACATTTTTTCGTTTTTGGGCTGGTAAAGGCTCCACAGGAACAGAAAAAAATCATCTTTTGTTGGGGGATATGAAATAATTATATGTACAACGTCTTCACTTAATTTGCTCATATATTATATATAAAGTTCGCGATCTGGATGAATATCATATGAGGTTCGATTCATTTTGCAATTCGATACCGTAAGCATATATTTTTTATATTCAAGATAATTATGATTTAAAAAGTATGTAAGCAGTTTCCGTGGTGAGCTCAACGAAGTAAGCAACATTTTTATTAAGTCCACTTTTTCCTCTTCAATCACCAGAAAATTCACGATCTACGCTAAAAATGCATAGGATGTCATCTCAGCCTCATTCAATAGAGTGTTTCAATGAGAGTGTGTCCCAATTTATAACATAAGCATATAAAGGAATTTAGTATTTCTTACTTTGCAATGGAACACAATGCAATGCTTAGTAGATATGCCCTGCCCATCATCCTGCATTTTTGAAAGAGCGAAATGATTTCGTACAACCACTTGCTATAAAGTGTGTGTGAATATAAACTTTAATCCTTTCAGTTATCTTCTAACTTTTATACATGACTTGATTCTTAAATCTTTGGCCGACTTATATATATATTGAATAAGTATAGCTGATGTTAATGTGACTGAGGAAGATAGCGTGCGTTGTCGCTAAAGAAATCGTACAGTGAACATCTGTCGACTTTGGTTAAAAGCGTATCCCTATTAAGCGAATCAAATCTGAAACGAAGCAAGTTTCATCCGGACCTCCGCCTAACATCAAATAATCACAATGCATCATTTTTATTCAGATCGTCTTCAAAACATTGCAACTACTAATTAATTTTTATGTTATTTTCAAAAGATTTTCAACTCTTCAGGTATGTTCGCTGTGCCGCATTCTATCCTGCATCCGTTTTGTTCTCTTCTTCGTATCTCTTTAAATGTGTGTCCTTGTTCATTAGCAATGCAATGTTAAGATAATGTAAACAAAAAGTTATCCGTCGGTAAGAGTAAGATTAGCTACAGTGCTAACGGGGAAAATTCGTTAAAGAAGAAATCCTTAAAGAAACTAAAAATGAAAAGAAGATCAGCATGAGCCACCGAACGTGGCAACGTAAAAAACTAGAGGAACCCACCTGTTCAATGTAAAGACAATAATATTCCGTTGAATTATTATTTCAAAAAATATGAATGTATTCTTAATTACAAACGCATATAAACCCTTCTATGCATGTATGCATTAGTTTAAGCATTCACCAAACTCGTCCTATAGCATTATATGCGGGTCAAAGTGCAAGCGGAAAACTTATAAGAAAGCCATGTTTGCCTTGAAGTAAATCTCAGACAAAGTAAACGTATGAATAGCAAGGGTTTGTTTTTCCAATAATTGAGTGCAGATGGCGATTACAACTGATTAGAATCCTTTTTAATTAACTATTGCAGTGGGATCAAGGGCGATTTTAACCCAAATTTATTGTATTGAATCAATAACAATACTACCACGCATTCCATCTTAATTTTCACATTTTTTAAGGGGCCACAAAAACAAGTTGCAAGAAGCTCACGTGTAAATGTATGAGTTCAGAGAATATGTACAGTAGGTTGTGAGTTACTCAACGCCTATTTCTGACTGCTTAAGAGGAAAGCAAACAAAGAGAATGCAATTGCGTGGAGGGCGATTAAAAAAACATTAAATTTTTACCTTTGTTTACACATTATGATGAAATTAAACCGTTGTATTAAAAACGGCGGTCTTTTTTAAATATGTGGGGAGAAAATATGAAAATTCATGCTTCGCATTGCATTAAAATCTGCACATATTATAATTAAAGAAAACACCGCTGAAAAAATAATATTCAAATAAAACCATTTTTAAGGATTTGTGTACGTTGCAATCGTGTATGCAATCGCATGGGATATATTAGATTTGCCAAATGTGTCTAAGGCAAGGGCATACGCAAGAAGAGTCCATTCAGCATATTTACTCTTCATCACACTGAAAGCAATTAGTGAAAGCAATTTAGCCAAGTACTCATGCTATAAATACTTCTCGCTTACTCTAGTCAGGTTAAATTCAGAGACCAATTACATGCAACACATCGAACTGTAGACCGTACTGACTTGGAAAGAACTAATAATCGAGACGCTTAAGTAGGATCTTAAATCTGGGCCAAGGGTTACTTCACAAAACCATGTGTAAGTAAATAAATGTAAATTAGATTTTTATTCTTTTCAGCTCACAATTCGTATGATCGTACATCATGAGTGACGTATCGAGTGAATCTTACAATCAACAATCGGGTACAAGTTCTTAACAGTGTCGATCTCTTTAGCGATATATTATATGTATATTTCTCAAACACAAAGTGTACGTAATTTAAAGAAATTGGGTTATAATGAAATTACCTGACGAAACGACAGAAATATTGCCTAAAATGTATTATTATTGTAGCGTTTGTACGCGTTTGTAATGATAAAATTTGATGAGGTAATCCGACGAAGATGGATGGACCGATCATGACACATACATTCGTCATGCACAGTTAACTGGTTAAAAGATTCGGACCCAGCCAAATATAACTCGTTTCTCTTTTTTTGCAGCTTAATGCTTTTTTCGTCGCCAAACTTGTTTCGCGTTTATTTAACACTCTGCTATATATATAAAAAAAGGGCAATTACGAAAAATTTTGTAATTCGCTTCAATCTATTAAATTTTTTCCTTTAGATTTAATGGAAAGATAACTTTTCAAAGCGACAAAAACCTTTCCGCGCACAATCATAAAAACATTACAAATAATTGATAATTAATTGTTTGGCTTGCCATTGCTTTACAAAAGCTGACATATAAAAATTGATTTAAATTAAATAAAATAAGTGAAACATCCATGTGTTTACTTCAGCGAATTACATTAAAACAAGAAAGAGGGAAATGATATAAAAATTACAATAAAACATAAAATAAAAGTTAGAATCAAAAAAGCCTTAGGCTAAAAGGAAAAAAATTTGGAAATTTGCAGACTTGTTTTTTGAAAATTGCACAAGTTCTCAGACTTGTTTTGATTTAGTTGCATAAAGTCCCGTACTTCTTAATTGTTCAGTTGTGCAGTTGTGCAGTTGTGCAGTTGTGCAGTTGTGTATTAAAAAAAATGTTTTCTGAGCCAATTTACTGTTTTACTGATACAATTTTGCGAAGAATCACGTTCACCTCACTCAACGCAAAAGATGACTACGCACAACGTCGGACAATTCACTATTGCTCCCGTCCAAATACTATTAATTTCGAGGTCTGCGACAAAAGTAACCGGATAATGCCGCCTGCAATTGTTAAGAGCACTTTTTCCATGGGAACGAAAAAAATTGCATCTATACATACATGTGTGATGAAAGTCAAGTGAATTTGTAAACAAAAATACTTCCAGCTTCCGTTGATACGTCGAAACAACATATTGTTCTACTGGAAAGCGATAAAAGTTTTAGCGCATAAAAGCGATGGCAAACTGGAGATAGGACTTTCCGCCCCTTGCCCTCTAAATTCTATAAAGTTTCGCTATGGATACTTTCTTAATGACAAGAACACAACTTGGAAAGGACTCCAGGACATTATGATTTATCATAAATTGTTATTCGAGAAAACGAGGTGCTTGCTGCCATTCATTGCTTACTTCACTGTTCTTTAAATTTAGCCATGTCTAGCTCTCTCTCCAAGTCCGTTCATTTCGTACGAAGGCTTTCATGTGGATACCTGTCGTCTAAACGTCTAGTCAGTCCTAAAGTAATTCCGATCAGTTCACTAATACGTTTATAGTCGACAAACAAACCTCGCGATTGGGTTGCGAGCGCGCACTTTTTTCTTGTACAATCAGCCCACCCGAACTTAGGAGAGAAGAAGAAGAAGAAGAAAATCACTTGTCACTTGTGTTTTGAAGCTTACAACAGGTATACGTTTCAAGAACTTTTCACATAATTAAAACTTGATAAAAAAATCTGTAAAGCTTGATGTGCTTTTTAAGCATTTTTTTAAGGCTCCAAAGATGAAATGCGTCAATTCACGCCAGCAGGTACTTGTAGTGTTAAGATGTGTGCGCGTATTCATGCATGGCATATTTCTAGTCAGCATTCCATTTTATTTCACGCGCACTTTGCTGAAACTCACTTTTCTTTTTTTTTTGATTTGTTGTAAAACAATTGTTTTGGCCGCTTGTCGTTTCCTTTTAGTCGCTTAAATCTGCACGTAAATCTGCTTTCATATAGATTTACGTGTATATACTGAGGTACGAATATTCAACTTCGGTTTCTGATGATGCCACACACACACACACAAGCAAACAATCAGATAAATGAGTTATGGACCAGAAAATCCTTACGTTTTAATTTTATTTCTCACAATTTTCCTTTATTTTAGTTGCGTAGAAGGAACAAAGATGATGTAATAATACTTGCGAAGGCATACAAAGAACGCCCAACCGAGCAACTGCATACCTTTATTTGCTGTCAGGCCATCACGGCAACCATTGCCGTCAAGATAATTATGACTTAGTTTTAGCATAAGAAGCTCCAGGTCGTTAAAATGACGGCTACGAAATATGTCACCGTTTTAATGTTTATTGCGTGTCGGCTTTCGTAAGGTGAAAAGGAAGAACATTGAATAGAAAATACACCTACGCCTTGTAACAGGAAACGTAATTTTATATTCTTCGATTTGTCCAGAAAATATTGCTTCGTCTTGGACACTACTTTCTGCCAATACTAAAATATAATCCATCAGCGAAATTACCCTAACGGTAGACTCTACTTTTCTGTATAGGATAAATAGCCGACCTATTTATTATTGTGGAATACGCTATGGTCAGGATTTGAAGTTCTAATCTCTTCTCTTTTCTTATGTTTTTTTTCTTCAGTCTCTACATTGGATGCACAAGGTGTTACATGCGAAGTCACAAAATTAATGCATTCTTATTGTCCGATAAGCGAGGAGAAAAAGAAAAAGACAACGTAAAAATGGCAAGAGAATGAACGCAAAAGGATTTCTCATCCTGTGCGCTCTTAGTGCATTTTTTATGAAAAAGGATGAAAATTTTATCTTACAAATGTGCACAGCATTAGAAGATAACACTTGCACGTACTTGTTTAAACAGCTTTGTAATTGTTGTTAGAATTCATCTATATTTATAAAATTAAAGACTCTATAGAGATAAGAAGAAAATTCGCAAAACTTTTACTACTACTTTCCGCTGACAAGCGGACAAACCATTTCAGTTTTTCGCCAAACCCTTTGGTTTTCTCTTAGTAATTGCGCACAGGGCGGTTATACCTAACCATCAGACAAGTCCATGAATGATTACAGTTGGACAATATCTAACGCTGCAGAAGTCGCATTCATTTGAAAGGCTTCGTCGCAAGAAGAGCTTTGCCTATTAGTCTCGACAGCAGAGATTCCTTGTTGCAGAGATTCTGAAGCCAGTCAGCTAAAAGAAGTGTGAGCACTAAAGTTGTTATTATTACGCTAAGCTATTATTTTTTTACATATTGTAATCTTGTTATATCGTAATTGGATTATTTCTGTTATATCGTAAATTCAGAGTTAATCTTGCATAAATGAGCTTATAGAACGTAAGACGACCGGAAACCAGCTGGTTTATCACATTCGAAGATATATCAACTGATTTCGAATGTGACTGCAAGACGATTGGCAACACGCACCGTGACAGACAGATTTCGAGGGAATGACAAGAGCATTTACTCCTTCTTTCTAGGCTGACCCGCGATACTGAACGCCTCATAAGTTTTCGATCCACTGTAATCAGATAGACGAACGGTCTAGCTATGATTGACTTAGGGTAGATGATGGGATTTTTCCTTTTCTTGCATATAATATTGTAAGGACCGCGGGGTTCACATAAATGGTTTATATCGATTTCCTTTCGTATTCTTCGATTTGGAGTTACATAAGCTGACTCTTTGCGCCATTGTTGCGCTATTGTTGGGCTACAAAGCCAGGATAGAGTTCTTTACTGATAATTGTGAGTTTGGCAGTAATTGAATTTCAGACAGGACGAAATATATACCTACGATAAGAGAAAGAAACTGCCTGTGATACTGAGTTTTTCAATTCGCATATTCATCAGAGTGAGAAAAGAGTGGTATCTTTGTAATACCCAAAAATACACAGCAGGCAGCTCACAAGGTGTATAAATTGTGGAAGAATTTAAGCCTTCTCATCGCACCTAATTGGTCCGTCTCCAAAACATTTACAACCTTAAGCGAAGATTGGATGAAATGCGTTTACAAACACGCACGGGATCTATACTCTGACTCACTAAAACTCGTTGCAAATATTTTCTAAAGCCTTCAAAAATTCAATGTAAAAAGCATTTTGGTTAGAGCAACTGACAATACAAAACATAAAGTACTTTAGAATTTTTATTGAGGAGTAAATGTCATAAATTCGCTTCAGGGCGTATGTAACTTTCTTACTTGGTAAATAAATAAACTCGTGCGCTATGTTTGTTTGCTTCGTATGTACGTACAGTTTAAGGTAAAACAATTGCAACTATTCCTAAAAATAATATTATTATTTTTGGACGTTAGTTTAGTGTAAGAGACATTTTTACGGCTCTAAAATCAAAGAACGTGGTTTGCAAGATAACGTTGCCCTTGCTAATAAACATAAAGTTAGACATGGAATTAATTGCAAAAATGAAATCTTTTCATATAAAGTGCCCGCTAAGAAGAGAAATCAAAGGTTTAAACGCCACGTTCAGTCCGTACCGTCTATTGAGTGGTAGAAACTTAAGTCTCTGTGGTGACTCTTCCCTGAATCGAGGATGAATTCGTTTACTGCCGACTCCAATCGATCGTAGTTGTCTTCCGGTTTACGGTCCAAACACTCTGCGATAAGATTTGCAAAATTCGAAAATTTAATATCGCGTTTCTACACGCGTTTTCACCTTAGCGAACAGGGAGCGAATTTTAAAAATGCCTCACGAGAAATGTTTTATTTGCTTGCAATACCTCTGTTGGTGTTGCGCCCCTGCTGCAGCTTACACTTCTTGTGTTTGAGACACCCAATTGACGAGCTATGTATCTTCCCATTTCCCATAAATGAGGACTATGACCCACCCGAGCAACATTTCAAATGCACGGTCATACTTCTTCTGTTACTTGTAGGTAAGTTAGAGATCATTCAATGCTTTCATTGATATGTATGTGAACGAAGTTTTGAGAGAATTTTAAAATGATTTCTAAAAACATCGTTTTGTTTACGATTGCTAGCGTGTGCTTACATATAAACTGTACACGAGGTATATGCCAAAAAAAAAAAAAAGAAAAGAAAAAGAAAACAAAGATTTCTGTGCATAAATTATTGCTTGTACTGCACCATTAACGTAGATATTAATGCATCCGATTTCTAATAATCGTAACTCATGCGTAATTTATTGTTAGTTTTACGTAAGAAAAACAATATTTCTACTTATCTATGCAGCTGGCAAACTGTCGAAGCAAACAGACAACTTTTGGAACGGCGAAACACACAGAGTGAAGGACAACGTTTCAGGGAGGACATGGAACACGATGAGTCAAGCATACATAAGCATAAATATTGTCGAGGGTTAATTTGTGATCGACTTTTTCTCTATCTATAAATTTTATAAATTTGTTTTTAAACGCTAACAGTAGTGTAGTAAACTCTATGGAAAACACAGCGATTACATTATTACCTATGCAACGGCGACGTAAGCCTAACGATGTTGGGATGATTTTTGGACACTTAAAGGATAACAATATCTTTAGCAACTGGTAATTTAGATTTTCTTAAGTCGCTTTAAATTTGTAAGTATTCGAATAGTAAGCGTCTACGGAACTTGCTTACTTCCAGAGGTAGGCCAAGGGGCTTATCTAGCAGGAAACCCTTGCTCCCCCATGCTCCTCCTCATCCTGCAATATTCAGATGAATGGACGAAACTAAATACGCTGAGAGAGCGCGATGAGAAAATTTATAGAAATTGTTTCACTCTTTCGCCACAATTACGAAGAACTGAAATTAATGTTAATAGGCAGCGAACATTCAAAAAAATTTAATGAACTTCTTCATCAACTTCAAAACAACAAAAGTGTTAGAAACCGTTCTAACAAAAATGTTAGAAATATTCGCTGCAATTTAATTTTGCCTTAACTTATTTATAACAGTATTTAAGCGAAAGAGGGAGAAAGGCATTGCGATGTTCAGAACACTGCTTACTTAAAACTTTTTTTTTACTAAGAAAAACTGTGCGCAACATGCATCGAAAAATTCATATTGGGGTGCAAATATTTACTTAAATGCTTGTTGTTGCACGATAGAAGATGCACTCAAATCTGCTTTAAGCCGAAAACATGTTCGAAATTTTCCTAAACGATACATTTATAGACCTTTCAGTAAGCGCAGCTGAAAACCGTGAGTATAATGCAATAGGACTGCAGTCTCGTCTCACTTGTAATACAGTATGTGAAACTCAATCAAGTAAATAAATATTATTTAACAGAGCGAATGTTTTAGGTAAGCTTTTATGTAATTGTTATACTTTTGTCGTCTTTCATTAACTTTTAATGAAAGCAACAATAAAGGAAGCAAATAAAACGTGTTAGGGGCAGTCTTGGAGCCGCATCTCACTAAGTTGAGAGGTATTGGCGACATTCGTTGATGTCACAAATTGTTTGTAGCAGTTTGAGTTTCGTGACAGAATCCCTCGGGTGGAGTGTGTAGATGGAGAGGCCGCTGTGTATGGCAAATGGTGTGAATACATTTTGAATAAGAACTGATCACTGGAAGTGAAAACAAAATATTTTCAAAGTGTCGCACAAAGTTTCGTTATCGTAGAGTAAAGAGGGTCGAAAATCTTTTAAAACTCTACCAGTAGACGGCCAAGCGGATCAGCAAGTGAACGACCAACCGAATTAAAAATCTAACTTGTTGCCAGTCGTTACCATGCGTTATGAGTGCACGGAAACGAACTTTGTTTGCGTATTGTTATGTCTCAATCGCTCTCACCATAAGGATAAAAACCAATAAATTTATTGCTATCTTAAAGAGTGCAGCACGTATTTTTCTACTAGTTGAGTAGACTTTTTCTTCCTGTCATAGTTGTTAAATGTGTCGATAACATTTTCTTTTCAAATTCAATCATGAGTAAATCCATTTATGTCACTTTAATATCATAGTAAGTGGGAAGCAAAATTCCTTTACAAATAAAATAGGGATAAAGTCCCACATTCTGTATCGTTGGTTGATAACGCGGGATTCTTTTGTGACATATAATTCGCTGTCGAAATTCTGTTGATTTGCTTAAATTTAAATATTTTTGAAATAGAGGAACTGAAGAGGAGAAGACTTAACTAAGTAACGAATAAAAAAACTATAGTGGGATTAAAAGTCCTACTCTACTTCGCTTAATGCAGTTATTCATATAACGATTTTTTGGAAGTCCATTCGTCCTCGCGGCAAAACATGTGTACGGTGTACGGAATTTCATCGCAGTGTCTTGAAAATTGCTACGTGTGGGTTGAACAGAAGACTGACAGACGGACAGACAAGCTTAGATTGATTCAGAAAGTGATTCTCCGGATCTATTTGAAGTCCTTCTAAACATTACATACAACCTCATGGACTTAACATACCCTTGTACCACAAGCCTGATAGAGTATAATGATTTGTTTTATCTAGCACCTGAAAAAGAGAAAATTTTTTATTTTTGAGGACTAAAATGAGTAACGATTATGTCCACTACTCATTAAATCGAAGATAACTATAAACTTCAGTAATGAGCTAAATCTTACTGATGACAAGCGGTCATTTTGCTATTGTAACACGGTACTCTGTTACCATTTCATTCATTAAAACAACAGTTCGAATTTCAATTTTTGACACATTTCATTGTTTGCTTACAAACTTTTTCATCAGTCTCTGAAGCACATTTTGTTTGGTGAAGCCACATCATCACAGTCAAGGTCCTGAAAAACAACAAAAAAAATTCCCTCTCTGTTGACTCCTCAGAATTGTCATGCTTGGTCATTAATATATTTGCCGCGTCTGTCAGTCACAAGTGTTGCCCATATATGCTAACGAACGAACATCCGAGAGGTGTTGCTTGTAAATATTTAGTTTATCATTGCGTTTTTCATTCACGAGAGTGTGGATCGCAAATTCATTAATTAAATTCGGTTTTTACATTCTATTAACATTTAAAGAAAAACGGAAATCGATGCATTGCAGATTATAGAAAAAATATATAAAATTTTTTGATTTTTTTCCTGTTTTGTTTCATTTCCCTAACTACTTTTGAATGCTAGTGAAGCTGTCATAAACAGATGTAATGAATTTTTGCTCAATAAGTTTAGTTGCACAAATTAAAAAAATTTTAGTGCAGAAGGCTAATGGCACTAAAATTTCGTCACAGTTTCGCCAAAACATGTTCAACGGTAGTAATGTTTAAAAAAATAGAAAGAGAATATGTAGCCCCCGTTAAATTGCTCGTATGATTAGTCGAGTGGGTAAGTACTAGTAGTAGCGACTATCAAGTCAAGTGTTCATGGATTCAAATCTCAGGGCGGCAGAGTTTATTTTGATCGTAGTTATAGTGAGTGCTTAGTCGGCCACATACTGTCCAGGCTGCGGTCGCTTTCCTGTCTCTTCTTCTTTCCTCCTTCCTTTATATGAAGAGGGCCACCCCTTGAGGGAATGGTTATAAAATTAAAAAAAAATTGTAGTAAAGGAGAGGTACAATCTTCTCGATTCGTATTACATCCATCATAGAATACATGTTTACTTGAATGTATGAATAACAGATATAGTTACCAGAACTTTCATATAAAACAAGCATTCAGTATGAAAGATCTGGATTACAATCTCGAAAGTTTGTTTTGAATATGAGCATTGTTCCTCAACTTTTGTCTTTTCAATTCCTATCTGTTATAATAATCCACAGATACCACAAGTATAAGTAAACCTGTAGTTGCTTAACTTGCTTTCCTTTCACTTTGTTTTATTTTTATTTTTTTTTTTTTGTTTGCCTATTTTTTCATTCACTTGTTTATTTATTAAATGTTTATTTATTTATTTATATACACTTCAGCTGCAATGTGAATCAGTTGTCGTCTTGGCACTAAATTAAAAAAAGATTTTCACATATGCGATTAAATAAACAGTGAGATGCTTAAGTTAGCCCTGGAAGTCAGGTAGAAGCGAGCACTCGTACCCAATCCGTATAATAACCAAACGCGCGCATAGACCCTTAAACTAAACAGCTAAACACTTACTATAGCTACACGCGAATGGAAACTAAAGAAAAAGAAATTTTATGAAAATTTATAAGAAGGAAACCTCAGCTATCCTGTAGCAATGTCTTGGCTTTATTATGCATTCATAGAACGTAACGCATTCATGGATTCGTAAAAATATCATTTGCATTAATCCTTAAAGAATGAATAATATGAGGTAACGCTTCTAATTACTCTCTCTCTCTCTCTCTCTCTCTCTCTCTCTTTCTCTCTCTCTTTCTCTCTCTCTCTCTTTAGTAAGTTAGGTGTCGCATGGTTCGAAAAATTTTATTGATTAAAGTTGTGCTTGTAAGCCTATCGTGAAATTCAAGCATGATCGAGCCATCTCTGCTACGGAGAGACCGCAGTAATCATAACAACAACGACTTTTTTTCTTGAATAGAAAAGCTTTACATTTTGTTTCGGTAATTTTTGCAAAAAGATTTGGACATCTTCAAAGAGCTTTCGTTTTGCGAAACTTTTCTATTCAACTGTAGTTCTGGTGCACATTGTATGCAAAATCATAACCGACAAAATTACGTACATAACAAGTTTAAGCCAAATGTTGCTACATTGGGCTTTGTTTGTTGCAACAAGAAATGCAACCCATCCGGCATCAGCGCTAAATCCAACCACATTTCTTCCAAAACTAAAGAAAGCACATTCCGTTGCATTCTTTATAAGCACTACACTAGAAGATGACACTCCACTCGTTTTGTCATTTTGTTCGTAACGCCGAAAAATGAGAAATGCTCGTCCCAATCTTTTCACTGATCTACTCCGCTCTCTATTTCGGCTCAGAGCTGAACATGATCAAATATTTATATAATAGCGCCAATAGAAATATATTTTAGGCATAAGTTCTACTAATCAGTGCGATGAGAAGTCCAAGTATACAATTTGTACAGTAGTTGGCAAAGTGTGAGAAATGGGAATAGCGAGCAGTCGGTACCGTGATGTGCTTATCCGCCAAGCGATAAATCTGAGTAATTTTTGTAAGAAGACTGGCCGTCCACTGAAGCAGGGTTGCATTGAGTACTTTTCTTACTTTCGATCTGTTAAGAAGGAAAAAGATTAGTGTCGCATGGATAAGCTTATAAGCGGTATATCTTATTACATATTTCTTGCATTTTTCTTATTTGGGGGTATTCGATATTCGTTGTAAGGCGAGTGCACTCTTCTCTTTTGTTCTTACTGCTTTTCTTGTCGACGCCGTCCGTCTTTGTGTTGGTCAAAGAAATTGCATAACAAGATTGTTTTCGATGGAACAAATTCGTAAAAGAAAACAATATCCGCCATATGATAGTGTGTTCTTCCTCATCTCGTTTGATTTTTTCTATTCCTGTTCGTAAATAGCTTTAATATTGAATTTTCAAAAACATGCAAAGATTGCAACATTCACAAATACAGACGAACACGTTTAAATTTGTTATGCATGTTTGTGTGTGTATGTGTGTGTGCGTGTGTGTGTTTTAATGTTTGTGAAGTTATGCTTTGTAAATTTCTGCATTTCCTGTCATCGACTAGAAAGGATATTAAAATATCCCAGATGTATCTACATGAAAAAATGCGGCCATATACATACATACATGCATAAATACATATATATATATATATATATATATATATATACATACATACATATTAATACATATTTATATAAATATGCATTTACATACCATTCATTCGCACGTACATATGTATGCAAATGTCCCGTTATGAATCTATTGGAGTACATGCATATACACACATGCATACAGTAAATATATGTAGATGAATCCGGCGATCACGTATGCCGCGAGGCACGTGCATTGATGGTGATTTGTACTTTGTGTAAATGATTCTTGTGCACAATAAGTGCCGCATACATAAACGCGCGTAGCCATGTGCTGGCAATTTGTTTTCACGGTAATCGATAAATGTTTGGCATTTATTATTAAAACAGCTCTTCGAGTTATTTATTTATTAACGTACCTGTGTATTCATATGCTCGCAAAGTCGCGCTTCTCAGGATTTACATGCAAATGCATACATAAATGCATCAATCCGTAGATTCTCAGACGTGACTTTCTTAAGAAGCAATTCAATCTGATTTTTTTACACCCGACAACTATCCAACTATTGATGCTTGCAATTTTCTCGTCAAGCAGTGTGTTAGTATGTGTTCAAATACATTTACATTTAACAGAAAATTGCTATTGCGGAAGACAAGTAAGAATGTTTGCCATCGGACCAACCTACGGAATTAAAAGGGTTTAATACCTCTTGTACATCATAACTCGGTTTGTCTTTAGCTGTTGTAGCGCATGAAGAAAGGCAATTGCTATCAGACGAGATCGCAGCGTTAAGCCAACTTCTAGTTTCACATTAGTTCAGAAAATGCTTCAGAGAACGCCTACAACGGCTTTCTGAATTAAAGAAGGGAGTAACCAATTTGGTGTGCTGCTCCTTACTTTTAATTTAATTTCCATGCAGCGCATTCCGTCGTATTGAGTATTGGATAAATGCAAAAGTTAATGATTTATTTAAAGAAAAAGACTGGAAGATCGAGAGACACATATATTTGTTTATGCGCTTAAATGTAATTATAAGGAAAAATTTTTAAATTTATAGCTCATGTGTGCCTGAATAGTGTACATTATTGTGCAAAAAGTATCCGGAACCTAGCATGCTATTTTCCAAGTAGGCCCCTTTGCTATTCAGACAGTTGTTTTAGACCACATTAGATGAGTTTTTAGCTCCGATAGCTTTGTGCTTGGTGTGCCATGCAAAATCATATCGTTCAAAAATGTGAGACCGTATATGTGTATCGTTCGAGAATATGGAGACTATAGTAAAATTGCACGCAGCAGCTTAGCGTAATGAAATCAACTAGCAGATGAAATATATTGATGGCATCTATCCGTTAAACATTCCGAGTACTAAATGCGCTGAATATCTGTGCGTACACTCGTCTCTGTAGATTTATGAAGAAAAGATTTCGCTTTCGTTGCCAACGATTTAACCTAATATTTTTTAATAATTTCTATTCATAATAATAGGCTTTGCATAAAAGATTTACTAGTAAATAACGTTTACGATAAATCGATAGATATTACAGCACGTCTTTTCAAAGTAGACTCGAGTTTTATGTATTTATTCCAGTAAAGCCATAAAATATTTGCAAATGAAATTATCATGTTTCCATTATACAGTAGGAAAGTCAAACTGGTGCAAACTTAAAGGAGCAGCTACAACATGAATATTGATTGCAAGCCATACATGCAACGCATTATTTTTCTTTACGTACATTTGAGATATGAAATCATTACTCTTAGTATTCTTTTGAAATTTTCCGCCCAATCTTTACTTTAAAGCCATTCCATATAAGTTTTCAACAGGATTAAGATTTTTTCCTTCCTGAGACATAACAACAATAATGTTCTGCTTTTCAGAACTGCAATCAACTCCGCTACACACGATGACTTTTAGTAAACTGGCAGTTCATTTAGCAGACAAAACAATCGTAATTGACGAGTACATAGAAATCGACAAAGCGAGAAAAAACAAAGGGATAACGGTAAATTTTCCGGTGAAATACTCTCTGTACAAAACAATGTTTCCAGCTAAGAATAAAATCCTTTAAGTACTTTAGTTAAAAAATTTTTAATAAAGCTCTAGATTAAATTTTTCCTATTTGTTTTGTGTCGATATACAACGAACACAACGCAACAACGCAATTACTTTGCGGCTAACTCCTGCTTTCCTCTTCACTGTATACATAAACCGATTGTTTGCTTACATTGGCTTGGATTGCAGTAAACTCTGAATTAGCTGAATTGATATTCTGGATCTAGATCGGTTCAAATTTTAAGTTAATTCAAAATATTGTTACTTTAGAGACTATTCGCAAAGAGAGACAAGTTGCAAAGTCTTAGCGGAAGAATTACATTGCAATTCGTAAAATTCCCAGTCGGTCCCTACTAACTATTTGTATACTTTGCACTGTAGCAGTACATAGATAGCGCTTGTCTCATAAACATAGAATATTGGGGTCCACAGGACCATTGTTGCGCGAACAAGTGTGACAAGTCGTGCCACAATTTCGGGCCAAAGAAAGCCAGCCAACACCTTTCGGTAACGCATCCATTCATAGTAACACTTGAACCCGCTGCATTTCCAAAAAAAAAAAAATGAGAATTATACAGTAATTCTCAAAAGAGTATCTAATTCTCACTGTTGAGTGTGCATATGAGATTCGGCCACAGCTGAATATAATTTTGTTAGCTTATTGTGCCCACCACTGTTAGATGCGGGTATTTTCATTTTGTTTTTTTCCATAAGGTTAGCTTCAGAAAGCTTCAGAGGAAGCTTCAGAGACCCTACACCGTATGTATATTCTCGGCAAGCGTGAAATTCTGAGTTGATTTAGACATGTCTGCCCGTCTGTGTGATGTTTGTTGTTGGCACCCTCCTGGTTGCAGAAATAAAGATATCGACTTCAAATTTGGTAGAAAGATTTAAAGTTTCTGCACGCAGGCCGTTATTGAAAATGGGTCAAATCGGTCAGAGCGGAAGCGCGTAGTGGAGTATAAGCTGAACACAACTCCGTTTTTTTTTAACAAAAATTTGTGGATTTTTGCTTGTTACTAGGAAATTGCCAAAGTTAGAAGGCTAAAATTTTCCATGTTTACTCGACGAAACACTCTACTCCGGAAACAGTCGGACGTGCCCACACAAAGTTAAATTTTATTTTTTTAACTTTTTTTAACGGTTTATGCTTATTTATCATAATGCAAGCAAGACAGAATGTTTAAAACTATTTTGTGCACCCCTAAAACGAAGCTATATTCTCCGCCTAAAAATGGGTTAATTTTAAAATGAGTCAGAATGTGGTAGACACCGCGATTAATTTTTTCTTAATACCACAAGGGGTATGGGTATCAAATAAAAGAGCTCGGAGAGTAGAATGCGAAAAAGCATAGCATAGGTGGGTATGCGAGATTCGGCCACCGCCGAATATAACTTTTTTACTTGTTTAAATTATTGTTCTGTTATTTTATTTACTTTAGTTTATTGTGGGAAATATGAATGAAAATTGTTGAAAACCCTGGACAGATTTCACATAAGGAATCCTTTTAGCCAACTCTGCAAACAATACATCTCCGCTTTTTGCCACATTGGATTGTACTGATCTCCTTGAGAGTAGCTATGTGAAAATGTTTTCTAAAAGTTTTTCACAATTTAATTTTGTTGTTAACTTTGTTTGGAAACTTTAGGAGAACACTTTAATGCCAACAAAAACCGTAAGCGTACAATCGATTCAAATTCGTACGAATCTGTACCTAATTAATGCGATTTGCTTAAAATCGTTTTGCAAATTTGATATTCTCTTGTAGACATTAAAAACCTAATTAAGCCAAAGTTTCATTCTTTGAAATATTTAGTACTTTCAGTTAATCCCTTGAAATTAATTCGATAGCAAACTTTGTTCTGCAATTAGTTCATCTCGTGCAGCTACAACCCCGTTCAAAATTAATAAATAAATACATTTATGCAAATGATTATCGTGGTGTGCATAGTTCAACAACAACTCGAGGTTATTGACGCGTTTTTTGCCTGAATTGATCCCTGCCGCGATATCATTTAGTAAAGTTGTTAGAAATTTTCTCAGCATTTAAGTTTACAAAAGAAAATACAAATTGCGAAATCCAATTATGTATTTTACGCGAATTTCTTGAGCTCTCACATCCCCTTCTTCCTTTTACTGCACTGTGGTTTACAAGGACACACGATACGGAGAAGAGAGGTTGCGTTGTTTTAACTTTAAATAAATAAATAGTGTACGGTAAATAGATATTATACTCGATAATAAGCTGCTGAATACTTAATGGTTAACATTCTAAATAAGACCAACAAAACTTTATCATCAAAGTTCGTCTACTCTTCACTTGCAAAGAGTGGCCTGACCATCAGCTGCAATGAAGGGTAGACGTAAAAAAACAAAGTATTTATGATTGACTTCATTTTTTATCACAACGTTTGTATACTTAATGAAAAAGACAAGAGAGATGTTACGTTCGACTTAACTTGAATCTTTTCAGACTCATTCGTGCTCATAACAAATCCAAATAAATGAGAAAAATAAAAATAATATATAACTTTCGCGAAAAAGTGAAAGACACACTCAAAGCTTGCCATCGAGCATTATACTGATTGAAAGAACTCATTTTTCTACCACTGCCCACAAGAACACACACACACCACAAGAACAAGAATAATTATATAATTCCCCGATACATCTCTCCGATGATGAGAATTGACGTTTGCGTTTCTGCCATTGAAACCAAATATTTTTAAAATCATTCAATACATACATACGCTTATACAGTTTCAATCGAGTTCATTGATCAAAGCTGTCTGTATTTCACATCTGGAATACATATTCCATTAGTAATCCAACCCAACTTGAAATTTAAGTAATCGTTAGCATGTTCCACTTAGATTTACTCCCATGCATATAATTTATTTATTGAAGTTCATTACATTAAAACAACAGGTGAATATTAAACTGATTTAAAGCAATAAATTTTCTTTCCTAATTTTAAATTTAAATCAATAAATTTAAATCCAAATTTTTAAAAGGGAAACATCTGAAAACATTTTATAAGACAAGACAAGAGATAACAGTGTAGCTGTACGATAACTGAAGCCACTGGGGGCGATGTGATCAGCTAAGAAATTTGACGACCGAGACAGTTTGCCTAATGGAGCAAAAAAGAGATGGGACTAATTAATGAAAAAAACGCTTGCTGACTTAAATAATGTCTCCGACGGAAGGACCATTAAATTTCTTAAATGAAAAAAATCGTAGTAATTGTAGCGTTTCTTAAAACGGGTTTTGAGGAAAAACTGTTCAGTCATTGTGACGTAATAATCCTTCCTTGATATGATTAATGCATTTTAGATTTAACATATAAAAGGACTTACTTATCAAAGCCATCATTGTATTGCAATATCTGGTAATAAATTACTACACATGGCTTAAAATCGTTAGAATCCTGCTTATTCGTTTTACAATGGCGGCATTTTTTTTCAGAATTATGTAATAGATTTCGCAGATTATAAAAACTGTTAATTGCATAACTGGCGTTGTGCATTAAGCGACTGAACAGTCACTACGACTACGACCAAAATAAACTCTACTGTATTGAGAGTTGAACCTCCGAACACCGACTTGGTAGTCGTGCAGATTACTTAATTATTATTATTATTATTATTACTTAATTATTGTTACAGAAACTAAATTGCTTAGATTTTCCTCATCTTAAAGCGCTAAACATAATGACAGTAGCAGCAGTACACGGTAATGAAAGTACGATTTAAATGCAGGTCTTCATATGCAGTTGAACGCAATGACTGCAGTAGCAGTATACCGTTCTGAGAAAAAGCTAAACCTGCTATACGGATCTGACTTGGTAAGCGACATCGCGGGGGAGACAGAGAAAGTAATTTGAATATATAAAGGAAAGAAAATGGAGTCATATGATCATGTTTTCAAATCATACTATTTTGCTGCCTACTGCTGTATACTGCAGTCGTCGTGCTCAACTTATTTATATATAGTGCCACAACGCAACTTGCTGCTTCTTCTCAATAATTTGGCTAAAATGTGTGCGCATAGTTCTACCAAATAGATCCAAAATAAATGCGAGGAACTTCTTTTCTTTGGCGAGAATTTATTTCATTATAAATTCGCACCCCATCATTCACCATCATCAGGGCTACGCCTCTGTTAGCCCCCGCCTTGTTCCTTTATAACAAATCAGGCTCAAAACATATGCGAGACTTGGCCGTACAAATGCGACACACCAACGGATCTTAACGAAGTTTTCTTCTCCCATTTGCAATTGTACAAAAATTCTTATAACCCTTTGTCTGGCTAAACTTTTCCTTTATCAGGAGAATCGCATTGGGATGTGGACGAAATGCATGTGGACATGCTACGGAACATAACATCACTTTAACATATTGCTTTGTGAAAACTACTGAACTCAATATCTAGTTTTCTATGCTAAAATAGGGCTGATAAGTCAAATGGTGCTCGATTTCTTTCTTTTTTTCAAATTATTTATTTTATTAGTCTTCAAATATTTATAACAACAACAATAACAATCATTTCACACACATTCCCTCCTTCGCCTAGATGTCTTTTATTACAAACTTTACTTCAGCTCATACGTTGAATTCGTCATAAGTTAGTGTTCACGGAAGGCTGCAATGACTCGTAGTGCGAAAAATGCTATCCAGAAAAACTTACACGTTGTGTGGGTGTAATGTATATGCTTTTGCCACGGATATGCTTCCATGATGAACGTATACATGTTTTGGTTTTTGTTTAATTACTTAATTTTTATGAATTTTATAATGCAATAATTTATTTAAAATTCATTTTAATCCTTGTTTATTAATATTATGGTTTAAACTAACAATTTTAAATCATTCCATATGTCAGGAATTTTACCTAAATTAACTCACCACAAATAATGAAATGCAAATGTAAATTTTCAGAAAAGGAAGGACAGACTTTAATACAACAAACCACCTATCTAATGATTATTATATATTATGTAACATATCTTTCACTGTCTTTCCGTGTTTCAGAACTAAGCGAGTTTGGCGTGCACGTTTCATCAAAAAAAAGTTTAAATGATTGCATAATAACACGTCGCGGCGATGATGTGATGACGCTGGGGCAACCACTAAACAAATATAGGGTAAGCAAATGAGAAAATTATAGTCGGACAAAGCCGACCACTAGAAACTGTCCACCACTTCTGTTATTCACTCGCTTTGTAATAATACACCAAAAATTACACGTTATTTTCACACAATGGCGTAGGATTCGTTTCATGAAAGTCCGCATATTGTAGGTATTGGTAAACACCAAACAAACCTAAAGCAAAATCCACTTACTTTCTAAAAATTCTTTTACTATTTTTCAGCTTCCGCCACTAATCTAATAAAGGGACCTATGAGATCCAAATTCGGCAACGCCGACTTCTTTGTCAAATTACTATTACGAAACAATTTTCACCACAAAATTGAATATATTTTTGCCATGCTTATGTGAGAGGGGGTTCAAAAAATAGTCCCAGCCGAACTGATTTGTCATAACAATTTAGAATGCCGAAGTGCTCTTAATGAGCGACTTTTGCTGGGTAATTTTGAAAATTGAATTTTTTTTCGAAAAAGTGGATCTATCCGAAACTTTTCCAATAGCGTTCGTCCATGAGTCAAAGCAAAGCAAATTTCGTCCGGGTATCTCAAAGCTACCTGTAGGTCGTAGATAAAAATGCGTAGACAGACTTCACACGTACATGCGAGCAGATGGACAAACAAGCTTCGAATTATATTCCTAGTCGATCGGTAAAATGAAATGTGGGTCTCTCTTAAATCCTTCCGCGTTTTGCGTACGTTCGCACAAACTGAATGTACCTTGTAGCGCAGGTGCTAGGGTGCAGATAGAATACATCGCCGTATAAATGTAAAAAAAAAATTGAACTGACAAGTAAGTGAATCAACAAGAACAAGAATCGCTAACTAAAACTCAAACACTAAAATTAAAAAGTGCGTAAACATATAAATTCACAAGCTAAGTGGAGGGCTTCTTCAGCCATACTTGTTGCGCTTTTGACCAGAAATTCTTGCATAATGAGAGCTTTGTGAGGTGCGTGAATGTTGCGAACTGAATTAGAAGATGTATTTATCCCAACTCTCTTTGCCTTTGGAGGTCGATCGGAACAACGTAAATCAACCATCAATCTATACTACACGCATGCCCATCTTTTTGACATATACGGCACGTTTTGCGCAATATTTTATCCGACTCAACGCAAGGAAATTTAATTTGATGCATAAAACTTAGAGCAAATACTTTGTTTAACTAATTTTTCCTTTGTAAGAATTGTAGAGCGCGAAGGTATAACTAATAGCGGCAGCAACTTTAAATACAATGAACGGCAGATTGGGCGCAAATCCGGAACGGAAATAAAGCATGGAGCTAAAAAATTACGAAAAAAAAAATCCTTTTGATGTCTACGAAACGTGCAATGAAATATTTGCCGATAAATATAAATTTCGCTGCCAGAGTTGATACTGGGTAGGATGAAACCTGCCTTTGAAAAGATGGAAATTATCGGACAATGTAAGCAAAGTTAATAAATCGAATGAAAATTTTGTCGAATTTCAATTTTGTTTAAGAATTGATTCTTCAACGCATTGTAAGCCGTGTTATGAAAATTTTCGTAAGGAAATTGTAGAAAAAGATATTTAATTAAGTGTATCGTACACACACAAAGATAACATAAATGCATAAATCATGCTGAGTAACGTCATTAAGTTAAACACATTTACCACTTGCGCCAAAAACGCATCCCCTTGGAAGCGTAATGCGTGTAATTGATAAAATGCCGTCAGTTTAATCATTCTTTATATATAATGCATGGAAATATATATATATATATATATATATATATATATATACATTAGCGATAATTACGAAAAATTCGTATTTAGTTCGGTGTTAAAATACCAGAACTAGTATAAGAGAGACTGTTACTAACGCGAAAGATTGCAAACGATTAACATAAAAGAGAGAATAACTGGGTTAAAGAGAAAAATTACTGTCTTGAAAAAAAGTCAGTCGGTAAACTTTATATCAATGGGAGGGAAATGCATTTAAATAAGCTATTTTTCGCAATTTGTTTGTGTTGGTTGGTCGATGTGAAACACTCTTAACTCACACATTTTAAATACGCGCCTCGCTCAAGTACATCCCATAGAAATTAATATTTTATTCCCTGTTACGTATGTGTATGCTTAACTACAGATATACAAACAACGGCACATCTACGAATAAATATGTACATATATATATATATATATATGATATAGCATATGGCATATGGCATAAGTATGTGTCCACTAACATCGGCCAAACTTTAACGATAAGGCTGATGCGTAACGGCATGAATTGAAGTGAAAATGTAATTGTCTCCTGTCGATTATCTATTGGACATTCCTCTTTCCATAATAGCTATACGGAGTTAGCTTCGACTTGAAAGAAGTGTAATCAGGATTAAAATTTGCAGAAGGAATTCTGATGGTTCGCTAATTTTAAATGATTAACAAAAGTTATTATTCTCTTCAACGGCGCGAGGAATTGGATTAAAGGTAAAGCTTTTTACTTTTGTTGATTTATAGGTCGGTTCAACGGGTTGTAAAGCAATCTGACAGCAATTATAAAAAAATTTATTGATGAAGGAAGAAACTCATTGGCTCTTCATTTTCTAAGGGCTAAATACTTTTATGAAAGGATTTAAGACGTGCCGCCAAAAATAACATCTCAAAAATGCTCAAAAACTTATGTATGTCATCAAATGTCTAAAATTTAAAAATACCTTTTTAAAGTTTCTCGTTTTACTTTAACATTATTTTTTTTTGTTTTCTTTTTTTGGGATGTTGACTTAACAATTATCTTGTGTATTAATCAAAGTTGAACGAAATTAATTTTACATCTGCAATTCTATATCATGTATGGTATATAATATTATTAACAATTATTAGGAACATCACAATATCGTTACGTTTATTTTGAATAGAATAAACCAAGCGTATGTGCAGAAGAATGCAAACAATTTGTTGCTGGCTGTAAGAAAATCCGATCGGCTTTCTTAATCTTTTCTTTTCTCTTCCTCTGTCTTCGCCTGCGTTCGGGGAAAAGGCTCACTTCAATTTCAGAGCGGTTGTCAACATTAATTTCTTACTTACTTAGAACTGTAAAAGCGTCTACGAGTTCTAGTTCAAATCTGTAACAATACTTGCGTAATTTTTCACGCGACTTTAACTTTCCCAAAGTTCCATATAATGGTTAAATTGAATATCGTTAAAAACTTGTTATTATTCCAATAAGCTTTTAACTACAAGAAATTGTTTTCATATTCGTTCGGTTCTTTTTTGCAATATCATCATTAAATGCATCGTCCCGCTATACATGAGCTAATATCATATAATATATATATATATATATATCTTCTTACATTAAAATCTGATTGAATCCGACGCGTGCACACGCATTTGTAAAATAGAAATTCAATGACCTTTTTCGTTTTTTTAAAGCATTTTTGCAATAATAAGGGCAGAAAGACTTAAAGAACATTAGGAATGTGCGATAAAATAATTATTATATATATTGTTATGAAAATCCCAAATCCAGTTAATGCTAACTAATCGATTTTCGTAAGTAGCAAATTCCTTAGTGCATGCTCGCGGCGCGTCATGCAGGTGGCCGCCGACGAAAAAGATTAGCAGGAAAACAGACAGAAAAAAACCCAAGTGCACATGCGCGGCGCGTCATGCAGGTGGCCGCCGACGAAAAAGATTAGCA
>KK502444.1:597163-749397 GCA_000688735.1 Glossina austeni
AGAATTCTGAAGTGCATTTCTCTTGGAAATAATATCCACAATCTAGTGATACGAACCGTATCTTGGAAAAGCGGAAAATTGTAACAATATTATATACATATGTCAAGTTTATTTTCGTATATTTCTAGTTGTCACACTCCTTACCAGACACAACCCGCACGATTTGGCCTGCTTACACGGACTACATACAATGAAAGGCGAGCAATATCACGAGTCTTCATGACAGCACCGAAGGCTATAAATCGAAGTGTGAAATGAATGAGAAGGCACTGTTCTTAGATCTTCTGTAATGCGATAGACTCCTTTCGCATTATGTAAATCTGTCCCATTTTGAGATTTTAGTTTAGATCGATAGATAGATAGCCTAAAGCGATTCAAATTTATTTATGTCCGAAGTGCAATACTTTACTGTATTTATTTATTATATTTAAAATAAATTTCTTTTATAATCAAACATAACACATTGACGAAACGAATGACAAAACTGTTGATGGGCTTTGAATACAAAAGCAGACACCCTACAGAAATTTTCACAAAAATACATTTTCCAAAAATATAAGGAATCAAACACTCCCCCATGGTGTTATGGCGCATGGAAACTTAGTTTTCTCCTTGTGTTTAACCCTTTTTAATATAACGGTGTTAGGTACACGACGTTCACTTACAATCAAATATAATTTTTTTCGTTGTTTTACACAAACACGTGTATGTGTATAGCCACTAAATAATTAACAGATAAATTAATATGCAAATCATATAAGTGTCGAATGTTGTTAACCGCAAGATGCGTCTAAAACACAAAAAATTCTGCTTAGCTACTCGCTTTATTCCCTGCTTGAATAAATTGTACATAACTCCGGCATGTTGCCGTTTACACTATCGCTCCATGAATAATTTTCATCCTACTCTCCTTCAAACCATTCAAAATGTGAAAAAGAAAACGTCTTGGGCTGCGAGAAATGATTGGAGAAGAGACGCAAGTATTTATTTTTCACAGATTTATTGACAGCAAAGTGCAATTACGGACAAAAACATGGTGCAGCAATTGCTTCTTTGAGACACCTCGTTACGTAACTGTGAGCAAGTATTTCAACAAAACAAAATTTTGTAAGTTGCGATGCATTGCCTAACTTTCTTGACCGAAAATCTCGACAACTAGCGCCATGGGCGCTGCAATGGAAACTTTATTGTTTCTGCTAAGTTTTTATTTTCCTATACATGTATGTACTTATTGTTTATGACCGTCTTGACGACTTTCGTTTTCTGATTTGTTTTATGTGCTATTATAGCCTAAAATGTTTCTTTGTGTTTGTTTTTATGTGTGAGAATTTTATACAGTTACAGTTGATTTTATATTTGTTCGCTCTTTCGGTCTTTACTCTTAAATCGATATGTATTTGTTGTTGTTGTTGTTGTTGTTGCTGTTGTTGATGTGGATTGTTTGATTTTTCTATCCACTATTGAAGGATGTGGGCATAATCGCTTTGTTGAAATGTTTGCAAAATCGATAAGGACGCTTTATAGATAGCGTAACGTATGTCAGTCTCTCCGTTAGTGTATTGTCTGTGGTAAGCATTGACCTGGCCGCAAAAATTGTAACTTTCGTGTGTGGTGACCCACAGCGCAATACAAAGTAAAAAAACGTCGTTTTTCAAAAGCAAAAAAATTCTTTTGCTCATGGCCCTTAATCCGCAGCAGACAGACTTAAACAAATTTCAGCGTGTATTCTACGGAGGATTTTACAGCGCCTGTACGAAAATCGAAAACACCGGCCAACGAAAAATTACATATTTTGCTTTTTAGGACATAGATGCCGGTTACGAACGATGCGATCAAAGCCGAGTATACTCGGCGACTCACTTCTTGTTATTCAGAACACAATTCCGTCGATAATTCCTGGGACTGCCACAAAGATTTCCTTCTTAGCAAAAAAATTCATATTATTTCCAGAAACTTCCAACACTCAAACAACGACAATCAAAGTTTTATGTCATTTTGATCGTTATTACAGTCGTAATAGTAAACTTTTTTTTTTATTTCCAAAGCACTAAAAAAATGCCGTTCAAATACATGATTAGCTTCAGCCATATGACGGCAGCTCTTCTCCGTCTAAAGTAAAATAGTTTTTGATTATTTGCTGATGTTAAGCTGGTGGCAGCTTACAACTGCTTTTTGGGAATCGAGAAGTGAATCAATCATCAGTGTGTTCACTATGTTTGATGAAGATTTAGGATGGGATAAGCTGGTCTTTACATGAGTACCACATTTGTGAAAAGTGGAGCAAATATATCGAGGCTCCAATGGCAAATTAGGATGAATTGAAGTTCTAATTTGCTACCTCTCTTGTTCACCATAACTCCTATTCTGAGCCTTAACGACTAGTGCGCAAATTTCAAAAGGATGCCCCAAGAAAAAGTTTGGACCAAATAATAATGAAATCATTCAACAATTACGGATACTGAAGCCGATGTTGAGGGTCTTGGCAAATCATTCCATAAAAAGATCTAATGCTATCTGTCATAAAAAAGATTATGCCCATGCGCACCTATTATTACGCGATGTATTTTGTTAATAATTTGCGTAATTAGCATTTAGGGTAAGCGTACTTTAAAGCAAATTCAATAGGAGTTTCCTTATAGTGTGTGCCGATGTACTAGATGTGGTAACAATCCTTGCAATCTCTGGAAGGTGGTTACCCCAATTGTTGCAGAAGTTGAAGATTTTGGAAGACGGTTTTTAACCTATTGATCCAACTCTTCTTTATTTAAGGCACTAATCGTGCAATTGAAACCCATTTGTAGCGATACTAAACGTCAATAAGTAAAATTGTCGGGTCGTATACTGCAGTGAATAATCCACACGGTTTCAAAGCGTTCACAATTGCGTCCCCCTTTTCATTTTCCATACTTTTCTGCTGCATTGTTACAATACGAAAAAATTCCGCTTGTTCTTCCATCCAACTTCCAAAAGTAAAAGGTTAACAAAGTTTTGGAGAGTCTTCAGGGATTGTTGTGGTAACCTGTGCTCGCAATAGGGTTCTTGACCGCAACAAATGTACAAATCTTAAGTAGAACCTCGCCGAAGGGGTAACATCACCTGATGGGTGACTCATGTTGAGAGAGCTTTTAGGAAGTTCCATGGTTTTTGTTGCAACAGACCTCTTGACCGAAAGCAATCCAATCATGCTTGCAATCGTTCGATGACTAAATCGTGTTACACCGGTGATGGTATAGAACGCCAAGGTTGACCAAACAGTTGGTGCGATGGAATGGTGCGTCTGTGGAAGGCTTTGGTTTGGCACAGGTACATATCCACCTTAAATCCTAGGGATATCTTTTTTAAAAAATACTCACCGTTTATAAGCAGCACAGTGTGCAACAGTGAGAAATGCAAAAAAATTCTTTTCTTCCTTTTCTGTTTGATCGAAAAAGTGGTTTCTAGGGACTTTTATTTGAGTGCTAAGTTGAGAGTTTGATCGATTGATTGCAAGTAATCGTTACTCGTGAAATCGAAGCGAGTTCATTGCTTAAATCTCCATAATATTTGTGTACTAACAATTGATTGCAAGCGTATTGTTCCTGTTGGCTTGCCAAGGGTAACACCCACTTTTCCTTTCAAAAAAATGTTCGCATCATCATACTAGTTGCCAACGAGCTGAGAACTAAGCAACTTAGAGTAAACCAACAACGTCCTGATAAATTTGGCAAGCGAAATATCGAAACTTTTCGAAAACGGCAAAATTTTGCTCTGTTCGCATATACACGCAAGGAGACGAAACATATATTTGACATTGTCAGACATATTGAACACATGCGAATAGTCGTTCACACAATTGCCAGAATTTCTTGGAAGGCAAAAGCAAAACAATACCTTTGTTTTTGGACTTTGTGTTTGCCACTCACTTAACTAACGCTTACACACTTATAAATGTATCCGTTCTGAATATGTGTGTTTTAGCATTTAAAGCAATGCTGCTATCTTCCCATGCATATGCTCTGTGCTCAGTCTATAATACATGTGTTTACGATACCTGTACATGTGCATGTGCACATCAGACCCATGTTCCAGAAAAACAAACATGCTGTGGATAATTAAAATTTACGCATTTTTAAATTGTCTCAAATTTGAAAGTTATCGCAGTCCAAAAGCCCGTATCTCTAGAGCTAATAAGAGCAGTTAATCAATCTTAAGCATTTATTATTTTTCCATTACCACGTAATCAAAGTAATGGTAACGTTAGAAACATTTCTAACATTTGTTGCGCTACATTTAAGATTGTTTTGAACATTTCAGAGTTCTATCCAAATGTAAAAACAGCAGAGAATCTACTGGTTTTTCTGGTCCGCCAATTAATCTGACAGGTATCACGTTTCCAAATTGGTCAATAAAGTGGGCAACCGCTTAACTTCTAGTCTTCATAACAATTGTAGTAAACATGTATGTCACAATATATACCAACAGCAAATAACACCAAGGAGGTTCGCCTTTTCCTTATTTGGGTTATAACAGATTCAGTTAAACCAAATCTTCATCTTTACATTCGTAAAACGCTTATAGATGCAACATTCAATCAGTTCTTAGCCCCTGTGAAAACTTTTCATAAGCTTTCTTCAATTAAGGAAGGGAGCTAGTTGTCTAGCACTTCATGACATCTTGGAGATGATCGGCGAATATATTCAAAGTGTATTTGACATTACACTCGACGCAATTGGAAGAGCATTATATTCGCCAGGGAATAAAGTTGTTAAGTGAAGTCCCAAATTCTTCTGATTCTTCAGAATCATTTACGTAATATTGCAACTCTTCAAATGCGAAGAAGAAACGAAAAAATATTCAGATAATACATAAAAAATTATTTGTTTAAAAATCTTATTTATAAGAAAAAAAATATAAAATTAATAGGAAACCAAAGGAAAGAGGAAAAGCTGGATGTCAACAAAGAAAGTCCCAAACGGGTGCTGTGTGTTGGTTCGTGCATATTAAATATTTTCCATGTCTGCGAAGGAATGCCCACCGATGGCCATGTCCGAGCGTTCAAAAGCTATTGGCAACGTGGTGGTAATGCTTCGAGAAGTTGCACAGTTTTGCAACTGCTAGGCACTTGTAGCGAATACTTTGGCGTTTTAAGTGGGCGGACAGCATACAAATGTTTACTGCAAGATTTCGAAGAACATGGTGTAATTATTGAGAATTGCCCTCAACTTGACATTCATCAGCCATACTCTTCCATATTCTTGCGTCAATATGGAAAAGAAAACATAATCGTTCGCTCAGATACGAAGCCTCCGGCACCAACTTATAGCGATTTCAAAGAGCGAATAAAGTTAACAAATTATAAATGGATTCATTTTGAAGGCAGAGATCCTTTGGAAACGACGCCGATGATAAATATGATACGACAATACAATAAAGAAAATGCCGAACACATTACAATATCTGTGGAATTGGCTAAGCCGACTCGCGATATATTGACGCTGGCCATGCGAGCTGATTTAGTGTTTGTTGGTCGACAATTTGCTTCACATATCGGTTGGAAATCCCCTAAGGAAACTGTATTCTCCTTAAGGGAATTGTTATCGATTCTCCAATTGAGAGAAGACAAAGAAGATAGTGAGCTAGACTTGTGCTTTTACAATTCGCATTTAATCTGTCCATGGGCAGATGATGGAGTGCATGTACTTACGGCAGAATATGAATATTATCATATACCCCCTCCAGCACCCGTACAAGTACTGGATACGGTCGGTGCAGGTGCCACGTTTGTTGCGGCTGTTGTGCATAGTTTGATCAGCCGGAATATGGCAATCCGGGAAGCGGTTGAATTTGGCATCCGATTAGCGGCTTTTAAAACGCAATATCGTGGCTTAGAATGCATTAAAAACTATACGATTCCATCTGGCGAAGCCGAAAAGAAAGCTGTTGTTCGTTTTGAAGGGAACGGAACTGAAGAAAATTCTTTTAGCAGAAAATTTTACTAGAAAGGCATTTTTTTCCAGTGAAAAGTCTTTACTTTGCAAGAATTCATCCGCCTCATGAACTAATTTGAAGCAAAGTTTTGGTAAAAACAGAATTAAAACAAAGTGAAAACAATTCCCTCAAGTTGTTAAATTAAAGAATTTCAAAAAAAAAAAGAGAAAAATGTGAAGATATCGATAGGAATAGAATATCGTATAACTTTATTGGATCGTGATGGAAAATAAGATGAATGAATGAATAACAAGCGCAGAAGACGGCAGACAATCTATCAATTAAATAATATTGGCTCGTATATGTATGTTTCCATAAACGATTTGACAAATTTCGCAAAGATTGGCGTATATATGTCACCGCTTTGCCTACAACTATCGCGAATAACATAACATTTCAAATAAATTTTTGGTTTTTCGCAAAAATGTTTTTTAAATGTGTTTCACTTTTTGTTTTAGTCTCTTATTCGTCTCTTCTCTTAAAAAATGATACATTTCTGTCCAGCGGATTGAGTATTTCCTAATTTGCCCTTCACTAGAACGGTGCTAGGAACAACGTTGAAAATTGCAGAGGAATTGCTAACTGGAGGCTCTACCTAAACTATTTGAGTATTTTTTAGTGAATAGACTTCGGTCGTCACTGATGTCTATTTTATGAGTCACCCAACATGGCTTCCTTAAACTAAGTTAGGTCAACTATGACTACTACTACGTTACCTAACTTCAAAAGATGTAAACAGTTAACGGTTGGTAAGGGAGTTTCGTTAGGTAAGGACTATTCCATTGATATCCATAAGGTGGGCTGTGTTTCGCGCACATATATGCTTATCTTTACACTTGATTCAAAATTGAGCTTTGGGTTGCAGGTCCCAGCCTCCGTTAATAAAGCGAACGCCCACTCCGCTTTTTGTGCCGATCTTGTAATGATAGTTACGGCGACAGTTCTAGAAGTAAAGAAAATGAAATTTTATTTACAATGACCGATGCTGGACCTGGTTGTATGAATTTTACATTAGAAATTCTTCATACTTGTCGTTAGAGAAAAAAGCTTGAAGTCTAGTAAGTCTAGTAACCAGAACCGTCCGATTATGGTGATTTTACGTTGCAAAAATGACCTTTCGAGGAGTAGTTTTTTGCAAGCATAAGCATAAACTTCGATGCACCACAGTCTACTATGCAGCGCATTAAAATATTCTGTATGATGATAAGCAAAGCGTGTGTTTTCCATAGCGAGTTTTCTGTTTGCTGTAAGGATTTTTTTTTCATTTCGTATGCAGTCACAAACAGACCTCGCATTAGCACGATATGTAGGTACAGACGTTAAGACTGCCTTTCTTTTGTTATATTTTTCTTATATGAATATCTTGCGAATTGACTTTCCGTGCAAATGATATATGGAACGCTTCATTTCTCTCCTTGAAAATGAAGGTAACACACTGCGAAGATAAAAGGGAAATTTTTCAGTTTTTGTTATGCCAATGACTGACCGAAGTGGAAGATTTTTCGAGTGCTGTGTCTTTGCTAAAATGTCTTTGGTCACTCAAGAATTTATACAAGTGTTAAGATTGAACAATAGTGCAAATCATGCGCATATGAAACAAGCTAAGGCATTAATTATGACCACAAAACGGAAAAGCCAAGTTCTTAATACAGTCGCTAGGACAATGCAATGTGCAAGTCGCGTAACGAAAAATTTCGGGGACGTAGGGCTACCCTGGATATTTAATAGCCCTCAAAAGGTTCTAACAGTTTTCAGAAAACCCCAATTTCATTGCTATGCTCAGTGCGCACTACGGCCGAGATCCCTCAAATATCTTCCCTATTTTAAATTATAATTGCGCACGTTTTAGGGAATTAATACAATTCCAATTTTTTGATATGCCCTAGAAGGCGGTAAAAGCTGCCAGGAAAAGCTAAGGCTCCCATAATCCATAATCCATAATAAATAATTCGTCCGTAATCCATAAACTTAAAGTTAAACGTAATCGTAATTCTGCAATCGAGCTAAACTCTGTTAAGGCAAAATGTGTTTTGTCGCAGTTTATCGACCGACTGGTTTAATCATTTCCAATCGATTTAATCAATATTTCACTCGTCCTCGGATAGTTGCGCTGTTTATTATGTCCTAAGCTATCTGTCTGTAGTAAAAGAAACTAAAGCAAATTTCGGGTAAGTGAAGCAAATTTTATATTCGAAATTTAAAAATGTGAAATGTGTGAAATGTGCTATGGACATGTACTTTAAAGGTTTTAATGAGATTTTATTGCAATATTTTTAGAGATACTGTACTCTTCACCGAATTGCGTTTATCTTGCACAATAAGATTTGCGTTTGAATAAACGAAAGGGTATACAAATTATTTTATGGCACTCCTTTGCTTTTCTCTTCAATTCTCTCCCTAGTTCTTCTCATGCATTCTCAACTAACTAGAAATTAGATATTAAAAGTGAAAGATTTAAATGACAGCCGGTATGCATTCAAGATGGTACAAAAGTGTATACTTGGAAAGCGAAATATGCGACCTGCGTACACTAAAAACCGTATGCAGATCTTAGTGCGATTGCAAGTTCATATCTTAAAGAAAATCGATAATGAAGTTATCCTCTCGGCTGGGTGTCGACTAAGTAATAATCATCTCTAGAACGAAAACCTTTTCACACTATACGTTGACTGCTCTACGGAGTGATGGCACTTTTTGGAATACTTATGTTTAATAACGCTTACATACTGGCCCTTGTTAACATAAAGAGGAATTCTTAATCTGATTTACCTCCTCCTCTCCAAACATGTACCCCTTTATCGGCTTACCCATCACAACAAATGAAGGAAGTTTTTGACGCCTTGCGTTCCATAGACTTTCTTACACATTCAATGCTATAGATAACGGTATATATAACAATCGGAAAGATTCTGCTCACCATGCTGATCAAAATGGTATACATTTTATCGGACGAACGTTATACTCATAGTGTACCATTTCGCATGCTTGTTATTCAAAGTTTGGTTTTCTTTCAAAAACGCTTTCAAGAGTGCATTACCATTAAAAAGAAACCACTGCATTCTATAGGAATATTGCGGAGAAATAACAGAAAATCCACGCAGGTGAGTCGTTGCTTAAGTAAAAGCAACTTTCTTAAAATACTAGACACACTTTTCTGATGGATACTTCAATTGAATGCACGTAAATGTATGCTGAGCATGGAAACTCAAATAAATGCAAGTCGCACACACGCGCGTGAATCTTATGTACAGTTTAAATTGAGAAGGGAAGCGAAAATGGATTTGCATTAAACATCGTCTTACACGTTAAATATGTTCCTCAAAAGTACATACAAACATTAGTTTTCGGTAGTCAAACTAGACTTACATTCTACGCTTCCACAGACCGTGTAAGATGAAATAAGAAGCTCTGCACATCACAATTGTTAAGAATGGTAATAGCTACGATGTGCATGTGTGTGGTACATATCTGGCTATCCGAGTACGCTATCTACGTAAACGACCCTCGTAATAGGCGGATATAAAGAGAATCTGCGGAGTCCTACGAAGCTGTTATGAAGATTATATCAGCTAACCGGATGTTATTTCGTTTAGTTGTTAAGTAAAAGTCCTTAAAAACTGTCTACTAGACAACTATAAATTTATATATAATCAAAAGGAGCGGACTTTAAAAAGTCATTTGAGTTGAAATTGAAAAGGAACGCTCTAACAAAGAAAAATTATTTTTGAACCGTATAACTTTAAATACATTTAAAAAGGGAAAGCATCAAAAGTGAAGTTGACTGCGGTAGTACGTTTGCACCAATATCCAAGTTCAGACGTGGAAGCTTTTACCCTTTATTTGTGTTGACAAGTAGCGGTATTTCAATCGAAAAAGAGTAGTGGTAGTTGCTGAGTCTCTTCTCTCTGTGAAAGGAAAACTGACAAAGCTCTATAAATAATTACTTGTCCTTGTACATATACTTACATGAAAGAACGCATAATTGCTCTCGCTTGCATATATACATATGTACAAGCGAGCATTTCTATTCAATTAGGTACGATGCATGACATATACCGCTGCATTTATACATCAGAGAATCTTTGTACACCAATAACTCATAATTTACAACTTTAACGTTATGTCAGCGAACATAAAACAAGACATGAATTGCTGAGACTTTTCTCAATTGAATTTCTGAATGAAGAACTGTGCTTGTGTGTGTGTGTGTGTGTATATGCGGACATACAGTGCATACAGTACCTAAAGTATTGCAGTCATATTTGCAGTAGCATTTTTTAGTTGTTGTAGTCAGTCATTCCGTCAGTCAAGAAGATGTATGTAGAAAATTCAAAGTGAATTCTTTGCGGTCTAATTGGTGTGAATACTATTTTTTTTCTTTTTTTTTTCGTCATCTTTAACTTGGTCTTCGCTTCTCTTCTTAGATCTTGTATGCTCTGTACTCATGAATACAGATATGAAAATATAGTAGATTTCCTTACAATTTATCGGCGTATGTATGTGCGTGCTTCCGCATGTGTATGTATCTAGTTAAACGTATATCCCATATATGTTAGTATTAAACTTGTTCAGTTTGGGCGAATACGTCTGCATACGAGTATTTACGTACACTTATATATATATATGTGTTAATCCATGTTTTCAAAATTAATTTACACAATCCTTTCTCTCTTGTTAAAAGAGAATCACAAAACTATAAAAAAATGCATGTACATACAAACATTCATAGTGCGTACATATGTGCTGACATTATACACATGTAACATAAGCGGTATACCAACCAATGATGCGGATTATTTTAACTGATGAAGACACAACGCCTTCTAGAAACGCCTTTAAGCAAGCTTTTGCTTCGAAAACAAATTATGCACTTTTTCGGTACTTATCAGATAGGTCGTCCAAACACTTTGTTGCTGTTGTGAACTTTTTGTTTCGAAAACAAATTATGCACTTTTTCTATACTTATGAGATAAGTCGCCCAAATACGATTTGGCTGCTTGTTACGTCATCGATGTAGACGATATAGATTTTTTCTCCTCTTCTACTAAGAAGCACTTGGTGGCACCCATTGGACCAGTTGTCGCTTTGAAAAGCAAAAGTTGGCAAATGAAGCCGGAAAGTAGTAGTGCGGCCTTTTTATTTCATTATATAACCGTCCCGAATACTTATTTTCGGCAAGCTGGCAAGGATTTTCGTAGCTATAAATTCATGCTATGCTCGAGGGCTGCTTGAAGGCAGTAAGTGTTCCGCAATCAGCCCAACATTTCGTGGCCATTTACTGATCAGTACAGACAGTTGTCTTCTGTATGCAAAATTCGATAAATGTGAGCCTTAAAATATAGTCAAGAACTCCATATGCAGAGCTTTGAAGTTCACTTTTTTTGAACATAAAAAAAATGTTTACGTCCTAACAAGCTTATAGTTGAAACAGAGTCTATTGGAGAAAATCTGCATTATTAATCGCCATATCTCCTAGATAATGCAGGGATCAATAATTTCCGAGACTCACTAAGAAGATCCTTTCATCCGACTTTATTCGCGAACATAGTTACCTTCAAGTGTAATAAAGTCGGTACGAGGCTTCTCTAATATTTCGATGTCTTTTTCATAGAACAATTTGTCAAGGCTGTCAAAATGTCGGTAAATATTTCGCAATAAGCTCCTCATCGTTTAATCCAAATCCATATCCAGCGAGCAATCTTTTGGCATTTGCGAACAAACCATAGTCGATGGCCGCCAGATCTGAAGAACATGAAAGATGGAGCAGGAATTCAACATTTTAACACGTGTAATGTTTTTGTCGTAACGGATTACTTGTGAGACGACATTTTTCTTTCACTTCCCACAAATTTCTAATGCCCAAGTTTTCATGCAGCGTAGTAAATACCGTAATATTCACGGGACGTCAGTTATTTTTTGCTGTCTCACTTTCCGATTATTTAAAATAATTTTCAGGACTATTTTGATATTTTCTGTTGCAACCTCCTTCGGCTTCTAGACGCCGACAGTCTACGGTATTATTTATAGCATCATCGATATTATTACGATCTGTTGTGAAGACAACGATTATGTGGGATTTTTTTTTTAAGCAAAAGGTCTGAAACAACATAAGATTGTAGCAGAAGCAGTTTGAGGCTTCGCCCCGGGAATTATTGACTGATGCACTATATGTACATAAACATGTTTTGTTTGTAGCTTCTGATATGTATACTGCGGCAAAAGATTTTCATTAAGTTAGTGAATGAGTTTTAAAGAATGGTTTTGGTGAGGACATAGACTCTAATATATTAGTTCGTGCATGTCTGTGCGCACATATAGTCAGTACAAAGTTAGATTTACATATGTTTCCATTTTGTTCCTTAATTGATGTCAGTCTCTTATGTACAATTTTTCTCTATTTTTTGGCAAAGTTAAAAATTTTCAAGTGCAAAATGCTGACTAAACACAAATACAAACGCATTTATACTTCTGTTTAGTACTTAAATATGTGACTGCGTAGTTAAAAGCGACAATTTGCTTGAAGCGTAATTTATGTACGTATTTATGTGTGTTATGAATGCGAATACATAAAATAAGGCGATCATGTCGCTCTGCAACAATGTTCATCATCAGATTTATATTTTGTATTATCTGCCATTAATTATACGAACACATACACATACCCACACACACATATATATATATATATATAAATGCAAAAAATTGAATTCCTTACATTACTGGTCGTAATCAAATGCTTTACGTATCTTAAGATCTGGAAATAAATGTAATAAATAAAAATACTTAGCTCTTATAAATTTGATTAAATGTTCATATTTCTGCTTAGAGAGCAAGTAAATGGCCACAAGCAAGACCTCTACATAAGCGTAGCAAAGAGTATTGGACAGTGAATCAATTCCGCCATCTCTACCTTTTAAAATTTATTGAAACATTTACTTCTGCAAGCACTTTAGACGTCAGCAACAGACGCCCGCTTTCACAGTCAGCTTTTCTGTTTCTCTGTTTCTCCATCATATCCCGCGCTCTTCACTTACTCCTTCAAAGGACTTTGTTGCACAGGAAATAAATAAATTAATATACTTTCCGGCTTTGTGTACACAACATACCAAAGGATTCAAAAAATTGTTTGTGCATGTGTGCATAAGCATGAAAATGCTGATTTGTTTTTTCCACATAATATTGGCGTACACGAGTTAGTCTCAAGATAATTTCAATTTTTGTGGAAAAATGTTAAGAGTTTTTTGGCAAAACCGGAGCTCGGAGCTTGACAAGCTCGTGTTTTAATTGACGGATTCCGAAGAAAGTAACACTCTCCACTCCTTTGGAGCACAATTCAATCAATTCGACTCTTTCTTCTCTTATATCCAATAACATATATGCACATAGATGTCATAACGATCTTTATACGGCTACGGATGCACAGGATTTAGGCTATTATTGCGACGAGCTATAAGAAACTCAGTAAACGTTCATTTTATTCAAAATTTCTCCACTTGGAAATGAAAGCTTACCTACGCAGCAAAGTGGAGGGAAACGCGCGGGTTAACTCTTTTCAGTTGTGCATAAGGTACAAAGATGATTAATTAAATTTACTTGTTATGAAATTGTTTATTGTTGTTTCTGCCTGCTTCAGGTACGAGTACTCAAGCCAGAAATATAGTGAAACAAAATAAAAGGATTTTGTAAACAACAAACTTTATTGTATTAAGACTGCAATTTTATTTGTTAAATAATGGCTTACCAAGCGTTTCGCAAATCTTATTCTTTAGCTGGTTTATAACATGAAGTATCTTCAATGGTACTTACAAGACTTTTCAGCAGAATTATTCAAAAAAAAAAGAAATTCGGTTTGTTATCATAAGATATATACGCATTTATATATCATACCAGAATATAGTACGAGTTAAAGCTTCCGACTGTAACAAACTAGAAACAATAACAAGAAGAAAAAAATCTGACTGCACAATAATCGCTTGAGCGAGCATATATTGTAAATGCATTAAAAAGAGAATTGTTCAGAAATAAGAAAAACAAAAAAAGGATAAGAATTTTCGCTTTTATCTTCAAAATTCACCACATTGGGTGAAACGGAGGAAAACGTGTCACATTTACTTTATTTTTGGAGACCTGGACAGTTAACCCGTTGGCGACCGAGACCGACACTTTTGTCACGTTTTGGAATCAAAATTGAAATAGACGAAAAATTGTTCACATCAGCACTTTTCAAAATGACGCGTTACACGTTGAGTGGTCAAAAAAGTGGACCGATCCGAACCATTTCCAATAGTGTGCGTCCTTAGGTCAGTACCAAATTTCATCAATGAATTTCATCGTTGAACACAGATATATATGGATAAACGTCGGACGGACAGATGGACAGACAAGCTTAGAGCGATTCAGAATCATTTCTGGCACTCTTCTGAGTGTTGCATAGGCCCGCACAAGGTATAATAATAATACCCTGTACCGCAATTGGTATACGTTACAAAAATGTATTAAACTAAGCCATGCTTAGGTGTCAATATGAATGAAGAAGTGAACAAATATATATATAAAAAAAAATGTATCAATATAAATAGAAAAAACGTTCACGAGTTTCTGCACGGAAGTCTCGTCCGACACTTAATTTACTGTCACTGTGTTAATCTACCGTTACAGACGAACGATTTTTATATCTGTATAGTAACATTTTTTTTAGTGCACTGAAAATTCCCTTTATCGTAAGCAAGTAAATTGATATTTGCTTCTTGCGTTCTATCTAAAGGGCATTTACAACTATGACGCTATCGTATTCCTTGATTGCACATTTTCACCTGTCCAGGCCGTTCAAGAAATAAGCATCCTTTATTTTATAAATTCCGTTTTCTTTCAGAAAGATAAATACTTAGCTATGATCCAAGTCAAATACGAAATGACAAACGTCATGTGTTTCTCGAAAGCATAAACGTCACTAATCATAAATTTTTCATTTCATGAGGGGTTTCGATAAATTTATTTGTTTTGTTCACATGCATAGATAAATTCCAATAAACGTAAGTGAAATAACATCAAATAGTTTTAAGCACTTTGTTATAATCAAAGAGCATGCCTTCGGTAAATAGAGAGCGTAAATGCAGTGAACTTTAATTAAAGCTCCACTGTAAACACGCAAACCATTAACATTACAAAACTGCCTACTTAACTAAGCTTTGCAGTGCCGCACCGTAAAATTTTATGCGTAAGAGATATGAGCCCTATCTTCATGAAAGTATAAGGCATTCATTCTCCTCGCAATTAGAATTATTCTCGCATTATACAACTTCCCATTTTTTCTTCGACCAACAAATATAGCTTAAGTTCGATCAAAAGCTTTATAGAATGGTTCAAACAAGCTCTTGATTATTAAGATTAGATGCTTGCAAAAATTTGTTCAGTGACTTCCATTGGTAACAATAATAAAGAAATGGAAAATGCAGTGCACGTAGCGACGGTTTTGACCTTCCTTCCGCTCAAAATTCTTTCTCTTCCCAATTCATTACTTCCGTTGTTTTGTTGAAGAAATCTGCTTGTAGTGACGCTGCTCCGTCATTTCCCAAACGTCGATTTAACGGTCTAAAAGTGACGACACGAACTAACTGCAAATGACATTTTTGGCCACTTGTTGCAAGAGTTGTCCAGTACACAGTTTTTCAGCTCGAATGGGAAGTTCTGCCACTCCCAGCGGACTTACCAGATATGACGCCTCCTGCTTACCACTTGTTCAGATCGGTGCAGCGTAGCGAAGCGGGCGAAAATTGTTCGGTAGGTGGATCGCTGCCAAACCAATACAAGTTCTTGCGACATGATATCGCCAGAGGAAAGCTTCAGAGAAGAGATCGTATAAAGTATAGATGTAGTCAAACGTGTTCTTGTGTCCGTCCACCCGTCTGGTGTGGTAAGTATTAAATCCGCTTCAGGCTTGCAAAACCATAGACGTTCGTGCAGGCAGGTCGAACGAGCCAAACCGGTTAAATGACACGTCCACAGAATAATATACGCTGAGAAGAGTTTTGCCGTCCAAAGCGAAAAAATTAGACTTTTTGTTCATTGCTCATAAATTACATGAGATGTAAGGATGAACATTTCGACGTACATTCAATAGGTGATCCTGCGTAAAAGCGAGAAGAGAGCTGCCCATGTGTGTTCAAGGTTATAGAGCCTCGAATCTTTTCTTTTTCGCTTTGTTTTTTGAATTTGCTTTTTGCCGAATTCGAAAGATCCGGCCAGAACCAGATGTCATTTTCTTGCGTTTCTCTTTCTTTCTCTTGAAATGTACGAAGATTAGCTTTGTTTTTAATAACAACCAGTTGTAGTAGTGTGGGAAGCGCTGGCTTACATGATTTTTTATTTTAACTTGTCTTGTCATTATATTGTTTGTCTACTTATGTCTACATCAACACATAATATATACTTCCCGTAGCGAAGAGGAAAATCTTTTAAACTATTGGGTTGTTCGCAAGGTCATTTCGGTTTTTCCCAACAGTGAATTTAATGGCACTTTTCCACATTTAAGATGCCCTGTCTGCGTACATCCTGATGTCTTCATTGCTCAGCTGATATCGTAACGCTTGTGTCGGAAACATTTTATTTGATTCTGTCCAAAATTTTTCTGGCGTCTGGTCTGGTGCCATAGCAACTACGGAAACGCGAAAGCAGCATTTTCGGCGTACTTGACTTTTTTGTTGCTGGCGAAAAGATAAAAATAATGCTCAGGCAAGAAAAAAATGATTCACGTTGTGAAAGGTTAGCAAGAGCTGATAAAGACAAAATAAACCACCGAATTAAGAATTGAGGTCTATTGCACTCTACTGTTCCTGATAAAATATTTACACACAATAATGAAATCGACGTTTGGTTTGGGCAAAAAAACGACATTTCCTTCCGAATCTCCTAATATTTTCTGTTGACGACCGAAAAGGGAACAGTACCACACCGATTGTACATATTATAAACGAGAGATTTTGCCAAATGAAATTAAAGCACTCTGCTGGAGATATTTAATTCCCATACGATTTTGAAATTGGAGCAAGAAAAACCCCATATTAAGGATGCATTTTAATGCAAAACTTATTCAAAACTCATTTAAAACTTACAGTTAAGAAGACAGGCATTTGGAAACATAGGTTGCGGTGTATGTTGTCGATGTTGTCGATGTTGTCGATGTTGTCGATGTTGTTAATTGATTTAATGATTGCGAATTCAGATTGAGAAAAAGAATTTTTCTTTAAAATTCAAATGCTTTCCTTCAAATCCTTCGAATACGTTCAGGTGATGCATGTATGTGTCTTTACATTTATCATTTGTTGGTGTTGTTGTTAGTCTTTGATCAATTTTTAGACATTCTGTTTTTAATGTTTTTTTGAGTTTGCTATTTTTACCGTTGTTGTTTATTGTGATTTTTATTCGTTAATTAAAAAGTAATTCAAGTGAAAGACACCGTGTTCGCTTGCGATTTTGTAATTAACGAGCTTCTTGCTTTGCGACAACTTTCCAACGTTGTTAATACAATGCAACGTTTTCTGAAATGAAGAGACACAAAATGGCAAATTGTATATGAACAAGAAAAGCACACACGTGCATGCATGCCAGAGAATATTCACGTTCGCGGACCATTTCGGAAAGACTCAGCTCATCTTTAGCAGAAGCTAAGCGAAGGAAATGAGCGCTTTTACTGAAATTGTAAAATTTCAATGACGAGGAAGGACTCATTAGTATTCCATCTTTGAAGGAGTATCTGTCTGTGAATGGATGGATGGAAGTAAATTTTCTTTTAATGTATTGTATGCATCTGAGTACGTAAAATGTTCACATATCTTTTTAATAAAGGAAATCGTAACATTTGTTCTTCTTCTTCTTCTTCTTCTAGGCAATAATGATATATAATTTGGATTATTATGCATGCAAGCGAAAGAGTTGCATGTGTATAAGTAAGTGATTATAAGTTTTTGAGTCTTAGGAAACATTTCAATCATTCCGCTACATCCCCATATTTTAACCATTAACAGAAAGAACAACAAACACAGATGTAGGACATCCTAGCTCATCTGTAATGCAGTGAATGCACACAAATATATTCGCACGTAGAGGGGCGGATATGTGCAAGCAAACGTAATTATTTATTGATTTACTATCATCAGTGCGCTGCGCTTCGAGTTTTAGAATATATATCCGTATGTGTCCAACAAGTATACAAATGCATGTTACGGAATATATATATGCACTGATTAAACTCTACTTTAGTGTAATTAAATGCATTAATTAATATTTACAATAAACAGCAAACATAAGTTCGCTTAATGACGAAGGATTTATGCAATAGTTAGTTAGTGAGTTATTCTCACATTTTAATAATTAACATTAACTTCAGTAAAGCATTGATCTCATTACGCCACTCTTTAGATATTCACAAATACGGTCCTCGAAGAGGAACTTAATTTATGTCCCTTTACTCAAGAAAAAAAAAAAAAAAAAAAAACAAAACAAAATATGTGTTCAAAAGCGTTAAAAGCGAACAGAAATATAGGGGCGGTTGAGTTTTGTTAAAGCTTAAAAAGAAAAAATGTTAAGCTAATTCTTTTAGAAGACCGTTCGCTCTATTCTTGGAGATTTTGGTGCTGAATACTAAACCACTGCGCCTAGTAGTATGCAAAGGTATTGGGGCCAGTCCCTGCCATATCCGTCACAATAAATGTTTTTACTTACTTTCAAAATGGAAACGTAACCCTGGAGCGAGACCCACAATTGAGTACCCTACGTTAGTTTGCCTAATAAAAATCTTAACTCAACACACACACACAAGCAGATAGACAGAGAGACAAGCTTCGATTGATTGAAAATTACTTCGAAACGACCTGTACAATAAAATGTGGGTTTTTTTAGCCCTTTCTGGTGTTGCATATATCCTTACTTAGCTTTATATACCCTGTAGCGCAAGCAGTGTGAGGTTAATAAAAAGACTCGTTCTAACTATGTTGTCGTTGCTTTATGTTTTAAGGATTGGCGGCCAAGAATGTTTACTTCAATGCGTTACTTGGATGGTAACCACAATACAACAAAAATTTAATTGAGGAACAGAGGGCATACTGGCGTGGATTGTCGCTGCACAAAAACCAAACAAAAATTGCTAATAGCAACGCAATGTAAATGTGAACAAACCCTAAAAGAAATTCGAGTCGATTGCAGCACTTTTATGCAAGACTTCGCATTTTCTTAGTCGAAAGAAGGATTTATGTAAAATTCGGAAACTATTGTTTTACTTACCATCTCTAAAGGTTGGTCACGTGACGGAAATGTAAAACTATTACATTTCTCCGTCAGTTTGGTATCATGCAGATACGGCAGCAATATCAACCAATTTTGAGTTCTTTGATAAAATTCTTTGGTAGAGTTTTCGTGTACTTCTGTGATTCCAAAAATATCTAATAATTTCTGTTACTACATGAAAGTGCAGACGGACTAGTGCTTGAATAAAAGAAAGTGTGAATTTTTATGCACAACTGTCAGATGAATGAAGAGAACGCTTTGCAAGAGGCATCTGAGGATTGCCCAGTTGCGGTTCTTCCGAATCCCAATCACAAGGTGCCACCACCAACAGCGGCTGGCCGTCCACCCACGTCCTTGCTTTTCTCGGTACGAAAAGGTTTTAATTTTAATTGAAAAAATTCTTTTTCTAACATTTATTTTCGGTTAGCGCGGTAATTTAATCAGCAGCCGTATTGGAAGCGATAAAACTGCTTTAGCTCGTCCGTCGACAGCCGTACGTGGTGTTGGCTATGAAGGAAATAGCACAAGTACAGCTGGTTTTGATCAGTTCTTCGTGGAAAAGGCTAAACAACAAGCCTTGTCATCAGCCAATGCTGCGGTAGAAGCTACCAAAGAAATCAGGTGAGTTCGCTCCTACAGAAACTTGATTATCGTAAAATCCCTGTTACTGCCGTAGCACAATACACTCTCAATTCAATTGTGGCCATGTATTACTGAAGGCGACAAGCAAATGCAATTAATTATCGATGATGACGAATCCACCACCCGGCGTTTTATTAATTTAAGCCTGTCCGTCTGGTAGTAAATCTATTCGGGCTACACCGCGTGCATTTGTTGTTCCATTTATTATATGACAAATGTGTTGTTGAGCAGTCAAGCGGCGAGGAATGTTATGCCTCCCCTTGATTCCTAGGGGCACTGGTGACCACTATTTGTCATTTGTACGGAAAAAGGAAAAATCGTATCAAAAAGAGTTTTCTGTCTCCTTTAAACAGTTTATTGCAGGAACATCCCTGATTTGTTAACCTAACAATTTCACCGTTTGTCTCCTACAATATCTTCAATTACTCAGCGTAAAAACTATTACTTGAAATAGAAACTGGAATGCACATCGATAACATACACACTCAAAAGCCTTAACTTTGGACACATTAAGTCACAGACAATCGAACACTAACTTAATCCTTTCAAAGGCCACATTAGCACAATTAAACCGTTTTCGACTAAATGAAACAGTTGAGCTGTTGAATTGAATTTGTCGGCAAAATCCCTGACAGAGGGCTTAAATTAAGGCCTGTTTAAAGAGTTCGTAAGCCCAAGCGTGAATGGAGCCGAGTTGTGTCTTTGCCATTTGCGATGCGAATCGAGCGAACACTAATCAAAAGAATCCTTAACAGCCGATATTTTATTGAACAAGAGCGAAACATATAAATACTCGTACATGTGATAGTATTGCTTATGACAGAGTGGAACAATTTTTAATCTCGGACATCAAACTTCCTTTTTGCTTTTTTTTATTTCTTCCTACAGATGTTTTCCCCCACAAATTCATTTTAAGAGTAATGGCTCTACTGAATTGATTTCACGCCCATTCTAACGGTTATGTTTATTTAGTCCACAGATGAAGTATAAAAATTTGGAAGGCAAGATAACAAAACTGCTGGAGTCTTCAGTTCTTTTGTCAGCTCGAGCTCTTTCTCGGACAAAAATTGCGAACGAAAGTGACGTCGGTCATGGACAAGCCACACTGCCCGCCGAAGTGAAGGCCTCGTTGGCTGAGGCCTTGAATAAAGCTAAAGAGGCCTTTTCTTTAGATCGTACCTTACATCGATTTCGCGATCAACACGGAGAAAATATATTTCACAATTTCGATTTAACATATGCGGTGAGTGAGCCATCGATTTTAGTACATATTTACTCACGTATCTACTTTAGCTTATTTTGAGCAAAGACCAGTTCGAAGCCCTTCCCCACAAGCTAATAAATTTATTTAACTCAGAGATCTCTTTGTGTGCTGATGTTCAATTTGCTTAGATTCCACACGATGCGCTCTCACCCTAATCAACTTTCGACTGCATTTCATACAGATTTGCCGTTGTTTTTATCGAAGCTTCTATTCAGTAGAACTTAGAACTAAACGAAAGGAGATAGAGATGCGTTTATATTGAGAATTTTTGCACTTTATTTAGTCACATACAGTGGATATACATTTTGTTATGTTATAGGTTTTCTTTAATCTTGCGGAGCAGTATGAACGCAATGACATGAACATTGAAGCGCTCAACACGTACAGCATTATGACAAAAAACAAAATGTTTCCGCATGTGAATCAATTAAAGCTGAATATGGGAAACATCTACTACCGTATGGGTATCTACCCCAAGGCTATTAAAATGTATCGCATGGTACGCAATACGTAACTAATATTATCAGCCTGAAAAATTAAACGACTACTTATTTAGGCCCTCGATTCGGTGCCGAGCAATTTAAAGCAATTACGTCTGAAAATAACCCAGAATATCGGTTTACTGTTTGTGCGAATGGGCCAATATGCCGATGCGGCGGCCAGCTTTGAGTTCACCATGTCTGAACGGGGAGATATCCGCAGTGGAATACATTTAATACTTTGTTATTACGCCATGGGAGATGTTGATAAAATAAAACACACGTTCAGAAACTTATGTGATATACAACCGACCGAGGCCGAAAAGGATTTGGAAAATGAAAGCAGCATTATTAAATTGCAGCAGCATATTGCAAGCGAACACCAACATCAGACCACACAACCCAACTCGTCTAAAAGACTTTCGCAGCAGCAGCAGCACCAGCACCAGCAGGATGAATTTGAACAAACGACGACAGCGGAAATAGAGGTTATCGATGGCGAAAATGCCGGCGCACTAGGCGAAGACTTCGACATGAATGCAATTGATACGATTCGCAATGGCAATGGCAATGGCAATGTCGGTGTCAGTGGTGTTGAGCAAAGGCCGAAAACTGGTTTAAAGACTGCCGCGAATCGTAATAATTACATTTTGCAAACGCTTAAATCCGATGAGCTGGCGATTTACGTCAAGCAACGCAAGATTAGTGAAAAGCGAGCCATAACTATGATTGTCGATTTAATTTCGCCAATTATTGAGGAGAACTACAATGACGGTGAGTTGAATAAATTGACCGGACACAGCTGGCTATCAATCCTTTTTGCATACAATACCTTGTATGTGCGCAGTTACATACATATATGTATGTATGCAGATACGGAAATAAAAACATTGTTCTGCTAGCAGTTCTTACAAATCCAGCGGCACAGAAAATTGATGCAAAAATTTTTACATACACACACAGCAATGCTTTGGTACATTCGCGCTATAAACTATATATATATATATGCAAGTATGTGTAAAGATGCATTTCAATTGCGAGCACCACGTTTATCTAAATGCATGTTTGTCGGCATCCGTCATATTCGTACAAAACGTATACAGGCACAGCAATCAATGCGGTTTTCATTACAATTTATTTTAGGATACAATTGGTGTATTGAGGTCATTAAAACGTCCAATTTAGCGTGGCTAGCCAGCGAATTGGAATTGAATAAAGCTCTGGTATATCTACGCCAAAATGATGTCAATCAGGCGATTGAGACTCTGCAAATGTACGACCGTAAAAGTGAAGGTTCAATGACAGCGAGTGCTCTAACTAATCTAATATTCATTTATATAAACGTAAGTAATAAATATTAAACACACACACAAACATTTGTACTTAGTTGGATTTCAGTTGACAAGCATAAAAATAGAAAAATTTCAGATGGCCATGGCTTCGTCTCTGCTTTAGTTCTGTATGCACTTTAACGCCTGAATGAATGGAAAATTTATTTGTTTTTCTGAAATGTATTTTTGGAGCATGAACTGTGAAGCTTATGTACTTTTTAAATGTTAGCGAATCTCTCTCTGTCTACAATAGTCTTCTATTACACAAGTATGAAAGCATTACTGTCCCTAGTACTCAAAGAAACTGAATCTCGAGCTTGTGTTAAAGCATTCTGTACGTATGGAATACTAAGGAAAGCTTTGTTCGTCTTTCGAAAAGTTGCGTTCTTGTATGGGCTCATTTTAAGTATAGCTATTTCAGTTTTGCAGTTTGCCTGAATCCTGCTGCCAGTTTATGTACTAGACTTGAACAAGTGTTTTCATTCAATTCATAAAAACTTTTTTGTTGATTTTTTCCCCTAAGCAGACTTAGTCCATGGACGTCAACTATAAACATTCACGCTAAACTGAATCTCACGCTGCTTTGGCAGAGATGACAAGTCACTCAGAAGATGTCGTCTGTACGTGTGACACGATGACGGTCAGAAAAAAGTGGGAAAGGGAAAGGGGCAGCCAATGCAAAGAAACAAAATTTAGCTCTTACAAGCGGATTGCTCTCTGTTCCAGCGCAATTTAATATGACCGCTAAAAAAATAACATGGATCTAAGAAGACAACACACATGACAGGGCGCCATAGAATCATCCACAATTTTCACAAGGGCTTCCTTGGTTCTCTTGGTTGGTTTCCAGAATCGTTGCGAAAATCTGACTTTGAGTTAAGCGTTATTCTGACCATTTTGTAGAAATATACACAATAATTGTGTAATTCAGAGAGAGCTTCGAAAGCAGAGGATATCGTCATTGATTGTTGATGAGAATATAGAACGTATGTCTCTTTTTACAGAAGTATAAAAAGTAAATCATCATACAAATGTATGCGTTAAGAAAGAGATGAAGGATGAAGGACGAAAAGTCGCTTAAAATTGTGATGAGCCAGAGTTTGATTTGAAATTATTTAAGATTTATTTTCGAGTTTCCTTTCATACAACAAAAATCTTCCACGAATGCTTTTTATAAAACTGCGCGAGCCAAAGCCACAAATTCAGACTTTTTCTCAATTTCATTTAGTGAAAAATAAAATTAAATTTAAATTCTTTGTCAACATAAGCATTTATGCTCCCCATTTGCCGTTGGAAATTCGTCGTGTCCCTTGTTTTTTATTTTTTTTGGGTTAAACTTGCCTTGTCAAGATAACAACCCGAACTCTGACTATGTATTCGCAACATTCTTTTTACCCGTCCATTGCAGATGGACAACTTGGATATGGCTACGCACTGTGTAAACCAGCTAAATGAGATCGGAGCGTTGCAAACGAACGCAATGGCTCTTGTCAATGCCAGCATTATCGATTATCGTAAACAGAATTACACTGCAGCACGCAATAAGCTGGAAAGGGCACTACAAATACAACCCGACAATTTTGAGGCTAATTACAATTTGGGTCTTGTGGCGTTACAGGAGAATGACTTGGCCGTGGCTGAGGAGCAATTTGAGCATTTAAAGGCAGAGTTAATGGTACCACACTCGGTACAGCACAGTCACGTTTACTATCAGCTGGCGAAATTGCAGGAGAAATTGCACGCTTCCTCCGTCGCAGGTCCTAGCTATAGAGTTAATAGCTCCTCCGCCGCCCTTCAGTTATACTTACAAGTGCTGGGGATATCGGCGGGTGAGATTGATTCGCGTTTTTACGAAAAAGTTGGTTCCATATACGAGCAACTAAACGATCATCAGGAGGCTAATCAATACTACAACGAAGCCTATCGTATTAATCCCAGTGATATTAATATCGCCAGTTCGATCGGCTCGTACTATATCAAATTGCAAGCAATTGAAAAGGCTTTGTATTACTACGAGCGAGCAGTTCTAGCCGACCCAAATGATCCAAATTTGATGTTACGTGTGGCCAGCTGTTATCGCAACTCCTACCTGCCACCCAAGCAGTATTTACGTATGTTTGAAAACATTTATTCACTCTTTCCCGAAAACGTGAACTGTGTTCGAGCGCTGCTTCAAGTAACCAAAAGTTTGGGAATGACCGAACTGACTGAAAAATATACTCAAGAATTGACACGACTTCAGAAAGCGCAAATGGAGCGCGAAAATGAACAGCGCTATCAGCAGCAACGTCTCTCATCCGCGGCTTCAAGTCGTCTAGGTAGCAGTAAATTGAAAGGTCTTCAAAAGTTTTCCTATAAAAGTTGCTTTTAATAAAAAAAATTTTTGTTTTCTCTTCAATAGTTCGTAGCCAAATAGAAAACAATCCGTACTTCCTTACAAATACGGATAATGACAGTATTTCGAGTGCGATAACCTCCAAATTTAAGGGCGATCATTATGAACGTATTGTCGAACCAACGCTCACAAGTAAGTTACACATGCAAGCGCATTTCAAGGTCGTCTATGCACTGCGATAGTAAACTCCTTCAATTATGTTTCAGTTGCTCAACATACGGATCCTTTAGGTCCACCACCACAATTTGAGCGGCCTCGCACGGGCGTGTATAGCACCGAATTAAGTCAAGAATCAGACGAGGAAGAAATTAACGCTGAAAGTCTATTACCCTTGTAAAGTGTGCATACAGTTTGGGCAGGAATGTGACCTTTAATGATAATTTCAATAACTTGAGCTGAGATCTACGCACTATTTTGCACTTCTTTATGCGGAATTATACAGTATATTAAACTAAATATGACATTAAAAAAAAACTAACAATTTATTGGCTAACGAGTACCGAGAGTCTAGACCGTACGATCGATCTTCAACAGTTGTTAATGAAATTAATTGATCTATGATTGCTTTAACGTGCATTATCGAACGACAACTTTTTGTACCCAACGAATTTAGTGCATAAATAGTCTCCAAAATAAACATTAATAGCGAGATGTTATTTAACGAACGAAATGTAGAAATTTAAAATTCAAATATCGTTTGGCAGAGCTCTTGCAAAATCTCCAAATGTTGTATTAGTACAGCGCGATTTGCAAAGTAGCCATCAAGCTATGGGACTAATATGGATGATATAAGCAGTATAAAGGCCTTCATCATAAATTTTTTATTTATGGTAAAACAACAACAAACACGCAAGCATGCTTTCGCCACAGTTCACAATATGGTGAACAAGGCAGCCTGCAATATAAATATAAAAAAAATAAAAGAAATAAAAATACTACATATTTTTTTTACACACACCAATGCAGACCATAAATATCGCAGACCATACGCGTGCTTTGGAAATAGCGAAGGATTTGAGAAACAATTAGCAATAATGAGTTCATTCATAGACAAACATGACAATAAGAGTTTGTGAGAGCAAAGACACGAACCAAATCGAGTGTGAAAGATGCTTTCCATTGCTATATTAGAGCCCAACATTCATTTGAATTCATTGACTATTGAGACTTGTATTTACTAAATTGTATTCGCTAAAATACAGGGCGTTCCATGCTGTTGTTATATGGGAAAAAATGGTAATGCTGTTCGGGCTTCTCTGTGAAACGATAAATCTGTTCATGCTTCTCTGTTAAACTGACAAAGCAAGAAGTGTGGCAAAGTGGCAGAGCAAAAAAACGAAAAGTAGTTGCTTTTTAATATACTAATCATATAATGTACAATTTATAAGAACAGAAATAGATTAGGATGTCACTCGAAGCTCGTCTTAACCGTCCATCATTCACTCGTCATTCACTCGTTTCCATAATAATACATCAAAACTTACACATTAATTGCATGCAAAGGTGTACACATATACAATTTAACAGAGATGAGTCAGGTTAACAGAGACGAGTCAGATTGTTTTGCCGACTGCGTTGCAATTTAACAGAGACGAGTGAGCTTGGCTTGCCGACTGCGTTGCCACTTTTTTTTCTTATTTATTTATATTTATACTTTTCGTGGTGTGATCCAAATTTAGCAGACTTTCTGCACTTCCCAGAAATTTTATTTTTCGGTTTCCGTCGTAAAATACTAGAAATGAAACATTCTCTCCATCGAAGAACTTGCTTTTCATGATAACTCCTATATATACGTTAGTGTAAAGCATAAAAATATGTCGTCCGAATTCCCTATTGTTACTTTCGTTTGCTAAACTTCCGCTACGGACCAATTTTCATTATAAAATATTGAAAACGAGATCCGTTGCTATTCGTGAAAGCTCAGATGGGCTGAAGTCCAAAGCCATCATCATATTTATCTAAAGCATAATCCAAGCAATAGATCCCCGTGGGTCAAATTTGCTTCACTCAATTTTTATGTCAAATTACTCTCCACAACAAATTTTCATCATAAAGCTTTAAGAATGAGGCCGTTTTCTTGATTTCTTTGCCAATTTACTATTAATAACCAATTTTCACTATTAAATATTGTAAATGTTTCCTTTGTACCATGTAAATATTCAGTTTTCTTCGGAATGGTTATGTGAAAAAGTGCTGAAAAATTGCCTCCCTTCGAACGAAACTTTTCACACCAATTAAGAATGCCGAAGCGCTATTACTCGGCGACTTTTGTCCGGAATATTTGAAAATTGCAATGTTTTTGTATACACTCGGATCAAAGCACGGCAGTGTAGGTTAAACACAAAATACATGGACAGACAGCGGGAAGGCAAGCCTAGATCAATTCAGAACGTTACCCAGGACCGATCGGTATAATAAAACGTGAGTCTATCTTAAGCCCTTCTTGATATTACATAAGTCCGCACAAACTTAATATACTCTGTACACAAGTACAGTAGTATAGGTCTTTCCCTACGAATATATATTCGAATTTTTCGTTTTCATGTGAAGCTGCCGGTAAATTTTAGCCGTTAAGATCAAAACGTCAGGTCGAGGCAGATAAATTGAAAATCCCAATAACAACAAATATGTGAAGCTTTTCTCTTTCAGAGGTAATGTCGGGGTTGAAATTAGCACTTAACTTATCTACAAAAAATAAAAACTAAATAATACCAATACAAGAAAAAAATTAAAAAAAAGGAAAAATTGATATTTTAATTTGTCCACAACCGTCCTTTTTCACGTTGTTGCGATTCCACTAACCAATCCATTAAACTTACATTTTTCTTTGTCCTTGAGCCGATATCGTTTTTCCATAATGTGCAGAGTTTGAAATAAAAAAGCAAATATTTCAAAAACTGGAATTTGAGGTCGCGAATATTTGTAGGCGAACAATTTCTTGGAAGCATTAAACAGAATGCCACCAAGAATTAAAAAAGCAAATGTTATAACAGAGAAGTAAAAATAGCTGAAAACATTAGAGTCGGGGAAAGCCGACCAGCAAACATCCTATAAAAGATTGCCTTCCACGATTCTTCGTTTATTCTCGTGATAAAATACCAAAAATTAAACTTTGTTTTCTTGTCACTGTCGGATTTCTTCATGAAACTTTGTCATTATGAATGTGTCTTCGCCATAGTAACGTATTTTCGAAAATATTTTTGCCATTTTGTCAGGTCGTTTGATTGCAACCTAACTTCATGCTACACATACCCTGTTTCTGATGGCTGCACGAGTGTATTTTTGAAGAGGTCGACACAATTAACTGGTTAAAGGAGGCGCGTCCACATTTAGCAAATTTAATATTCTTGCCACCGATCTTATCAGCGATCATTGTAAAGTGCTAAAAATATTGAGCTTTGTTGCCATATAAAGACTGAGTTTCTCTGAGAACCTTTGTATGGACTGACGCTTGAGAAATACACCTACGCCGTCCGCATATGTTGTATTTAATTTTTATATCAAATTACTGCTAGCAACCAATTTCGAAATATTTGAAAAAACAGACCCATCGGTTCCACATTTTCCAAATCAATTTAATATGTCCGAACACTATTGCACAGCGGTTTTGTTATGAAATTTCGAAAATTGTAAACAGTTTTGTGCATTTTTCAAAATACGATTTTTATGATGAACAGCTTTCGCCCTCGGGCCAAAACGAAACTTATGACGAATGCAACATGGCGCATGCCAAACAAAGCAAAGACAAAGATCAGTTAAATCAGTTAAAGAAATTATAGGGGATCCTTGCTGAACGGCAGGTCGCAGGTGGTGTAGGGTATAGTTACGGTTAGAATAAAATTTTATGGCAATTCCAGAAAAAAAGAAAAAAGGAAAAAACAAAAAGAGAATCGCACACCTCGAGTGTTAAATAAGAACGAAATAACACCGAAACTGTCACTAAAATCTAACGTTCGCGATCGAAGTTGTTTTCTGATCGATTGGAATGCTGCTATGAAATTAATATAGTTAATGATTGAGTGCGTCTCTCGCTGTTGTTTTTAAATGCTTTTTAAACGACTTTATTGTATGACAACATTGCTCGAGCTAACGCAAATAAACAACCAAATGTAACTTGCGCGTGTACATGTGTTTGTGCATACATAACGTACATGAAGATATGTACGATGTACGTATAGAAACTAGAAAACATATCCATAATATTCGTTTGCCTTCAAATGGCCAAAGAAAAAGAAGAAGAAGAAGAAGAAATGTATAGCTATAAACAGCAATTCATCGGCCATAATACAAGTGGTGAAGGAGAGTCAAATATATCGAACAACGGAAATGTTCAGTAAACATATGAATAAACATCTATGGCTCGTTAGTCGCCTTGGATGGACCTGCTTGTCTAACGACATCGATCGATTTCAAGCCCCATTGCTTGCCAGTACTAGAATGCTGTAAAATGCATTTACTTAACTGTTTTATTTATAAAATATACGTACACCTGCACACACATCTATAATTTGTTTGCGATTGATTTCCCCTTGATATGTATGTTTACATGATTTTCATTCTCATTCTTCCTGATAACGTTTTCATTATTATAAACGATATAAGTGGAAAACAAATATACTGCAAATAACTGCTAGGATAACTAACTAATAATGGTTGGCATCATTTCTCTTCAATATTCACTTCATTTTTAATTTTCTTTGACAGCATACCTCCACATGTCTACACATTTATCCTTTACAGCAAGCACACATATACAATAACATTTATGCTGTGATTTCTTGAAATCTTCAAATGCGTCTTCTTTGCGCCTTTTACGTAATGCTAAAGGGATTACTTTAAAGGGGACCAAGTGAACAAATAAATATTTTTCGAGAAAAACGAAGGGTTACCTTTTTTTTGAATAGACCTGCTATTCCTTAATATTACTCACAATATTTCAATAATTTAGATTGAAGTCTACCAGTTCTGCTGATAACTTGTGAACTATTCTAGAGGCTTACATTCTTTACATAGAGCTGTTTGTTCCATATCTCATGTGATGATTGTGCTGTTCTTTAGGTATTCAAGTCATTTCAAGTGGATAATTTTCTCCTAAATTAAATTTATTTATGTAACGGTCCGATGTACCGCAAACAAAAGTTACTCGAAGTTATTATTATTATGTTATTATTTTTATTTACATTATATCGTAACCGGCCTGTGGAATAGCAGCAGAATTCCATAGTCATAATTTAGCCAAGGAAATAAATTCTAAGCCTAAAGCGCTAATGTCCAACGCTGCCGGCTTTGTAGAGAACTCTAGCGTACTTGAGATGAGAACTCACGATCAGCGAGTCGTTAGGTCATAGTAATAATAATTGTTACTCGTAGGTTAAATAGGAATTTTGTCTTTCATAGCCAGCTGACTTTGTACATCCGATAATTTTTAAAACCACTGATAAGAGATCTGTAGATAATTACATCTGTTTGAGAATAAAACGGAAACCTTAACCCGAATAAGTGTAACACTCGCACTACTCTTCTTATACTTGAGAACACCAATAACAAATATTCGTCGTCTTGCCTTAACAAATACATGGAAATTGCAAAGCCTTTGTAGCGCTGAATTCTCCGCTTGCTGTGCTAAGAGTTTGTGCCCTATTAAAAGCAGACACTCGCCTTTAGTACATATTGACACAATTTGTACAAAATTGTACAATTGAATTTTGAAATATTCCTCTTTTAAGTCGTCTTACAGGTGCATTCGGGGACTAAGTTTTTCATAAATAAATTTGAAGCCCAGAAACGTATCTGCCCTGACGTACTTTGGACGAACCGAGGAAATTCTCGATCTTGTGTCTAAACTTGCTGCGCCTAGGATGGGAATGACGTGATAATTTCATTTTATTCGTTCCCTCAAATTTATTCATCGAATCGAACACTGGAAAATACCTCGTCCTGCTGGTTTATGGCGATAACTTATCATGATTTTTGCCTAATTCTAAAATGGTGCCAGCATTAATTATAGTACGACATAAATCGGATAATGAATTGCACTTCGAAACAAAGGAGACAACGTTTTGGTGGCTCAACGTTACTTTTGATCCAATGTTACAAATTTCTAGGTGACAACAACAACTGAATAAAGGGCATAAAATGCAAAAACCATTTAAGGCGTTGCGAAGTGGTTATGGAAACAGTTTTTTCACACAACTAACGAAGCAGTCTAATGTTCGTATATGTGTCGAGAGAGAGAGAGAGAGAGAGAGAGAGATAAAGTCTAACGAATATCGTGGGGTATTTCAGCCACAAAGTAGGCGACACAAAGGGGATCTTAAGCAAATTACGCACGTATTTCATTACCAAATGGTAAATGAGCTTATCTTAGCTCTGGCTAAATCGTAAATCGTAAATTTCCCACTGAGAGCGATCTTCAGTAGACAAGAATAAAAGTTACAGGTATTTCTTCTTCTCATATAAAAAATATTTGAAGCATGAGTGTGCATGAGTTTAATTAGCTGAGGCTAGTGCGAATTCCTGAGCACGTTTTGCCTTTTAAAACATTGAAAAGTCTTTCAAAACACCACGAAAACAAAATGTTCGACTTGTGAACAACACGATTATCATCTACCCTTAGATTGAAAAGTACCTGTTTTTATATATTGTATATGTTTAGAGGGAAGATAGCAGAAGCAAAAAGAAACTGGGAGAATAAATTTTCGTGTTCTCTTTCGTTTGCGAAAATAGAGAAATCCTCATAGGCAGTAGGAGAGAAAACTGAGAGTAATTTTTGGTAAAATGCCAAAGTAACAAAAGTAGTAAAGCAAGTAAATTTGTCTTAAAGCAAGACTCAAAACGACAAAGGCAACAAGGTAGGTTGTGGTAGCAAAAGCCACATAACTGCCTGCTGAGCTATTCTCAAGTCAGCCTTAGTCGGATAAAGATACGTAACGCGGATCGCGAATATTTGTACGTCAGTCTTGCATACACTGGTACATGGACATTTTATCGCTTAAAGAAATTGACATATCTGTTACATACATACATTGTTGTTTGTCGTTGTTGCTATTGTCTGTCGCGCCTTTACTATTGAACGTACATTCTTTTCAAGCTAGTAATACAACCAACATGATCAACAAGCAGTGCATGTTGCTGCTAACGCGATATAAATTTTTCAGGTCTCCGGCATATATATAATAGAAAAATTCTACAACCACAACGTTAAGTTTGTTTGCATCTACGTACACATGCATACATGCTAACGTATAATGTACATATTTTTGTATAAAATCGTTGTTGTTTCTACATATCTTAAGGCATACGAATGTTTAAGTGCCTGGTGTGCCCGTATGAATACGAATCCGACTTGGTGACGATGTGCGATTAACAAAGTGAAAAGTGCGAAATACAAAAACAAAAAAATAAAAAAGCAAAAAAGCAAAATAATAATAAAATATTTTTCCAACAACGAACAGCATTTCTTGGTGAAATCATGCACTGCTGCCCTCTCAATGATATAAAAGTAATCGTCTTCTTTCTCGGAAGGCCTCCGTATTATTAATGCCAAAAAAACAAAAAAAACATCGCCAGGAATGTAACCAGAAAAATAGTTAAAAATAATTTAATATCGCGCATAAAAACCAAAATTTATATTATGTTTGTAATAAAGTTGAGGAAAAATGTTTTCTAGTAAAAAATTTAAAATAAATAATTTAGAATTATTAACAAAGAACCGGAATTCAGTGCACATACATGTACAAACTGTATGGCGTATTGCCTGTGTGTAAGATTTGGTTTGTATGGGTAATTGACATACGACTCTGGCAACTTTTAAAGAATTTAAGAAACAAGAGTTACTTGTACATCTATATGTGCAAATAAACTACTCTGTCGCAGCACTACCACTACTAATGCGCGCAGCAAAGCAGAAAACCTGATTTACTACCTCTTGCTTTTGCATTTGCAAAAAAAGAAAGACAACAACAAACTGAAACCTAAGTAGTCAGAATCCACTCGCAACAGACAGTTGGACGTATGATTTGGCGGATAAACAGGCAGACAGTCGGTGTTTTGGTCGATCGTGACGATTTTGGAACAACGTCGTCGCAAACCGCCGTCGTCGTCGTCATCGTCGTCGTCGTCGTCGTCACCGCCACCGTCACTTTGTGCTGATTGCCTTTTTTTATTCTTGTTGTTTTGTCTATTTATTTATTCTTTCAACAACAAATATTTCATTGAAAACGGGTTCTCAAGGAAGTAGTTTTTCACACAAGCAGTTACATACACTTACTTACCTAAGTACGGTCTGGTTTCCACTACGACATTCTTTGCTTGGTTTGTTTTCTTCAGCAAATAACACAAAGCAGGGCGTCATTCATTTTTTTCACCAAAAATAACCTAAAAAACAAAAACAAAAACACAAACAAAAATTCAAATTAATATCGAAAATGGGAGATTCAACGCCAATATGTCGGTGCCGTGTCCTTTATTTGGGTAGTGCAGTGCCTCGGCAAAGTAAAGATGGCTTGCAAGGCATTCAAGAGCCCCTGCGTAGCCTTTACCCCTCCGAAGGTGCAGTGGGTGCCAAAGGCATCGACTCTTGGCTGAGTGTATGGTCGAATGGCATTCTTTTGGAAAATGTTGATGAAAATCTTAAAGAAATTACACGATTCTTCCCGATTGAGTCATTGCATTATTGCGCTGCGGTACGTCAGGTCTTGATACCGGAACGTGGAAATACAAATCCCGAACCCAAATTTCTACCGTTAGATTCGCCCTTTGCAAGGATGCCTCGTGCTCAGCATCCGCCCATCTTTGCAGCAATTTTACGCCGCACTACTGGCATCAAAGTACTCGAATGTCACGTTTTCATCTGCAAACGTGAGGCGGCCGCTAATGCTCTAGTCAGGTGCTGTTTTCATGCGTATGCAGATAACTCATACGCCAGACAGCTGGAAACTACTAGTACGGGCGCAGGAGCGGGAAGCAGCGTTTATGGCACACTTAAGAGCCAAATTGGCAGCAAATCAAATGGTGACTTAACTAGTGTGGGTCTTGCGAACGGCAATCAAAATCATCATCATCATCATCATCATCATCAGCAAAATACTGCGTCGTCGGTCGGTCATACTGGTTGGCGCTCTCGAGCCGATAGCATCACTACGTTAAACAGTGTCGGGCGACAGTCAAATGGCGGCCTCTTAATCAACGGCGGCGGTGACAGCAATAGCAGTGCTGTCGAAGGTTATACCTCCGTTAAAAATTGTAAGTATTTGTTAAGAGTTTGCTTTCTTTTTCCTCATTCCGCCTCCTCTCTAATCGGTGAGATTTTATTTTCATTATCTTAAAAAGAAGAAATGCTGTGTGTGTGATTGCTGTGAAATATTGTCGTGCGCTTAAATCTTTCTCGTGAGGCAATGTTTAAAATTAAATATATTCACGTACGTACAAGCGAAAAAACAACTACAACGTTTACAACAAAAGCTTTTGCTTTTGCTTCATGACTCATATAATTAAATATAAACGAATTATTTCGAAAGTGCTATAAAAACTTTTATTAAATAATTTGTTATTAAATATTCAACCTTCACTAAAACGGCAAAAATACCTTCTTTTCTTTTAAAATATTGCTTATGAGTTAAGATTATATCGCTTTAAATATTACGCTGGTAGATAAAGATCCAATTGAATCGGTGTTTCGTGCCTACACTTCCTTCGAGATATCATTTTAGCTTTCTGTTCTTAATTTAATCATACCTGAGACTACCTGTGCAGACGCTGTCCATTACTGAGATAAGAAAAAATCATTTGTGAAAATTAATCTTAAGAGCAAATAACAACAGAAAAAAAAAATACAAAAGGAAAGAAAGTAACGAAAAGAAGAATACAAACGAAGAGACAGAAGAAAATAATTTTCACCATCAAATGTTCGATCAATCTCTCGATTCTTTCTACGCGTTAATTTCTCCGTTTATATTCCGTACATCTCTTCTCTTCGCATACACTAACGTGTTAGCTGTTGTTGTTGTTAGGGCAGTGTGCAGAACGGTTATCTGATGATATTTCAGAAAAAGACCCTTTTTATTATTTGCGGAAAAAATATCATTTTCCGTTTGCTATAATGAAAATCGTTTTTCTGGACGCCGACGTTACCTTAAGAATACGTCGGACAAACAATTGGATTGATGGATAGGACCTAATAGAGCAGTATGTTACTTTATTCATACAATTGGATGATAACTTCAAGGCTTTAAGCACAATGTTGCGAAGGTTTCGGGCATAAAGGCAACGGCAAAAAGGCTTAGTTAAGCGATGCACATAGTGTATCATAGGGAACGGAAGTAATACAAAAGCAGAAAACCTTATGTCATGTCTTCGGACATATTTGTGCCGAACTGTCGTAAACCCTACATATAAGCGTATATATTATACATGACAACAGACACGCGCGCCACACCCCATTCCACCAATAGCATGCACGTAAGACTTATTTTTTTCGACGTCTTTTAAGAAAGAGAAGAAGGAACGGATATAAGAAAGTGGCCGAATGCTTTGCATTCGTCGCCTTTATCTTGGAAAACCTTCTAAAAGATCGTAACAAAAGAAATTTCGATGCTGTATTAAGAGGGCCCGACCAATTTTTTCCATTTAGAACTATACGAAGAAGCTTTTGCCGTCTTTCGTTTCTGTCGTAAGTTATGAGCAACAAAGGAAAAATTTATTATTTTTGCTTTTGAAAACGACAGTGTTTTTGTCCCTCTTTACATTTGGTTCTAAAAGTGTCCTGTGATCGATTTGGGCGGAAGAAGAAGATCAACCTGATTGGAAACTTTCAATTTAAGGTCGATGGTTTTTCTGTATGCAATCGGGAGCATGTTTACCACTCATAGATGCTCACACGGGCGAGAGGACATGATTAAACCATTTCAGAGTTTGATGCTGGTGAAGATGTTACATACTTTAAAAGGTCTCTGGAGTTCCTTCCCGGCTGTTGCAGAGGTTTTGGCAAAATGGATACACTCGCATACTTTGGTTGTGAGTATCCTAGGAACAAAGAAGAATGGAAATTAAGAATGAGATCTTTTAGTACTCAATATTAGAGATATCAAGATGTATTATAGATTATAGAGATACATTATAGATTATCAAGATTACATCTTTTTCGAGTTTCTCTAAGAGAAACTCTCCTCTTTATTATGTGACGCCTGCTATCTATGTTTATGACAAGTTTCTTATATGACTCCTTCAGTATAAAACACTCACTAAGCCTCCTCGATACAATCTGTAAATAGTCATCGTTTTAAATTGAATGGTATTATGTCCTATTTTTCTGGACACTTTTGCCTTCTGAGTGTAAATTGATAATAATTTTTTCTTCTTTCATTTCCCTATCCACTAGAGCTTTCAACAAAACGGTTTTGCTTCAAATTTATTAAACTTATCTGCCCACGGTTGTGTAAGTAGGAGTAAGTACGGGTTTTGAATTGGCTAGCTATGTAATGCTTCCGCTCCCGAATTACCTAAGAACCCAATTTCGAATTTCTTCCGTTTTTAGATTTTATCTAATTTTAACGGATCTTCATTCACATCGTGCGCTCGTTTACATTATGCTATGCTTAAGTACTCTCATAAATGTCCATCCATGGATTATCATATATATATATATATATATATATACTCTACAATCATAAAAATGCATTCGTCTCTGTCGATAAGAAAAAGTCGTTTCAAGCTGATATAATTGTGATTTGGATTCTTTTCGTGTCTTTTGGTCTATTATCCAAACATATTCATATAAGGCTTTAGTCAGTTCGCAAGTTGTCTTCTACAGGTTTTTATAATAACTTGCAATTATACTCCAAGTGTTTCCTTTCATAAACCTATTGCTTGCAAATAAAAAGCACGGTCGTATATACGTGTTTCGCATTTGTGTGTATGCGCGCATGCAGAGACAAGGGTGTACATGTTCACATTGTTCTTTTCGTTTCCATTACCTTTTTGGCGTTTATATATGTATGTTATATATGTATGTGTATAGTCGACATTTCATAACACTTTGCCTGCGTTTTGTTGTCGCATCAATTATGTCGACAACGATTGTCAGCTTACATTTTCTTGCAAGTTTTGTATTAATTCGAGCCTAAGATATACATATTCGTATACATTTATAACATAAACTTATAGCAATTCGTTCGGAAATGAGAAAAAATGTATTCACAAAAATTTGAAAATCGCGATCGCCAAGGGACTTAATACTCATTCCTTTAAATCATTGCCCAATTTTCCTTTGCTCCAGCCGACCCCTTTTACACCTGTTTCAGTATCATACCAGGAGATGTTTCTTCCCACCTTTGGACTAGTTCTTTTCCTTTGCTCTGATTTTCTTTTCCTTCCCGTCTTTCTTGCAATGCAGTTTTAACCAGTTAACCGTGTCGACCCTTTTGGCGAAATACTCGTATACTCGTCACACGAACAGCATGTCTAATATTCAAGTAGTGTGTAATGAAATGAGTTGACAAAACGACATACACACACATTCTAAAAATACTTTATTATGGCAAATACACATTCATAATGATGAAATTTAATGAGGAAATCCGACAAGGACGGACGGACCGATCATGACGTATTCGACATACGCAGTTAACTGCGTATCTATCGGTCGTATTGATATCAATCGGTCATTACGAATTACTATATCCGTTGATCGTTGGCATAACTTATGGCCAGTCCGATTGGTTTTCAAACGTGACCTGCAGCCATCAACGAGGAATGCATGTGATAAGTTTCAGATCTTTATCTCTATACAAGCATCCAACTACCGAAAGCAGATAGATTAACGTTGAGCAGTACGGAATGCTAGAGGACTCAGTCTAGTCACATACTTCGGTGGTGGGTGAAAAAATAATATTTTATTTGGTTAATTGCGTCCATTCATTTAATATTAAAATTTAAATTATTGAGGCACGGTTTTTGAAATTGTTTTGATGCAACGCCCGGAAAGAGACTTCGAAGACCCCGTAAATTATATATATGTTCGGTCAGTATCAAACTCTGGTTCGATTCAGGCGTGTCCGTCAGTGGTCCACATGCCCTTGGTCGCAAAATTAAGAATATTAGGAAGACTGCCATTGAAAGTGGGGCGAATCGGCCAAACCACGCCGCGTCCACAACACAACACGCACGAGGACACCATTTCCTTTAAAAGCAAAGTAATTGATTTTTTTGGTCTTTGGCAGTTAAGAACTCTCTCTTTTCTAGCTTTTCTCTCTATCACCTTATGCAACTTTAAATTACACAGCTACGGGACACCGGTTGGACCAAAATGGATTCAGTTAAATCAAATCCGACTCATATAATGATCAAGAAAACATATATATATATAAACCTCTTCACCAAAACCGAGATATCGAAATGGGATCAAACCAATAACGACGACAGTTGCAATGGAACAGAAGTCTAAAATACGTAGCTCGCACAAACAAATCTATTCCGTGAGACTTTTTTATTACAGTAAAGTGTATTTCCAACAAGATACTTACGGACGAACTAAAAAGAAAAGGCAATGAATGTGGTTACCGGGAATGAAGAATGCAACCGAAAATCATATGCAAGCTTCCATTTTGTTAACTACTCCGATGTTCTTATTTAATCTGTCAGCAAAAAGTCGCTACGATTTGCTGCAAATGAAAAATGAGGTAAATTTTTCTTGGGAAAATGATTTTTTTCTCTTCTAATTACATGTTTGCTTGCAAGTAGCAAAACATAATGAATTCATAATCATTGTAAGTCTTCGTAGTCTCTTCGTGGATGCGCACGATGATTTTATATGAAACTCGGAGAGACAGAAATGTAATCTAAAGAGTGTAAGAATGTCAATAAACGCACTATTTTTTTAATGACCTTAATTATCGGTCCATCAAAGATGAAAATTGCTTTAATCGGTACATGTTTGGTTGATTTTTACTTATTTTATATTTTCTTTTCCTCACGTCATCTTAAATACGCTTACAGGTGACGTTCGTACGCACTCAACATGTGCTTGACCTATTTGCATACGAGAGCGAGCGTGTATTGACTTTTCTGACTTATTTGCGTATAAATAATTTTGCTTAACTTTCATGAGAGTTTCTTTCCCTCTTTCTTTCCTTTTTTATTTGTTTTGCTTTTAATTTCACTTTAAAAACGAAATGTGTTTTTTTTTCTCTCATTTCTACGCTATTCGATGTGCAGACAGTCTTGAATAGATTGACGATTTCTAAACCAATGAATGGATGGATTTTTGTTCAATCTGCATGGCGTTGAAACCAATGGATTTTTCGAGTTTTCAGCATTTTTCAATAAAAATACTTCGCGCATCTGGTTTCTTTTTTTATTTATTTTTTTCAAGCTTTTATTGTTTGTTAAAGCAACGCTCGATTTGAATGTCGTAGTAGAGGAGTGGTTCGTCTTATCTTTAATTAACATTTAAATAAAAATAAAATACATTTACCAGCGAGGACATGAACTTCCATCTCTATGTAGGGAAAGCTGCTAACATTTGCGAAGCATTTCGTGTTTGGCAAACACCTCAAATGCAATCGCTTTCTCAATTCGATTCGACGATTACCTTATTTTAACGTCTTCGGTAAGCATCTCCTGGTCTGTTCCTTTTGTTTAAGTTTTCGAGGTAAAGCGCGTTGCAACTGAACATGTCCAACTGCAGCTTTTCAATTTCAAATTCTAGCGGGTTCGACTCATCTACCGATCGCAGTAAATGTACGCGTGAAAGTTGTGCGGTTTTAGAGGGCTTCCAAGTACACAAACGTATGGCCACGTTTACCCTAAACTCTACCCAAAGAAATTCGATGAACAGTACGTCTACTTTCAAGGCAAGCACTTTTGTACTTTGTTGTTTTCCATTTCAGCGTTCCATTGCCAACTTCCCTTGAGACGTTTTCTTTAAGTTCGTGTAGTATAACAAATGCTTTTTCCCTTAACTTATTTTTTATCTGTTTTAATAAGAAAACGTTAAATATACGAAAAATGGATCGCTTATCGCAATTTTTCGGATGCACAATTTTTACGATCAACAATAAACTTCCTAAGTTATTAATTTAAAATGAAATAATAGTTTCTCAGGCGAAATGAAAATTCACTTCGTTTTTGTATAAAACTTTCCGAAGAAGTTTTTTAAGATCTCTTCACACACTGCTGGCTTAAAAGTGAAGAAGTGATTGCCAAGTTTTCTGGCTAAGACACATAAAGATACTGAAGTTAAAGAATAATCGTTGGAATACGACATGAATTTCTCCCCTGATTAAATTGTCCATGGGAGAGGAATATACGTTTAAAAAAAACATGTACAAAGTTGAAAATGGCGGAAAGAATGAAAATAAAAACAATTGTTCATGTGCTCATGTGCTCAGTAAGAAAAGAGGAAAATTATCACATGTTCTTAGCAGATAGTGTGCATTTTTCCTCGTTTTCTTCTCCGTTTTTTCTTTGTTGTTCTCTGGCCTTTATTTCGTTAATGCTTATTCGAGATCGAAAACTAAGTACTTTATACCTATCATTGCATTTAAAGCTAAAGTTGGCATCCAGAAAATAAATTTCCCCTAAGGATGAGATTCATTAAAAACAGTTTCAAATCGATCGAGTTTGCAATCGATGCGTTGCAAATTAATAGAAAAAGCAATGAAAATAATTTTCTTTTAAATCAAATACAAATAATTACATGACCGACCACCAATGGTAACAGAACGAGTTTGTAACTTAAGTCTTTTGTTTCATTTCGTAAATCAGTGCTCAGTTTTCTTGCACCCCAAGCATTGAAAAAGAAAAACTGGTTCATTGTGCAGCTGCAAGACAATAGTTTGACCTTTGTGTTAAACATTTTAGTTGCCATCATACATAGAAAAATCTTTGCATACATATACACACAAAAATACATAAGAGTGTGCCCACAGCACTACATTAACATAAACATCTGTCTAATGGGTACATGTCTTGAAGGCACATTAAACGCCATTCGAAGAATAAAATTTGGAAGACTACAAAAATTTTACAGCGTTTGATATAAATGGGTAACGAAACAAATAACTGATTGAAACTTCGGCGCAGAAAAGGGACAGAAGCTATACTATCCTCAAATCCAATACATATTCAATTGAACTAATAATTTAAAATTTTTTTTTTTTTTTTTTAATAAAAGACTACAGTTTCTTACTCTCCGAGACGGTTGAAATGAAAGCATTTTAGAAATTTCATTTGTCATGAGAAAGTTTGTTTATTTGTCTAACTCAAAATATATTCAATTTTGTTAATCATATCAAGCAATGTCGATAGCCGTCGCTTGATTTTATTTAAAGAGAATTTCGACTGATTTCGATCATTTTTGATTCATAGAAATATTATTAACTAAAGATGAATGAAATGGAACCCAGGTAGATAACGTCCTAAAACAAAACACCGTTGGAGGCAGATAAACGTTGTGTTTTAATATTTATGTTAAAAGTGAATAATGGGTTTTATTAAACACATTCATAAACTGGAAGATATAAAAATTGTTTATTGTGTCATGTTTCTTTATCGGCTTAAGTCAACACCATATCTCGTATAAACGCAAGTAAATTTCTGGATTTTTTAAAATTATTGGTACATTTTATAATGTGTGCAGAAGTAAATATCCCTGAGACCGTCTCCGGCCTCCACAAAAGCTCTTTGAATTTTCTTACTTCTACATGTCATGGAAATTTGTATGACTTTCAAAATAATAAAAGAAAAATTTTTGCAAAATAATAAAAGAAAAATTTTGTGTACTTCAACTAAATTTAGCGACATGTTTGCTTCAACCGACGATTTTTAGTAGTTCTTTTTGCAAACCACTCCATTTTTATTATAACTGTCTGCTCATATGTTGGTTACGTTACATTAATTTCCTCACAAAAGCTCAGCAGCAATGCCAGATAAGACAAATGAATATCGTACGCAACTATAAACAGCAATTAGCGACCTCTTTCTTTACGGTTTAGTTTGATCAGTTGTTCTCTCCCCATTAAGAATTTTTCTCTTTTTATATGCCAGCTACCACAAAATAAAGTTATATCAGATTTTTCGTTTGGCTTGGTTTGATAAACCCAGAAACACACACACGGGAGCTCTTACGTAAGCAGACACTTGCTCAAGATAAGCTTGGAATTCCTATGCTCGTTGTTGGCCACAGGATCATTTTAAGCATGATGTAAGGAAATTATAAGTCCACCGGCTCCGCCGATCCAGAATTTTCCGTTTACGATAGTATCTCGCTCTTCTAAAGAGAAGCTTCAAAAATTCTTAAGGAGCGTCTGGCGCCTCAAGAGCCCTGAAATAATCCCAGAGACTCGAATAGTTGTAACATATGGAAAAGCCTGTTTGTCGCAACACAAGTTATTGGTGCATGCAAAGCGAACAACAGACAAGATAAGGTGTAATTTGTTTATTCTTTTCCTCTTTTCCTAAGCTTCTGATAATATGTTTTTTGAACGATTACGCCACTGCTAAACACGTGCTTTATTATTCCCTTTCGAGAAACTCCAAATTCTCATTCGCATTGTATAGGTATGTAAAATAAAAAAATAGCTTTAATTATACGTCTTAAGACAACAATCCTGGCGCTGAATGCTGATCGCCACTAGCTGAATAACTATGTAGTAAAATGAGCGAATTATCTCGAAGGGAAAAATAAATTTTAAAATGTTACAACGCGTAATGTAGATTAGCAGTGGTGTGTCTAACTGGTCAATGTGTGCGATATGCAATGTCTCACTAAGTAAGGAAAGGGCACAGGTACGTGCGCGCACACGCATTATATATACATAGCTCCTCGTCGTCCCATCCTTCCGCTCATCTGAAAGCTCTGCCTTTTTTGACTCCAGTACTCGCATGCACTACAAATCCATACCAAGCAAGCGATCGTCGCTTTGGGCCAAGGATATCCACTACGAAACCGCCTAAAGCATAGCTCTGTTATAAAGCAGCGCCATTGTGCACTAATTCAGTAAATATTGCTCTGGATCTGGATCTGGCTTAAACACGTCGACATATAAGACTTATAAAAACAGCTAATAATGAAACATAAATCATTCTTATTACCGTTAGAGTTCATACAACCAGAGAAGTAAAGAGTGAAGTCTTAAAGCACTGGCATCTAAGTCTGTCGGCTTTATTGAAAACCCTACCGCACTTGAGATTTGAACCCACGACCCACGTTACTGTTAGTCGAGATCCTTTGGCTGCTCGGCCACTCTGGCGGACGAAATGTAAATTACTTTCTTAAATATAAGAGAACTTTAACCTCATGTTTTTGTTGGTAATTTCTGAGAGATTTACACGAAAAGACATTAATTTGAAAGTATTTTGCTGAAGGGAAAGCAACCACTACTTCTCTCCTACAAATGTGGTACTTTCATTAAAGTGTAAAGGGTTAACCTGCCGTTGTTCGCACGCAATTAAAAATGCTGTAAAAACAATGTTGCAACTGCTGCTTGGCCATGACATAAAAACAAGTCGCACTATATATAAAAGATGATGATATCAAACGAGGCCATAACTAACACCCGAAAGCAAGAATTCCGCTGCCATTACGTATGCTAGCAGCATGTAATATTAGCAGAAGCAATTAATGGATTATAAAACTGACAGCAGAAGCGACATCATAATGTTGATGCAGTTTTAGCATCGTTATCATCTCATGATGTTCATGATTATCTTCAAAGATTTTGCCGTCAATTTATATGCATGTAGATCGCAATTAAATTCTCTCTCTCTCTCTCTCTCCTTTTCTCACTCCCTCTCCTTCTCTCTTTTATACACACAAACAGCACAGCACACACAGATTACATACGCAACATACAGACATTTGTAGCGTTTATCGGCAAAACCGAATTGAATTACAGTTTTTGTTTTTATGCATACTCGTGTATATAGCATAGTAGCAGTTTTGATGGTTGGCTGAATTCTCTTCTTTCCTGTTTTCTTTCATTCATTCATCGGTGTTGATAAATTTCGTTAATATTGCCATTATCATGATGAGACCTTAAAATGTTGACTAGTTAAGCAGTGGTTGGGGCGGTAGCGGCGATTGCTGTTACTCTTCCACTGAATATAGCGGTAGCTGTTGTGGTTGCTTGTGTGTTTGTATGTTCATAAAGTTATGCAAAATCGAAGGCAGTAAACGCTGCAATAGTAAATTAGCATGGAATCTAGTTTCGCTTGAATAAGCCTGTATTTTTTTTAAACACACACACACACTCACACACATACATACATAAATATTTACATACATCCATACATCCATACATGCATACACAAGTGTAAAAATGCACCGTAAGAGATGTAACAACAGTAACTTCGATTGCGAATGCTTCAACTTGAGGTGTTGTTGCGCCTACCCGCAACCCGGTATTAAACACACCAATTTTTTTGAAATTACACACATGACCCAATTTTTTAAACTGGCTTTCTGGCTTCGGTTTATTTGTATATAAAAAATATTCATTTTTTGCACATATTTTGGTCAATGTCTTTGCAAAAGCCACCACCGACTCATCTTGATACGAAATAAATTGCGTCCGTTTGCAAACTTTTTGCTCCATTATTCTTAGTTCAGTCTTCAAATCCTCTCTTTTCGTTTGACTGGCTCCCGAATATGCAAACAATTCTTTTGTATAATTGTGTGTATAATTGAATGATAAACCACATGGTTTTATTTTACTCGGCATGAGATTCTCAGTCGGCTTAATCATGTCCATCCGGATGTGCGTCAGCTGTTGCAACTTTTGGAAGCAAAAGACAATAAATAAATAAAGGATGACACAGACACAAACTGTGCGCAAAATATGAACTGTTTCCCCGAAACCACACGCACGCACACACCTGTAATAATATTCTTACTGTGCTTGATTGAAAAATTGCTCAGACATATTGGTTATAAGCGGACAAATGTTCAGGATGATCCCGATCGCAAGCTACAATTAATACAAATCCCTTTACGCTGCCAAGCATAAAGACTCGTTTCATGGCGCGTATGCTTTTGCGCTTTATTGTATGCTCGCCTCCGCCTCCGTTTATGTGCAGCCTTCCTTTTGTTAATTTCCTTTGAAATTCTTAGGTTGCAGCTGCAAGAAACTTCGATCAAACATCAAAACAATATTTAGCTAAAGTCTTGCATAAAATTGAGAAAACACAAAAAGTTGTTTCAGGCTTTGCTGCTAATACAACAGAAATTGAATTTCTTTTAAAGCTGCTGTTTTTACCCGAGTGGTTTCCGCCACACCTTCAAACAATGCCAGCTATTGTGCATGTTGTTTGCTTAAGTTTGTGTGACAATCGTCTATCTGCAGATATATTCAATGAATTCCACAAAAAATATGCGCAAAAACCCAAATAAAAGTTTCCTTACAGTTAAGTCAGTTAAGAAAAATGCACTCACAATGCACACCTTTGCGTGTTTCTGTTGCTGTCTGTATACCCACACAATTTCGGTAAAACTTTTGTTTTCAAACTCAACAAAGCACAAACGATTAAAAACCAAAAGTCTCCTCGAATGCATTAACACTTCTGGCAATCTTGAAAAGCTTTATATGATCGGAGTGCTTCCTTTGCGCTTAAAGCGTTAGCGAGACGAATAACATGAGATCAGCTTTGTTTGAAATTCATCTTAAACGAAACACTTCGAGCCTTCTTTTTGGCTTCTCTTTGTTAATCTTCTGTACCTTCTTTTCCCAAAAATGTGCGAGACGAGCTTGTCAACGGCATTAAGCACTTTTTCCGAAGCCTTACCTTCTCTCAGATCTGTCGTCTGCGAAATAGATAAATTTGCTCCCGTCGAATAAACCTAACAGACGAAGAACTCACTGGGTCGTCAATTATATGCCAGCAAAAAATTGCATTTGTAAGACAATTCTATATAACTTAGAAGACTTATACCAAAGCTGGAGTATCAGACATGAGTATTTATGTATGGCGAGTCGTATCCTATGTCTTTAATTATTCTTCTAATGCTTGTAATGATTTTTTATTATATTATTTATTATATCGCGCCCCTAGTCACGTTCGATTTGGTGTGACTATAGGCACACCTGTAATATCCGAAGGATCCCAGCAGCAATCAGATACGACGGCGCTCCTACGCTGACTTTCGAAGGCATTACAAAATGCATTGTGCCTGCGACTTATCAAGTCGAGTATCCAACAGCTCGGACTATAATGGTTTTGGGTTGTCGGCATTACACAGCATGTCATAGTTCGAAATTCCCACATATGCTGGACTTGCTTCCAGATTATCTCTCCTTGATTATTCAATGTCCAAGGAGACCTATCGCGCCAGCAATATCTCTGGCCGCTCCAACAACATCACAGATCTTTGTTAAACCGTGAACTCCCATGGTAGCCGATCACTAACTAAATACTCCTTCTGCTATTCTCGAAGGCTTCTTCATGATGTGTTCCCGTCGCCGGGATAATTTTCGTAACAACATTATTATGGAACAGACTTCTTCAATAAATTTCTTTACGGGCATTGTGGACTCTAAATAAATTTATTGGCATATTAAACGTTCGCCAACTCATCGCGCGGTAGAAGAAAGCAAACACATCAAACGCGTCTTATGAATCCCGTTCGAATTAAATTAGCTGATTACACCCTCACTTAAATTCGATGCACTATTGTCTCGTAATTATCCTACAGCTTGTCTAACCTAGAGTCCATCAAAACGTAGACGGCGTGGCCCAAAAACTAAGGGCGATTTTGAAACCATGTAAATCTCTATACATATATAAATAGTAACCAAGTATATGTCCGTAAGTACATTGTATGAATATATAAATAATGGCTTTAATAAGTTTATATTAATTAAATAAATAATAAAGACATTAAGATAAAAGTAATTAAAAGCAAGTCGCAAAATTATATTCGCTCGAGACCGAATCTTCTCTACCTAAAAACAAAAAAAAGTAGAAAGAATAAATTTTCATTCTCTATAATGGGAAGTAGGCGAGATTGGTTTTTTTTATTTTCAAAATAAAAGTTTTTTCCGCATATGCGCGTGGGCTTTGTAGGCGTGTTCTCTGCAAACCTTAGGTCTCTTTCATATGCTTTCGCAAATTTTTAGGCGATATCTTCATTTTTGTGAACGGGAGAACATTTACCACAGTTACCACGCAGTTGTGCAGACAGACAGGCGGAAATACGGACATTCCTAGGCGGATTCCAAATTTGAAACTGGCTAAGTATTTATACACTTTATGCGAAAAAAATTAAATTTTGACGCACTATAATATTGGGTAACCGTAGTCCAGCACCGCCCATAGAATACACGTTCAAATTGTTGTCCGCTTATCTGCTAAAGTTTGTGAATAATAAGCAAAAAACTAAAATTTTATTCCTTTCGAAAATAAGAGGTGCTCTCAGTGTGCGGGTTACTTACTATTCGCGTGTCTTCCGACCGATCTGCCATACTTCTACCTGCGTGCAGGAACGATGCTCAGATGCTCCGAATGAATGTATTTATAAGAAAATTTTGAAGATTTCCCAAAGCTGAAAACCCTTTATACACATCTACATTCGATTTCGCACTGCTGGAAATATTCACGAACGTGAAATGGCTTCAAAATCATTTCGATTCTTTTTATTTCAACTTATCTTCTATTACTTTTGCTATTACTTTTGCATTCACAACGGTTCCCGTGATTTTAAACACTTTGACAGACAACGTATTTATCTAATAATCTCAGATTGCCTTTGCAAACACATAAAAATACTCACTGAATATTTTTTACCTTAGTATGAGCTTCTGAGTTGTTTTAAATATTCTCACCCTCCTACCTTCATATCTTGTTATCATATGTGATATTTTTCCAAACGTGATTCAGTTTCCTATTGAAAACGTGCGTAAGATGAATTCATTGAGAATTCTTCAAACGCTTTCATTCCCGAACAAAAGTTATAAAACTATACAATGGTTTTTCCAAAAATATTGTACAAGAGCACGAGAAAATGCGGCTTAAATCAAATCGTACGCATCTCGTATTTTATTTTTAAAACAAATACAACAATAAACGGTAATTATATAAACATTCAATTCTTATGTAACGTAATTTTTTTTCTTACAAGTAATGCTTCGATTTATGAGCATTCATGCACCGATGATCACATCTATGCAGCTTGCCTTGCATGAGTTGCATTTTACTTCCTCTACATCAGTTTACAGTTGGATTAGAGAGTTTCTAAAATATTTCTAAGCGGTCATCTGATTTCTACAGAAGAGAAAATATCCGGATCGTAAATTCTTTAAGTCGCCTACAATACCGGCTGAAGGATGCTTAAGCTCATTAGAAGAAATTCGCCACAATTTATTTATTTCTTGCAGCTCTTGGTCGACAGATTAGCTAATTATCGCAATAAATCACAAAAGCAAGTAACGAACACATGTTCGACTTGTGATGAAGTTTTGGTAACAGTCACTTCGAACATACCCTTCGAACATACTACAAAGTAGTCTCTTAATTGCGAAAGCTTCAGCTCGGCGGGAAAGACAATTTTTGCACTGAACTTTTCATTAATTTTTTATTAATATTCGTACAAATTTTTAGTTGAACTTTAGTGGTAGATTAAAGGCTGGCGTCCTTTTCCTAGTTAGCAAGAGAGCAACCACTTTGCAAACTTAACCTCTGACCGTTAAGTAAGAATACTAACTTTGACTATATCTGTCTGTCTATCTGTCTATATTAAAATTTTTGCGCCGACAAGCCTTCCAATAGCAAACTCGAATTCTGGACTGAGAAAGGCATAAACGAATCTGGTAAAAAGCGGATATTCATTGGTTTTCGTTGGATGTAATAGCAACGCTTAGCATCGTAACTTTTTTTCTGCGTACATCTCTCGTGACGCTTTCGCCACCAATCGAATTCTAAAAACTATTTACTTAGTTAAGGCAATGAATAGGAATATTAAGAAACCCTGAAAACGTATTATTGCGTGTCTAAGGAGCTCCATTGTAGTTGTAGCAGCTTTTACATGTCGATGGAAATAATGAACAAATAACGCAACGACTTGAAATGAACTTGAAACTGCAATCAATATTTAAATAATAGCTTTGTTTAGTTAAAAAACAAAAAAAATTCTTCAAATAATTCGCTGATTACTAATAAATTTTCTTATTGTTTTTTAATAAAATTTGTTTTTAATAAAATACTTAATAAATGAATTTAGAGAAAGATGATTGAATCGCACGCCATTGGCATCAGTTTAGAGATATATACACATATGCAAGTGTTTCTCACGTGGAGCCACCTTTTCACGACTCGTGTTTACGCAGTTGTTTTATATGCTGTGTTGACTCGTACTTAATAGAGTTGGAGTCCCGCAGAGTTATTCCGGCGACCTTAGCACGTAAGACAGAGATCGATTAACAATATTTACACCGTTTAAAGACAGGGAGAGGGTCATCAAACAAGTTGTTTACTTTCAATTTTTAAGAAACACTAAAAGATACCAAGACTGGACTGTTTCAGGTATAAATGAACATCTGCGGACTTTTGCAAAAATTCTATTCTGGAACATCAATCCACGAAAAACTGCTCCTATTCACCAATAACGGGCATAATCTTGGTGAGTAAGATCAGTGAGAGACCGTTTATTGAACTAATCCAATGCTCCAAGATAATCTAATAAAGTTATGTCACATGATCTTTGTCAGGAAAACTCACAGAGGCCTTTTCCGACATTACACAATCATTGAACTTTTCTTTCAATAAATCGGCTTTCTCACGAAATGTGTGCTCTATTGCACCATTTGGTCCAAGCCACATATCGTCCAAGTCGAAAATCCCAAAAAATTAGTTATCACGCTTCTCTGGCGCTGTGCCCTGAGACCGACTGCGATGTAATTTTCATGTTCAAAATGACACTTGCATCCCGCAAGCCACACCCAAAAGTCCTTTTTGTACATGTAAAAGTCCCCGAGGACTTCCAAACGACCAATAATTCTTGTTTACGAAGTCCTTTAACCAAACATTAGCTTCATCCCACATTTACGAAGCGCAGCTGTGGGCTTATAGCCTTTGTAGTAAGTTTTAACAATTTCTGCACGCGGCACTTGTACTCTACAAATGATGGCATGGCCCCGACAAAGGTGTGACCCAAATCTCAATCAGAATTGTGTTTTATTTACGTTCACTTTCGAGACCACACAATGGATGACCTGCGCTACGCCTTCTTCCGAAACTATGACCTGGGGATGGAGTAGAAGATTCTCAGTGATATCCTACAAGTAATTTGACAGCTGTTCTGAGCAATACCTCTTTTCTTAGGTTTAATAAAGGCGTAGAAAAGCTTTAAATTATTACAAAACTAAAATTTTAGTTTTTGAAAGAGATTGCAATTCCTCGGAAATGGAACACCATGGATCAGTCCATATTTACTAAGTACAAGTGAATCTGAGTCTGAACAGACAGACTCTTGCTCGTTCGTTCTTGTGTGCGTATGTTATTATAATTAGTGCTTCGTTATCATCCGAAATATAAGCGAAATGGAAAAGTTTTTTGCGGTTTGAAGCATGCCTTAGATCTTGCGCTTCTCAGACATTTTTTAATTCTGAGCATTTGCTTAGCCAGCCAGCAAAATAAGATACCAACAACTCCTCCCTTCAATTTTTACGCCATTGGAGAAATTTCTCCAGGCATACCACACAAACAAGCAAGCAAGAGAGAGTTCGCATTTTACATTTTATGAGCAACGACGCAAATGATACGCAAGACTATGATGAGCGAAATATTCAATGTTGACTGATTGATGCAAGTTGGCGATGATTCTAAATACAATGTAGAAAAATAATCTTTGATCGCAACACTTGTTTTCCCGCATTTCCAGTTATTGCCGTCGTTTGCCACATGCCATTATAATTATTCTTATTAGTTATGTTCAGGTTTATTCGAATCGCATACAATGCTTTCCATCTCCACTCTTACTAAGTTTCTCAACTCGTTCGAAGTACTAGGCACTACCCAATGATGAAGTTACCGATCCTTACAATACGCACAAATAATAGGGGAAAAAATTAGGAATTTAGGATTCTGGACGGAAGGAATACCTTAAGCACACTGATCGATTTTGATTTTGCATTTTAATTATTGCGTTTATTGCACTACTGAGGAATATGGGAAATATGAAAAGTTTTGGTAAATAGCTGAGCTGGCATCTATTTGCTGGCTATTATTCGCTTTAAACAAAACAGACGCCTTTCTGTTTGTTTTATTTAGCAATTATTAATAGCTAACTCATAACAGCAAAGTAGTCGTGGATTTTTATTAAGGTCATTACACTTTATGCATGCATTCGTAAGACAAAGCAAATATTTCGCAGTAAACAAATATTGCGGTAAGCGGAGAGAGACTTGATAAAAAATCCATAAAAGGCAGTTAAATAATTAGGTGTAAGAAAAATAAATTGTTGACCAATTTATCAAACATGAAAGAGAAATTCATTTAATATACGGTTTAGGAGGAACAGAAAAGCCGGAAAAATTTATTTATATTAACATTTTACGTAACACTTTTCCTGTCTAATTAATTCTACTTTTTGATTTCAGTTTATGGCAGTAGTGCGGATCTAAATGTAACGGTAGACGACGGCGAAGCTTCTCTGTACAACGGTGACGAAAATCATAAGGTGTGGAGCGGTTCGCAAGATCAATTAGATAGCATAGCAATGGAGAGCCCCTACGACATGTACTCAGGACACAATTCGACTTTGGGAAGGCCGGCGCGACTTCGACAAATTAGCCAGCCTATCGACGTGCCGCCACCACCGCTTAAAAAAGATAGCAACAAAAAAAAAAAAGACAAGAAATTACCGAAATCCTCAAGCAGCCAAAGCTTGTCGGGCACTCTGATACGACCAAAGCCCATACATCCGGCTACATTGCAACGACAAGGTATGCATTTAGGAGCTCCGATATATGGCCCTTTGCCAGGACCACCATTGATGGGTCGCGGCTATCATACAATTAGCCATAGAGGCTTTCCACCTGGACCACATGTTCCGCCCCATGCAGCAATGCCGCCACCTTTACATCCACAAATGATTCATCCACCCCCACATATTGGCATGCCCATGCATGTGCCCGTTGTCATGTCACAACAGTATGCCACATTGCAGCCATCCAGCTCTATGAAAAAGAAGAAAAAAGACAAGAAAACTACGGGCATACCAGTAGGCATGCCAATCGTACCACCGCTTTATACCTATCATCAAGTTCAGGCGATGGGCGGTCCTACCCCTCCACCCCCGGTAGCGCAATCATTAATAGGCGAGCCACGACCGCTTGCGATGTCCAATCGAAAGCTGGCCGCCTCTATGGGCAACGGTTTGGATGACTCTGGCAACTCGGGTGCTGAATCTCCAGGTGGCACCGGTATTTATCGGCGCAAAGGTCACCTAAACGAGCGAGCTTTCAGCTATTCTATTCGTCAAGAGCACCGTTCTCGTTCTCACGGTTCTCTAGCTAGTCTACAATTTAATCCACCTGATATGAAAAAAGAACGAGAAATCGCCCAAATGATAGCTGGGCTCGACTTGAATGACGGCCCTGATGAACACCAACGTGCAATGGGCGCCGCAGCAGCATCATCAATGCAACAACACAAACACACAACGTTAATGAACGGGAACGGTGCCATTTATGGGAATGGCGGATCAGCAGCAGTAATAGCTGCTGCTATTTATGGAAATGGCCCGTCAAATAATTTTGGCAAACCAAGAAGATAAATGTTATATACACTGCATGCACTGATAGTAGATAAACGAAATTAAGCACTAATGAGTAAATACTTCATTCTAACAGAAAAGAATGATGACAATAGACACGAACGATAGTATAAACGGCCGATTGCAACCGAGTGGCAAATTGGCCATACAAAGCCCAAAAAGACGTAACTTTGAGAAAAATAGTTTGCTCGACACTTGTTGTTGTTGTAGAACTTTTTGTTTTTAAATTGATTTTTCTTAAGCGTCATCTTGCTTCAAACCTGAGATTTCAAATGTTTAGGTTAAATATTACTCGTGGCAATCTTTGCAACCTTCGGAACACGAAGATATCAATGTGAAGTAACCATTTGGTCTATGACCTAACATAATAAGCTTATCGTAGTCACCAACACATACGTTTTAGAGGTGTTTTCCAAGGTTACGCTCGTATTGCTTAGTATGGATTACAACTGAGCCACTTCATTAATAATTCGTTTTCGGCCGAGTACAAATTAATTAACTGCTAATTGCGTTTTAAGCCTTATTGTGAGGCTTGTAAATTACACAAAGTACATACAAACTTCAAATTTTTTCTTTTGTTCTCAACTGGAAACGTTTTGTTTCGTTTTCTAATTATGTTTTTAGTGAGTATTCCTTGAACGAAATCGACATCGATCGACAATATCGTGTTTCTCGGTCAATCAACTGATTATCACTAAGATGAGCAACAATTTCACAAAAAAGTTAATTCCTAGGGAAGATTGAATATTGAGCGATTTCTGCTTAATAAATAACTGATTAAAATTTATCTGAATGTTAGGGAAAACGTTCTTCATCTTGTAAGTTGAAGTTATGAAGAAAGGAGAACGTGAACTTTTTACACCACGAACGAACTTGAGTGCGAAAATATTTAAGTGAATGTAAATGGAAAAATGTTTAAAAACATCGTATTAATTTGTTAAATACCTGTGCTACACGACCAACTGACGAACAACATTATTATCATATATCTGCTGTATAGTTCTTTTTTTATTAATGAACAATCTTAGCAGTCTTAGCAACTTAGTCTTTCTCCGCATTTTTAAATACTTTCTTCCTCCTGCAAGTACAGTTGATGACAAAGCAATTGCAAGTTTCCTTAAAGCAGCCGCATTTAGCGTTTTATGATTTCCTCTACTTAAAGAAAGCATTTGAGGATCGCACCGATGCTTGACTTGTGATCTTCGGATAATGTTTTTTCCCGTATGATTGCATTTCCGGAATTGCAAACTGTCGCCCAAAAAAAAGATTTATCATACCAAGTTGTCTCATAGCTGTCCTACTGTAGTCGTGGAAGATGAGAGAATAGGTCCCCTTTGCCAAAATTTGTATGCGCTCTTTTATTGCGGAGCTATTAACATTATTGTAGCTGCTTTCAATCGACGTCAATCGGGACGAATGTTGTCGGACGCTGTCTACGATGTTCGCAATCATTGTACTAAGAGTGCAATAATTTCCCTAACTAAGCTACTAAACTACTTTGAATTATGGCCCTAGTAATCTCTCCTTACAAGTGAGAAATTTGTTATTGAAAGAAAAAGTGCTATTGTTTTGTCATGAGCTGTAACCAATTCAATTGTGTGAACTTGAGAATAGAATTGTTCAATAGTTTTATATATAGCTATATTGGCCGAAGATGTAATCAAATGCATACGTATATATATGTTTATAGTAGACACCGATTCTGGTCAAAAATATTGATTTAATCATATGTGTATTTAAATGAAACGGAGAAGAGTGTGGAAGCTTTTCTATTCCAAAATATAAGTAAATAAATAAATAGATAATATATGTATACGTATAACATATGTGTAATGATATCTTTTAAAATCAGTTAAAGTTATTATTAAATATATAAATAACGTATATAAATGTAAACACAAACATACATAAGCATATGTGCCTTATTAGGTTTTTTTAAAGAAATATTGCTATAAATTAAAAGCGAAAAAAAGTAAAAAACAATTATTGTATAATATATTACTTCAGAATCTTTTTCACTCCAATATATATTTTAGTTTAAATGAATTATATTCAAGCGTAGCCATTGTTAATTTCCGAGACCGAATCGACGAGAATCGAAGACAAAAGTTTTATTGGACTAAGTTCGACATGCTGATGTCCATCTTCACAAACTACCCAATAAGAGCAATAGTATTATAAAATATGTCAAACGACGACGATGACGACGACGACGACGACGACGACGACTTTCAACATTCATTAGCTAAGTAAAAGTATTTAAAAACCGTCATATGTTATACATTCGAGAGAATTCATTAGTTTAGTACTTAATAGAAGTAAGTCAACAGAAGGCGGCGGCAGGCAGACTTTTCTTTCCAAATTTATTTCTTTTTTTTTTTTTTTTATTGCAAAAGTGCCAAAAATAATAGAATAGAAAATCCCCTTGTGCCCATGTAATCCCTAACTGTTGCATGCATCACATCAAATTGATTAAATTAACGCTATCGTATAAAATGGTTGTTTGAATGCGACTTTTAATATATTTGAAGAGCATATATTTTTTCCAATACATTTGATCAGATTCAGATTTTTAATAGTATTGCAATAAGCTTTATGTAAAGATACGTCTATTATGCGTATCGTGGAAACACAAAACGAAAAGATTATAAAATGTTCTTTCGCTTATATATTTATTAAGAAAATCTCTCAATAAATTAACGTTATCTGGATTAATAATTCGAGTTCCGTCTATCTATTGTGAACTTTTTTTTTTCAAAGAAATTTCAGAGAAATACACGAGAAAGCAACGCGTTTTCTTTGTTGAACAATACATCAAAAATAATGAAAGTTTGGCTCACAACGACTCATGTATTGAAGGAGGCGATTTAATTTAATATTTATATTCTGACTGGTTCTGCATTCCGGAGTGGATAAAACAAGAGAGTGCTTAATATTGCTCCGAACTACTGGTCGTTAAAGGGTTAAATGCCGAGTAAGTTTCCTTTGAGAATTAGAATTGAGTGCTAACGACAGTTAAAGTAGTTCGAAGCAATTTATATTGTCGTTTAGTCATCCGATAACTGCTTTTGAAGAACTGGAATGGGAAGATGAAACTGAACGCAAATATACTCGGAATCAAAGCTAAATTTACAATTTATTTGCTTTTATGCGTACAACGATGAATAATCAATGAAGTCACTGAAAGTGAAGAAACAAAAAAGAAGTTGAAAATCTCAAAATACATATTGCCGCCCACTTTCCTATCATCGGAAAAATTTATTGAAAATAGAGGCACGTCGATCCTGCTAAGTAGCAAATCCCACTAAAAGCCCGTTCTAAGTGAAAATTACAACTTATAGTCTACAGAATTTGATCTAACGAGTGATTTGAATATTTTTTAGGGTTAACTACAAACTCAATGTAAAATTACGACCGATCGATCAACTGGCGCGTTCAACATTAAAATAATGCTTTGTAATTTCAAGTCCACGGGCCGGTTTATGATTCTCGCTATTGGGTAAACTCGTTCGTAATTTGCATTGTGGTAGTACACAGCAATTTTACGATCTAAAGATTGTTCATCCCATGGTACGAAAAATGCATACTTGAATACATGCAGCCAGTTCACGATCTATAGCCACCGAGTTCAGTGGCTAGCGAGGACCATAAACCGATTTTCGACCTTGTGTATGAAGACCGTTCTGAAAATGTTTTGTCTTAACTAAACAATAAGTGTCAAGAGTCAATCTGTGAATCTTGAAAGTTCTTCCTTTTCTCTTTTGATCCCCTACAAAATTAAAATAAAAATGTTTCGCTTTCATTCATTGCATTGCACTCGAGAGTTTTTCGTAGTCAAGACTCATATTCACTTTGCGGAAGTTTGCCGTAGGTGCACAGAAGTACTTCGAAGTGAACTCGTTCTAGCTCTACATCGAGAAGAAAAGTGCTCAAGTCGTACGCCTACACTTGTCTATTGAAGCAAAAGTGATTTTTCGTTCCCGCCAAAACCAGTTTGTTCTCAGTTGCTTATTAAGTCAATCAGTAAGACCTGCCAATGACGCAATGGCACAATGAATAACGTTTGTCGTTTTCTTGAATAACGAGCAAGGAGTGAGTGAATGAATTAAAAAACTTTTTTGGAAACATCGAAAGCGATATTTCTTCTTACTGAAATTCCAACTTCAAAGTCATATAAATTAGAGAGAGAATGCGTCTCCCAATCAGAAATGATACAAAGCTTTCGAGCACGGTTTTGGTTCAGGTGAATATAGTGTCACATTAGAATCGCTTACTTTCAAGCCATTACAGGACCTAGCTTTCATCCGCAACCATTGCATGGATCAAAAAAACTTTTGAGCACTTTAAAAGAACACAAAGATCACTTCGCTCAAGCAAACTAAAAAAACTGATGTGTATAAAGTGTATTTAGAAATGGCAAAGTCTATCTAATGCTGCTGTAATCCCACTACGTTGGTTGGTTCGACCGGAGGTAGCTGTATGGGCGTAAACATGGGGTTTGTTAGAGGTTAGTGTAGAAAGATTGGGTTAACTTGCAGATAACTTCTGCTGTATGGGCTTTTGAAAGCAATCCATGGCTGCGTACGTTGAAGATTTGTAACCACCACTACCATTAGCGGTACTGATGCAGCATTTGCTTTGGCTGCATTAATCCATATCAATAATAATAGTATACCATCGTCCCACAATAAAACTGCGGACTGTGCTTTAATTGATTATTTCTCGTCGTCTTTTGTAGTGCAGAGTAGCGACTGGATGGGATATACGAAATTATGCGTAATCAAATTCGATATCGTCCAGGTATAAGTGAGTCTCAAAAGAGAATCTGAAACTCTTTAGCTAGACAAACTCCAAACTCAGGAGCTCATACTCCGATATGGTGTACAAAACTCGCACTATGGGAAGTGTCACTTTCTCATTTGTTTAAAGTATTTTGCTGCATAAGGTAACAGACGCGTAACATTAACACAGAATAACAATTTCACACACATTGCACGGATTTTTCAAGTAAAACCTAATAAATTATGAATAAATGAATTAATTTTTTTAAAATTATACCTCACAAAAAGTGTGGAATTTTTTCATTTACATTTAATTCATACTTTTAGTTATCTTAAGAATTTCAAACTGAAGATAAGCGAAAATATGCAAACTTACACCTACACTGTGTGTACAAAGGTGTCTGGTTATTCTCTATTATTTTTCCTCACCAAATTTGTATGAGATGGTAGGCTTTTGTGCTTTCATTTGAATTACTTAGCATCACAAACTAACATAAAATTTTAGTCAGTATTGTCTTTGTGACAGGTATCCGCATGCATTCATTTATGTTTGTATTTGCGGCACTGACGATGTCCCATTAAGTTTTTGTAATGATCAAGAAGAGGAAGGAAGTATTCTTTTCCAACAACAAAAAAAAAACAAAAATCACTTACAATTCCCAACCTCAAGCAAGGGAATAGTGGAAACACAAAACTTGAATTAAAGCTGAGCCATTACTGCCTATGGAGGTATGTAACGGTTGAGGAGAATCGCATTTACCTTTAAAAGAAAATCTATCCGAAACTATTATGAAATTCGTTTCATAGAGACGTCATTAATACGCTGCATAGGCACGTATTGCGAAAAAGCAAAAAAAGACTAACAAAACTTATATATTAAAGTGTATTTAATAACAGGATCGCGTAAACTTGCGAAAAAGAAATAAAATTGAAAATTTCGTTGCTTTCATTTGTCATAACACATTCAATTTGTTGTTGCATAAAAGACGGCTTTTCAATATATTGACGCGTAAAAGTGATAATAGTGCGGAGCAAAAACACAACTGGCACAGCCAGTCGCTCGGACAATATGAAATTCCTCGCTATGTATGTATAGGCAAAAATTACTTAAGATTGGAGTTTAGTTTATTGGTATTCAGGTATATGCACACACACACACACACACACACGCACGCATAAACAAATATGTAGTACATGCAAGTGCAGTTTTCATAAATGAATTGAACGATACCGCCAAAAAGCACTACACGTACATGCGCATTTAACATGCACACATATACTACATACCCACTAAATAAATCTCTTACGCAATTTTCTCAAAAGACAGACATACCATTTTTTTTTTTTTTTTGTTTGCAAAGCATCCACAGCCACCACAATAGTGGAGAGCAGGCATATGCACAATATTTGCACTTACACAAATTTACGAGTCCAAATATGCGCACATTCAATGATATGTATAAAGAAACAAGTTTTCAACCTGCATTATTACATTATTTTCCAGGTCAAAATAACCAGAAATATAAATGTTTATAATTTCCACTTCGAGTTATGCTGAATGATCTGAGGGAAATTTGCGCAAAAATTCATTATGAATTTATGATGAATCTTCTCCCTTTGGGGAAATCGCATTTTTTCGTTCATGTCCTGATAACGCACAAGTGCGAGTTAGCGAGTTAACTGCATACAAGTGCGCAAGTGTGCATGCATACGCATATGCGCTCATATAATTGAGAATCGTTAATGCGAAATGCATAAATAAAATAATAGCACATATATAACTCTAGTTGGACTTCCTGCCTTACATATGTAACTTAATATGTGATAACAACATAGACACTAACAGATAAACAAAGAGTTAATAAGTTTTAATAACAGTTGCAAAAAAATATTAAAAAACTTTTATTATTATTTAGTTTCTCGTAAACGATTAAAATGCTCAGAGTTAACTAAACCTTTGGTGATCAATATCAATGGATACTCTTGCCTTTAGACTAAATATATATGTTTGAAAGTATTTCTTTCAATGGTTCATGTTAGCTGTTTTTTTCTCTAACCCGCAAACAAATTGCGTACGCTGCAAGTTGATAATTGGGGTTTTCTTGCAGTTTTTTTTCTTTTGAATTTTTCCCTTTTCGTAAAGTTAGTGTCTATCGATCTATCTAATGATCGCATTTTATAACAATCGCAAATTGTGTTATGTTTTATTCACGGCTTAAACAATCTCGGGCAAATATGTAAAGAATTCTTTGCTCCCAAAACAACGCAGCAAGCAGACAACTATGCACGTCAACACGTCAATATACATCTATGCATTTGTTTTGCTTCTATGTGTGTTGCTTACGAGTTGCTAAGCAAGTTGCTAAAATGACCTCATAAAAATATCCTAAGACCATGTTCAAAAATATCCTATTACAATCATAACTTACCTTTTCCATGGGAAACATGTTAAACTTCTCTTTATATACATGTTGCAAACCTTTGAGCAACATGCCTACTACAGCTACACACAAAAGCGGTTGAGTTCCACAAAAGCGGCGTTGAGTACCACAAAAGCTATTGAGTCGATTTCTTTTGTTGCAGTTTAATGTTTACCAATAAATTTTGCAAACACATTCATACCTATGTATACTAAGCTATCCATATAAGTATAAGTATGTCCGTACGTGCTTAAAGGCAATCAACTACCATTGAGTGCATAGCTTTTTTTTTCTTTTTGTCAGTGTTGGTATCTGTATGCATAACATACGCTTATCTGTATACACCTTTGGATCGTACGTATATTCGTACATACACTTAGTCTAATCTGTCAGTTGATTACAGTTCTTTACCGACTGACAAGCCGCATGTGTGTTTACTGCTCATTTTCATTGCATTAATGGAATGCGGACAATCTGGTTAATAATGAAATTTTTAAGGTGCTACCAAAAGTTATACGAATGTCAGCAATAGAAAGTCATATAGAAGAGAATAAGTTCATCATCTATATATGTGTATCTCTACGTACATACATAGGCTAAGCATTTATTATTATTGTCTTTTGCTATTGTAGTCGCTGTTGCACACAGCAACGTATATGTTTACTATTATATTTATATTGCATTAAGAATTTTATTAAGCTTTTTAGTACACTTTTCCTTTAAAGATTTGCGTTCGGCGCATTTTAGTAATGGTCCGTTTACGTCAAGTTTTGATAAGTATGAAAATCATTTTCAAACGGTAAAGCAAACCTGCGAATCGGTTTCCATGTAATTATTTGCGCCAGATTCCTTACTTACATGATTAAAAAAGAAAAAAAATCCTATAAAACCATAAAACACCATTCAATCTCTGCATATCAAGAAGACCAAGATCTACGTTGTCCCTGTTTATGCTTACGAGAAGAACTTGGAGGAGTTTATTGCTACATTCATTGTGAAGGTTTAGCCAAAATTTTACCAGTTGGAAATGAATATGATTGCGTGTAAGATATCTTGCCTGTGTGTGTAAAAAAGAGTTTGCGATATTTTGGAAAAATTACTATTAATTGCACACATAATAACTTATGTTAAGGAATTTCAATCCATTGGTTGTTAAGTTCCGCTGTTCAAATATCGTTCCAAAACTTTATCTACTGTTTATGTGGAAACTGAATTTCATCTTATTTTCGAACCCTCCGAAGTAAAGAAAAGTAAGAAAATGTTAGCTTTAGTCTCATGTTTTATAATTTCCTTTTAGTGCCTAAAAGTATGCCCAAAATAATTGCAAAAACAATCAAATAATACAAGAACTTGGATTTTCGGTAACAATGAGAACCGTTGTGAAAAGCACAATCGCATTGAGAAAAGTCTAAATTTTTACAATTTGTAAACTTGTTTGGCTTGTTTATACGAGCATGTAGAACTTTTTGTTTTTCTCGCTTTCTATTTCTTTTCTTCTTAATTTTTTTCATACAAACAAAAGGCACTTAAGCCATAAGCGTGAATCAATTTTGGATAAAAAATTCTCGTACCAAGCAAATATCGAAAATCAAGCTATTTGCTTTAAGAGAATGTAAAGCATTTCCCGCTTTCAGACTAAAGTTGTTCTTCCAACTTTAAATAATGAATAAAAAGAAAGAAAGATACACGTGACGCCGTTTATTCACTCATTTCAAACTCTAGCAATACTGACTAATAAAAGGCTTTCGAGTAAAACATTAATTCACTCTTACATACATGTATACGTATATTATGATATTTACTTTAACCAATAGTAACTCGTTTAATCTGACCAAATTATAATTTCACACTTAGTTGATGAGAGAATCGTTAATAGGAACATTTCCACCAAAACGCATACGGCCGTAATCATCGAATAATTCCTCACCACATCGTTTGCGAATCCCATGTGTTCATACTGATAGAAACGTTTCAACCGCTCGTCGTCTCTACACTCGGTCAATAGAATGTCAGAGAGATCCCATGACTTATCTCTCATTTTCTGATATTTTTTTGCTAAAGATAGCAACGATTGTACTAAACTCCTCTTATCTAAATAATAGCTAGATAGCCCCGATTCGCGAGAATTTGCCACATTACGGCCAAGTCCACTCCTATCCCATTTATGATAATTGATAGCACTCTGACTACCCTCTAAAATTCTGCAAGTAGACGGTGAGATTAGCGCATAACAAAGTATTGTAAATATAAGTAAAAGCAAAGATTTCGTTTGACTCGATTGCCCCATAGCGGCTTTACTTGCTTCAGGCAAAATCAATGACTGCCGTCACTAACGCGCAGTTCTTTCGTTATATAGCTCGGAATTTTATTCTACATACATAAGAAACGTGTTGAGTTGCACGTTCCCTTCAACACTTTCAGTCAAACAATTTATGAGATGCTTTGAAATAAAATTTAAAATCATTTATTGATATTAATCATAAATCCTATGATATCCGGTTGCTGCCGTATGTTCTAAAATATTTCACACTTCTAATCAAATAGTCTGGAATGGTAAAATCAGGTGCATAACGTTCTACGTGTACAAAACGGTTTTACAAAATAAGGCATTTTAATATTCAATACAGCTTGTATGGGATGTCAGACGTTAAGTCTATTGCAGTTTCTTTAGTTAAATCATTTGTGAAGGAAACATTATGAAATGGAAAAAAGAGAAATAATTCGACAACTGATTGATGTATGCTGCAAAACATAGGGGATTCTTAATAATTTTATTATTACGTGAGCATGCAAAAAAACACAAAAGCAATTGCTTATGAAGTACAGGAAAAGGAGCAAGGAGCAGGTTTTCAGTTTTTTGGTGTAGGTTTTTTCTTCTTTCTGTTTTTTGGTGTAGAACAAAAGCTCCGAAAAATTCGCCCCGCAACATTTTCATTTTGTTTATGTTTCTGTGGCAGTGTTCATCCTGCTGTATGAAATTTTTTACCAAAAAAAAAGAAAAACTCAAACTCGTGAATGGATGCATTTATTAATGAAATTTAAAAAAATTATAATAATTAATAATTAATAAATAAATGATATCAAGCATTTCTTCGGGAAAATCAATCATACGCGTCTGAAAATCTGAACTACCTTCTATATCTATCTATCTCCTTATGTTTTACCGAAAGAATATTATTCCATACATAGGTGAAACCCACTCGTGTAAAAAAAGATTTGTTGTAGGTATGTTTGAAGTTCAGCTACCACGATTGCATTCCTCATAAGTTACATCGACTGTGTTCAAACTTTTTTACACCATCGTAATCGCCGCAGACATAAATACAATCATTTAATGCGGCCACACCCACAGCACTAAATACATTAGATGAAAAATAGGGGGAAAAACCCCCAGTTTCATATGAACCCACCTTCTTTTACAATTCATTGCACTTCCTGGTGTCCAAATATTCTTTCTAGGATCATAAACTTCTGCAGTAGATAAAGTTTCAGAGCCATTAAACCCTACGAAAGCGTACAATTTTCCATCCATAACAGCAACACCAACACGAGATCTGTAAAGGCATGCAAGTTAAGTCTAGTTGGGTGTAGAAATTGTATGCTAACCTCATCATAGACATTTGTTCGCCCATGCGCCATCTCTTTTCATGGGGATCATGCCCGATATTTCACCATAGGAGCCACCTAAACAATCAGATCATTACTAACAATCAACCGACGGTTTCGGTTATCCATATATCGCGGTTTTCCTTATATCAGTTTAAGGGCAGTTGGCATTTGGCATACATGTTGCATACTTCGGGATGTTAGAAGAACTATGGCGTGCGACACAATATGTTTTGTAAACAGGAGACGCAGGAAGTGTCAAAATGGATCGAAAAATTCGATATCTTTGCTTGAGAAAAATAAATGAAGAAAATCGAGTAAATGTTTTTGACAAATGCTGCCATCTATCGGCTGAGATGGCCATAGTAAAAGGAGATGGCCAGGTACCTCGGTGCCTTTAGGTGGCGACCAAATGGGTTTCCTGCTTTGGCGACTGTGCCTTACAAGTTTTGGTATTTTAATAATTTTGTGTTCTAATCTTCATGCATAAGATTCTTTTCTCCGCAATGTTTCGCTTACTTTCCAAATCTCTGTTGCTTAATGGTGCGAAAGTGCACAAATCTTGGCCGTCAACTATCAGATGCTTCGTCTTTAATGAACAGTCTTTTATTCCTTTCAATAGCCTACAAAGAGGAAGACTTGCGACGGAGAAAGGAAAGGCATTGGAAATAAATCAAAGAGAAATTTATTGAATATTTAGTTGAACTCTTAATTAAGCAGCGCATCTGTTGTCCTTGTTGAAATTTTGGGTCAAATAAATAAATTTTGTGAAAATTTCTCCAGCATTTCTCGAGTGCAAAGAACCAAATGGAGCACAAAGTGTATTCACATGACCCAAATTCTAGTCAGAAAACAAACTAGAATTGCGTATCTGTGCGATGACCAACTTGAGAGATTGAAGCTCAATAATTGGAACACTTTACAAATTTATTGTTGTATTCCGGTTTAACAGCTTTTGGCGATCTTGGCAGCTTTAACCACAAAATTCATTGAATAACACAACGATTATGTGATGTACGTTGAAGAGATGACACTAGAGCGCAAAGAGAAATTGCATCAACCGAATCTGATTATTGCAGCAAAAGAAAGGAAAAAATCAAAAACAAGAGGAACGAAATTACATTCAACTCAGGACAATGTTTTCTACACTTAATGCTATTAGTTTTTATTTAGATGAATAGTCTTTAGAAAATTGGGTTCAATATCGTTTGCTAAAGTATTTACGATTTCTGAGAGTAAAATAAATTTATTTTAATTCCATGTATATCTAGCAGTCTTCAAACGTTCGTTATGTGGAGCCGCAGCCAAGGAGTTTTGTGCCCGATACTATAACTATGGCCAGGCACCAAATGTAAATTTGAAGTAGAAATTGAAGGTTGAACCCAGGTATATCAACGTGATAGTTGCCCCCACCCTCTCCCACGCCCCCTTACCTGCTTGGTTGTACGTACGATCGAGCGCAATTAAAATAAGTGGAAAATTGTAAATCCGTTTGCCTCATGCACATGAAGACGGTAAGGGCGTAACTTTGTTATCGTCCTTGTTTGCAAAAAACTAGAAGAGATGCAACTAAATATATACATAAATATATGAATGTCCTCATAAACCATAACCCTAGTACTCTCTGAGCTTCAAGAACACAACATTTTCGATTTGTCGAAGGTCTGGAACTTCCTTACATCAAACTGATGCAAAACGTTTTCTAAGCCAAATTTGAAGCTCATGAACATAATCTAACTATAGAGGTGGACAGACAGACAGACAGACATGGCTACATCAATTCGGACGAACGGGCTTATTAACGCGTCGTATTAGCTGCTGCGTATTCTGCTGCGCATCTATCAAATTGTGTTACAAATATATAATAAATTTTTTATATCCCACGGAGTAGCTTAGAAAGTCAAAGAATGCCCTAATGACCCATTTAATTGAAACAATTTAGTGCTATATGCTTTGTGTGCTAGCATAACGTTTTCAATTAAGCTGAAACTTTATTATTATTATTAACACTGTATTGACTTCGATAAAAAGTATTTATTTTTTGTGTATCGAATAGTCACAAACAAAATAAAAATTAGCCAAAACAAATGCTGAACTAACTTCATTTCGTAAGCGTATCATAAACATTTCTGCATTCTGTATCTGAAGCACGGACTGATTAAAGTGTTTTCGGAAACTTAAAAAAGATGAATAATTAGAGAGTTTGATTTTTTAAACTTTTCTGCTCCTTCTTGGAAGAAAAGTCTTCTTAAGATATTTTCTTTTTTCTTTTATGCCCAACACCGTTATCCTGAAAAAGACTAACGAAAAAGGAGAAACTAAGTTCTCATGCTCTATCACATTGGGTGGGCATGGCTGATTTTTTCTATTTTTGTATAATAAATGTGAAAATTTATATTGTCTGCCTATTGTAGTCTATGCGTAATGAGCAAATCCCCAGAAACCCCCGATTGCTATTATAGAGTGCACGTGCCCGTTTGCCACTTTAGCCCACTTTCAATATAGCCAAATTTGAAGCCGATATTCGCAATGCGCAACAGATTTGAATATAGAAAGTTTCCAAAAGCATCTGTTAGTGTCTTAAAAGAGCTCGAAATCTGACATGTGGCTCCACACTAAAGATTCTTTTGACGAAAGCCGACTTTTCTGAGCGCTTCGGGAAAAATCGCTAAATTTCGAGGCAAAAAACTCTCTAATGTAATGAAGTTCTTTTCAACATACTCTAGGATATGTTACTTCCTAAGACATGATCACCCCTCGGAGGTGTTACTAATTAATTAATTTATTCATTAAGTGCCTCTGAGCATTTGCACTGCTACATGGCACTGCTTGCATTTCTAGTTCTAGTGTGCTTTTATGGACGCGGTTATCATATTCGAAATTCCGTAATGAGATCATAGGCTGGTCCGCATGCCAAATCGCTGATAAAACGTTTTTTATATCTACATTTTGTTCAAAACACAATACGACATAACAACATAAGTATGCCTAGCTACGATCAGAAAGTCGAGTATAATTTTTTCCTCTTTTTCTATCACTTGAGAAAAAGAAAAACCTAAGAAAACAGATACCAAACTCCAAAATGAATCAATTGGGAGTTTCGGTGTTAACGGATAAAGAATAAAGTCTAACTGGAATTGCTTTAAATTAATTTGTTTTATGCGCTGACAAAACAGTGAACATAGTAAAGCATTTGCACCAATAGAGGCGAACTGCATGCAACAAACAAGACAAGGTAAGCCTTTCACATAATAAAAAACTGTCACTAAAATTTTCATACATGCCTGTGTTAGAACACATACATCTATCTATAAGTGACTATTCGCTTCTCCTAACAGTAACCCGGTCGCGCTTTATCGTACCGAAGTATGTCAATACGGAAACTGGATACTAACTGTGGCAGACATCACAACAATGAAAATTTGGGCCAAATATATGTAAACCGTTCATTGAAGTCAAGGTGGTTCGGGCTGGCAGCAAAGTTTTTAGGTCAAATATTTAACAACTGGTTTTGTGCGTGTAGATACTTTTGGAACACATAAGAAAGTTCAAAAGAATCTTATTATCCGCGGCTCCTTTCCTTCCATGTCTTGTCTTTGCCATCAAAGAATTTTTATTTTCAATTTATATTTCTTTTAAACCGTTATTATCTAATAAATGTCTTATGCAGGAAAAACGATATGTTTTTTTTATGTTAATGTTAACGCTCTTGTCATTGCCAAATAGAAACGGCAATAAAAGTTCAGCGAAGCTCTCTTAATTTATTAAACAATAGCAATAACCGAGATGTTGTGTGTACAGCTAAGATCTACGCTTGGCATTCAAACAATTAAATGCACATCTACACGCACATCATACGTTTGAAAGCCATTATCAATGTTAGGAGACATTGCTTGCAAGTTTTTGAAAGAACATTGAAACTCTGACTCGTAGCCTGAGGCGCGCGTTGCTTGCCTGTATGTTCACTTGCATCGATCTTCAGTCTCTCGTCCCTGACACCGTCTGGGCATCACGATATAGTTGCGACACAATTTAAGATGTGTGCAGAAAAGATGTTTGAAGTAGAGGAACAGGTAAAAAGTGAACAAACAACATCAACAAACAACATTGCCAGTAAATATTTCTCCATCTGCAATAATTCGATAGTTTTCCACAAAGCGTCCATTGTGCACTCTCTATGCGGTAAAAGACTTTTACATTTAATAGTTGTGTTATTGATTTCAAACGATTCGGTTGCAAGTGCAATACCTCTGCTGTTTCCATTGCAAAGAACAACTCTTCGAACTCTTTTTTTCTTTTTCTTTTAATTTAAATCCAATACTCGTACCCATATACTGCTACCAGTGATCATAAACTTACATTGAAATCTTTATTGAAATATTTATTCTGCAACATTTTACCGAACGCGTAGCGTACCGAATGCAGTGAACAATTACTTCCGGATACCAATAAAGGAAATTTCCATTTCATATGCATTACGAATCCTTTGAAAAGACAATGCAAACAGTTTGAGCTCAGGAGGTAAATATTAGTCGTGTAATTATTAATTATATAAAAGAATGGGAAAATTCTGAGTGGGTTTCGCTGCTGAAGCCAATTGGTTCAACATATCATATGTTCTGCTTCTACGCTGATCGAGTACTAAATAGAGTACAATTTTCACCTCTTAGTAAAAATACTATTTAACGCTTTTTCCAACTCATTTGTGAACATTTTGACAAAACGACGTATAAACAAAAAGAATTAAGCACAAGGCTCTCAATGACCTTGCGGTGATTAACGGATCCACATCAATTGCAAAAAAAAAAAAAGAAAAACCAAATTTTCATACAAAATTTATAAATAATTTCGGTAAGTATTTATGCCGAAAGTTACATAATATATCTACATATATATATATATATATATATACGTATTTATTAGGGGCAGTTAGTTAATAAATACTTTGAAATTTACTTAACGTTCTAGCTCCTTACGGATAGGATTAAAAGACCGAAGCTAGAATACATTATGGAAGCATTTTTGTTGCTCGCACGATCGCCTTTAATTTGCGTTATATGTTGCCTGCCGCAGCACTTTTCAAGATTTCGGTATAGAAAGCCAATTTAATGTAACCATGGTATAGGTACGCCTATGGAAGTTGTTTTTCTTTTCAAAAAAAGGATCTGGCGAACTATTTTCTCTTCCTTCCTTATCTCGTAGCTGGCAGTCGACGTCAAACGGGTACTGTCAAGGAAACCACAACTCGACGGAACACAAAATCAATTTCATCCTTTATTTGCAATTTTTTCGTTTTATTTAAGATCAGCCGCTTAGTTGATGTCCACTGTATATATATAAGTACGATTTCTAAGTAGGGAGGGGGAGAAGGAGATAGATGTGCATCAGAGAATTGATCACAAAAATTATACGGATATTGAGCGATGAACTCTCAAAGTGGCGGGGGGCACTACACTTCAATAGGGCGAATAAATAAACCCCTGTCGTGAACACAAGTAAACTGCGCATTTTGCTAACCTTTACGTTGTTCCATGCGAACTCTAACAAATGGAACTTTAATAAAGAAGAAATCGAAGCAGGGGTCAAAGATTTCCTCACCGTTGCTAGAAGTCGTATTTATTTTTGAAATTTTTATCGGAACAGATCTATTAGAAGTCGTAATTATTTTTGAACCTGTTATCGGAACAGATCTTTTAGATCTGCTAGAAGTCGCAATTGTTTTTGAAACTGTTATCGGAATAGATTTTTTAGATCTGCTAGAAGTCGTAATTATTTTTGAACCTGTTATCGGAATAGATTTTTTATCTTTAAAATTTTTTTTTTTTTTTCTAAATGTATGTCACAAAACTGCTTTTTTTTAAATTTATTAAAAATCGTCGTTTGACCGCCGTAGACGTAATGGATGTAATGTCGTTGCCAAGCAGATTACCTGTTAAGTGAAAGGGAAGAAGAACTTGCCGGCCAACCCTTCCATGAGAAGACTTTCATGCACTTCAGCCTTAAAAACTGCTCAACAGATTAAACTTTGACTTTACGCCTTTAAATTGTTGAATAAAACGATGATTCTGTCGCCATAGGAACTTTTCATCTGCTGTCTGTTACTTGAAGTGCATGTAACATGTCGTTTATAACAAAAGATGAAGAAATTAAAGAATTTTCTAATGAGCAGCATTTCAAGCAAATACTTTTTTCAAGCAGCAGGACTGTAAGATGAAATTAAATCGCTTAACAAAAGACACTCCAGGGTAATTACCCTGTAATGCAATTAAAAGCGTTATTCGTTTTAAATATACTTAACGCCATATTTATGGCATCAGAAAATTTTAAGCGGCTTTGTTCGAGAACAGATAGAAAATAACATATTGTACAAGAATGTCTGTGGACAGACGGACATAAAATGCTTAGTATGTGTTGGAAACTTCATATCGTTTATTTCATACGCGTCGTCTTAAAAATATACGCACATATAGCACCACTACAAACGTATCTACAATTTCTTTAACGTTAATATTCCTCACGAAACGTTTTCCACTGCAAGTCGATGATTTCGAGGCAGATTTGCAGCATAGAAACTAGAGCATCACAGATACGCACATACGCACATGCGCACATGCGCACATCGATGTAACTAGTAACTAGCCGCGCTCTTCAATGCTTATACTACGTCGCTTACCATAAATTAGTGGTAGTGAAAAAACCAGAAGTGATAACGCGAACCATTCCAGTTCTAAAGGTAGGTCACAATAAACACAGACAGCAGTATGGGGATTGGATTGATACATATCTGAAGACAGCAAGCGAGCGAAGAGCAACAATAATAACGACAACAACAGCACTTTACATCTAACGGTGGCTGGAAATATTTGTAAAACATTATGCCGTATGTTTAATGATTTACGGTTAGAAAACTGTTACAGTAGTCCGACAAGTTTCATACTTACTCTTTACGCGATTCTCCTTTAAAACATGATTTCTAGTGCCGGCGTGATCGTTTTTATTAAAATATACTTGGAGTACATTTACTTGTGTTAGTAATTTCAACTCACGTATATTTCATTTTTCATTTTGTATTATACAGCTTTTTGAATTAGTTTTATTATTATTATTTTTTATTTTTCTCCGCATCTTATTCACACACAACACTCACACTCGCACTCACACTCACACTCACTCGTAGTTGCCTTCTATGCATGTAATCTATAAGCTGCTGACTGGCACCTGCCGACGATAATCATTTGTAATAAGAATTTTGTTTTGCTTCATTCGTTTTCTTTGTCAAGAACATTCAAAGCAATGATATAAGGATTTCTCAGAATATAGAACACCGTTTGCCTGCAAGCCACGTCTAGTTTTTATTATTTGTTAGATACTTTTTTGTTTGTTTTTTTTTTTTTTTGAAAAAAAAAAAGATGAGCAAGCAAAACGAGCAAGCGCGAGCGATTTATTTTGTTGATAATCTCGAGCTGTCTTAACACACAACCTTAGATCCCTTTTCAGGTTTTTAAATCGCGGAGACATAAGTGAATCGTTTCTTTCTTTCAAAATTAATTCAAGCGAAAACTCTGAATATTAGCAATAAATTTCGATGATCACTTCCTTAAGATTTTCATTACTTTCGGTTTTGGTTTTTCCGAAACAATTATCATCTGCAGTTAAAGTGAAAGCCTTAACATGCTTAACATGCTTTCTACAACCCTTGCTTTTGATGGGATCGTCACAAAACAAAGGCGACCTTAACTTCCAAAAGCAAAAGCTTTTATTATTAAAACGCAGTCCATTTCATTCTCATCTTATCATCGTCGCTGACCTATAAATGCACTGAGCATCTTTTGTTTGTTTTTTTGCGGCAATTGACTTACGGTCTAAAAATCTCCATAATATGTTGTGTTGGTGCAATGATTGGCAACTTTTGTACAATTATGCGGTTTTATTTTTGCGCCAAAAGAAAAAAAAAAAAACACTAATTGTATCCAAACTGCTTAAGCATATAGAGACGGAAGTTGGTTTATGATTTTTCTTTAATTTTTAGTATTTTTCTGTTCATAAGTTAGAAATCAACATGAAGGTTAAAAGTGGTTTCTCTAGGCGGCGAGCGTGTGTGTTGTAAGATTAGTGGTTTAAGCGTTGAGTTGATTTCGTTTCGAAACTTTGAGTTTCTCTAGAAACTGCAGAAAATATCCACAAAAAAAAGATGAAATGGACAAAGCAATGCAAAATGCAAGGCTGCTTAGTGGCTTTTCCACCTCTTTCGAATTAAATGAACTGAAAAGTATTATAGGAAGAAGTCGACCAGCTGTACCGCGGCAGAATAATTGAATGCTAGAAAGGAGAACTTTCTGTAATTCATAGCAAACGCTGCAATATTAAAAAATATGGCTCCACTGATGTTGTCATGAATCACATCTACACATATATTCGAGTTAAGTCGCCCGAATATATTGGATATCAGACCTTTTATTTATTTATTTTTTTTCTAAATTGGTGGCACTGTGACAGACATCCACGTCAAATTTCACATCATAAACGTCATCATTGTTGCAGCTGCACTTGGTTTTGGACGGCCCTACTATGTGCGATTTTGAAATGAGATGAGACTTAGATCTACGCATACGACGCGGAACCGACCGACCAATCAAGCGAATATTGTGCAACAAGTGAGAGAAGACCGAAAAACCGCCCAAAATCGGTCAAAAATCAAGGTGATGTGAACAGTTTTCTTCAATTATCGTGTTTCGCACCTTCCCTTCTTTTGTCGGCCCGAACTGTTAACAAGGAATATTATTTAAGTTTCAGGACTACTTTGAAGGCCACGAGATAGATTTGGAACAATAAGTAGATTTAAAAAAGAAATTGGTCATACTTTTTGGACACAGCAGCATATACAGATATATATAATGGATGCATTTCATAACTGAATATGAACATGGGCAGCTTAACCGGCAAGAATCGCGACTATCAAGCCTGTATTCGCGGGTTCAAATCCTAAGTGCGGCAGCGTTTAGCTTGGTTGCGACTATGATAAGCACTTAACTGGCAAAGGCGTAGCACTTAGCTTTTGAGCGTACAGCCACTAGACACCGGCCACCACATTCTCTTTCCTCGCTCCTTTCTGACCGTCACCATGTTAGGCGAGTAGGTGACTTCCCACGAGTCGTGGAGGATTTGAGGAAGAAGTTTGGCTCTACAAACAGCACAAAAAGTAAACCCAAATATTTTTTTCAATTTTGGTTGCCGTGCACGTTAAATTGACGTCCAACTCTGCGAAAAGCTTAATCGAAAAGCAAAAGAGGGCGGAGACGAGTCTAATTAAAATTAAAAACAATTTTTATTTTAAATGAGTTTACAGAAATTTGTCTTAACAAAAACCATAGGCATGGCAACGTCTCTGGAAGCCGCTTATATGCATGGGAATTGTTCTTCATAATAACAAAATGCTTACGTCGTGGGAATCATGATTTCTAAATGAACATTACCAAGTAATAAATTTAAATTATGGGTTTTGTTGTTTGTCTTTGCACCCTAAATCACTTGTGGTATAAGGGCATGTTAAATAGGCCCACTTCTTATTGTACCGATCGATTCAAAATCACTTTTAGCTTCGATCTAAGTTTGTCTGTCTGTCTGTCTGTCTGTCTGCCTTGTTTTTGTGCACCGACATGTATTGCTCCAAGCACGAACGCTGTTGCAAATGGCTCGGTTCGGAGCAGTTTTTCGACCACTTGCCTTGATTGGAAAAAGTCGATATATGAATAATTGTAGACGGGTGTAGGGGTGTAGGGTAGCACTATAGTGTTCCTAGTTGTTTAACAGAAATCAAGCACACCACTTTTTTTGTCTTTTGATTTTATAGTTAAAGTTTTATTTCGGGAAATTTTGAGTTGATTAGTGAAGCGGGTTGGTACACATTCACGAGGAAATGAAAAATTGCGCCCAATTATCATCTTATGTTATGTCACTTAATCTGTTTATTAATGGCATCAATAAGCATTCATTTAAACGAATAGTTTTGTACCTTGTATATATATATATATATATATATATATATATGTATATACACATATATGCAATTTAGTCTAAATGGTTGAAAATTAAATTGTGTACCAAGTGAAAGCAGTCGCTTTATGTGCATTGAAAGGTATTTAATTGAGATGAGATGACGAACAAAACGGAAGAACTTATTGTTGTAACTGAAGCATATTTTCGTTTTTTTCATTTCAAATAAAACTAAATAAATATAATTTAGAGCGAGTTTCTTTTAAAAGCTGTTACCCACTGCGGCCCTCTAAACCATTTGCTCTCAAACTCAATTGCTGTCTGTTTATGTTGTGTGGTGTGATTAAGTAGTTTGTAAGTTTGTTCAACGGCAAACGTAACGGCTGTTTACACTTTATTACTTTGCCACCGCTAACGTCAATGAATTGTTAACCAATATTTTTCAAGGCAAGCAGTACAAGAAAAAAAAAAAAAAGTAATACAGAAAAAGATCCAAATCCAGAAAGACTTTCTTCAAAAGAAAGCGAAAGTGCTTTAGAAGTTTATACGCTTGTATGCGTCCGCATTTCACAAGGCACTGGGAGCACTTAATCAAGTCCAAGTGGCCGGAAGCTTTGCTCAACAATTTTTCTCAATTTGAAAAAGGCTGACACAAGCACATATGTAATATTGTTATTATGTACACAAAGTTTTGCATTCACTTCGTCATCAATATTCATAAGCGGTCGCGAAAATTGGCTCATTATGAAATCTTGAAAATACTGACTTGCATCTAGATATCGAAATTACGATACGAAGGTGTTTGGTTGGCCAAGTTGCATTTAATCGAAGCATTTGCCCATTTGGCCCATCTGTCAATGAAACTTCAGACTTGATTAGTATGCAAGATGGCCTCAGAAAACGGAAGGAAAACATTTTTCGAAGACGAATGCATTTAAGTGATTTATGTATAACTAAATTGTATTTACGAGCGCGCACTTGAAAAATATCAATGCACACGCTTACAGTCACATAGATATATATGATTAGATGCACATTAAGCAATTCGTTAAATGGAAGAAGATTCGGTCCAAATTTTTTTTTTTTTATTATCCGTATAATTTGCATTGAGTTCGGCTGAGTAGATGAACAGGATGTAATGAAAACAAGTAAGAAAATTATATTCAGTCTTGAAAGAGTCTTGAAAAAATCTAAACGAACAACCACATTCGCATGCTCTGTAATAATGGGCGTGCGCGGTTAATGTTTTCCCTCCTTGTAAGATGTAGATGCGAACTTTTCATCGTGTGTCGATTGTGGCTTAGATGCATGAAGATGTAAGAAAATCATACACAGTTGTGACCGAATCTTTTACATCAATCGCCGCTATCCCTAAAGAAGGGTAGAAAACAGGAAAAGAACTGCATTTTCATACCCTATAACATTGGATGCGCGCGGCTGCTTTTTCCCATTTTCAGAACAAAAATGAAGATTTTTGTTGAGTAACAAGCAAAATATACGGAAATCGAAGGTCTTTGTAGTTTTTGTTGCATGGTCGTGGGGGCGTAGTAGCCTTGTCCTTTGACCTTCGCTGCTTGGGTGATTTTCTTCGTTCAAATTCAAATTTGTAGACGATATTTTAACTTTTGGTTATGTGAGAATGTTGACCACAGATACTACACAGTTGGGGAAACAGAAAGGCGAACGTGGTCAGGGCTATTCCGAATTTGAAACTGGCAAAGTATTCATACACTTTGTGGGATTTTTGAAACTTGCTTATGAGCGTTGGAAAGGCATTGAGAAAAACTTTCAATGTTTCTGCCAAATTTGAAGTCGATGTTTGCTAAAAATATTACACAGGCGGACGGACGAACATGCTTAAATCAACTGAATTTCCTGCTTATCAAGAATAAGTATACTTTATAGGGCCCAAAACGAGTGCGCCCCCACTCTTTGACGATGGGCTTGACAACAAAGAGAGCTTTATAATGAAATACGAAATGTAGTCATTAATCTATGAACTCATTATCCGCTTATCCTCCTCCGAAACCTAATTCTTCCATGTTACTAATATGACAGAAAACGACAAATACGAAATTTATATATGTGGCCGATTCGTGTGAAATATAAATCGATTTTTCAAATGTATTAGACGTGGGTTTTGAATATTCATCACACATTGCCATGACATTTCAAATTTTATTTCTGTGAAATTAGGTTGTGATGGAAAAACTTGGCAAAGTAAGAAAAACATTTTGTAAAATTCGTTATGCAAAATACACCTTGACAATGATTGTAGGGAAATCCGATAAGATGGGTGGGACGCATCGTGAGTGCAAGTGTTCGTCATACACAGCCAACTAGATAAAGGAAAGACGTCAGCACGATTCTTGAAAAAACATGTTTAAATCCAATGGAAATGGAGCCCTTATTTTTTGCTTTTTTTTTTCAAAGGCTGCAAAAGCTTTTCTAACTATGGCTGAGACATTTTCCTATCTTTATGGATGGAATTATTGATAGAATTGAGTTTGAAGTGTATTGAGCAACAATTGCTTTTGAGATGATGGAGGAAAGGCAGGACGCAATCGAGGAGAAAACTGGGGTCTGATATGCGTCGAGGAGTCATTTCAAAACAGTGGCATGGCAGCCATAGTCATATTTGGTATTTTCTTTATGAACTACAAGCTTTCATCAGTAAATGAATTTTTCTTAACTTTTGAAAATATTTTCTTTTTCTATATAATTCGAATGTAAACAAAAATAATAGCATTACAGTCAGTCTAACGATTTACATAAGTGGGTGAGAATCACATCATGCAATGCAATTGTTCGTTAGGAAAACACGTGGTACGATTAGGGTTAACCACGAAGCAGTAGAGGCATTAATAACATTCAGAGATTGTTCAAGGTTTCTATCATAATTTCCATTCGAAGGCAGCAAATTTTGCGAGTGTTTACAGTCGATTAAGCAAACGCTTGAACATCGTTCCGCATATCCGAGATGGCATATGCAGCCTATAACTTGTTGCGGAACTGCAAGATTTGCAAAGAAAATAAGCCCGAGAGAGCTTGACGTGAGCCAAACCTATCGAGTTCAGTTTGTGACACATTTTTAAGATGGTTTTTACAAAACCACCCAACACGCAACACGAGCCACGAACCAGCTAAGAAAAGTACATCGTTACCGTTGCTTTAAAATATAGTGTGGAACGTTACATAAGAAAAGGAAAGAGGAGAAAAACACTATAGCCCAACATGCACAACAAGAAACTGTCGTGCTGTGGAACTATTCTGTTCTTAGTTGAAAAGCTGGCGAAAGTATTTGCTTATATTTTGCAAGTTACAATGAATTTGAAGACGCGTCAAGTGAAACTTTGCAATTCGAAGGCCTTGTTCGATGTTACGTTATTACGCTCAACAATCAACTGAGATGCGATTATCGTGAAAGATGAACATCTTCTTTGGCATCTACGAATATCTACATACATAAATATGTTTAAGTTTGCACACAAATATGCGCACCTTCGAGACTGCACCTACACGTTTGAGACAACAGCAGTGCACTTGGCTTGCTGGCGTATGAAAAATGCTCGAATTAAGTAAACTATCATCAGTTTTTAGGCAAATGTGAACTCAATTATAAATCAGCAAAAAAATTGCATAAATTTATTCGCAAGAGAAAGTGTTTATTTTTGTACTTTGCTGTAGCCGCAACGAATTTTACTTAATATGTAAACATTCAAGTACGGGAGGCAAAAGCCCTGAAGAGTTGTTTGAACATTAACAGTTGAAAAATTTCAAGATGCTCCAAAAAGCCCGATTAAATTTTGATATTAAAAATTTCTACATTTACCGCCCAATTTTGTACAATTTGCGATAGTAATTGCGTTTGTTTCACTGTTTGCTAATCGCGAAACTTATCTGCCTACACTTCGTAGATAAAATCAGGAAAGATGAGGATATTGTTGGTATAGAAAAGTTGCGCTTATTTTATAGTAAACGGTAAATCAAAAAGAGAGATAAACAATCTTGGTGCGAACATCTATTGAGAACATAAAGCACAAATAGTGGCCATCTATTTAGAAAGCATTTTTCTTTTTATTTAGATCATTACGAAGTGTTTATTGCACTTGCTAAGGCTACCAACTTATAGCTACACACTGCACGGTATACTGCGTCCACAACAAGTTGAAGCTCACATACGCCGTCTTCAAGCTGATAGGCAAACTCGACAAGCGACAAAAGAGTTCGACAATGTCATGTTAGAGGATCATAATGATGGCCCATTATTTAGATTACGAATAGTTTCTTTCCAATAACTGCATGCCTTTATTAGGGGAGTGATCTTTCTTTACGTGTGCATTTGTATAGAGAGGCAAAAATGAAAAATCTTTGAAATAATGAAATTCAAATTCAATTTTGAAAATATCGGTAGGGTGCATAACCTTAAGCTTTGATTTTTGCAGGATTTTTTTACCTAAAAGAACTTCACAAAAAACCGTAAATTTCAAATTATTTGGAAAGAGAGTTGGAAATGTTCAAGTGTCTAGACCACCTGGTCACTTTATGGTTGTTTTTTCTTTATAAAATCTTATACTACACTTCTTATCTGTATTACTCTCTCGCATAAGTGAAGTGAATATGAACATATGTGCAATAACGCAGACATAAACAATTTCAATTACAAGTTGCAAACCATTCAATTCAATCAGTTTTAAAGCGAACGCGAATGAAGCCACTTGAACCGAAAACGGAATATGTGAATAATGCATAATGTAATGTAAGCATAGATGTGTGTGCATTATACATAAAAGTTTTAGTTAGTGATGATCATAGCGAACCGGGCATTATTGCAAATAGTAGCATAGAGGCGAAGTGCGCAAGCAAAGCAAAACAAAATGCACGTAAGTGGCTTCAATAACGAAATGACCAAATGAAGACAAAAGTCATTGAAACAAGGGTAACATCGTACACTTATCGTAGATACATTTGTTAAAATATATACATATATACGCATATATATATATATATGTACATATATACATATATACATATATATATATATATACACCTGTATATTACCATAAAGGCACACGTCTGTCTGTACTACAAATATATGTGTGTGCGTGGATGGAACAGCCAACAAAAATTAATCAACACAGCATACAACAAACGCAACTGAAGCATATTAATATATAAACACTTCTTCTTACATGTACGGATCTGTGTACACACAATATTGAAGAAAAAAGTCAATGATTTTCAAGTGAGAAGTCGAAGTTTCATATCCCAGCAAAAATGTGGTCGATAAATCCATCTAGAGATGACAACCATCTTCTCTTAATTTCTGCCTAATTATTACACTCAGAACAATTCCCTATCAGAGTGCGGAGGCTCGATACCTCATATATATATATGATTGCGCAAAAGTATGTGTTTGAACGTGTGTGTGTGTGTGTGTGTGTGTGTGTGTGTAATTTATTATTAAATGTATTATTTTCTTTTTTAAGTGAATTTGTTATCGAAATATTTGTTGTTGTTGTTTTTTGTTCGTCTTCTTGTCTTGGCTTTTTATTTTAACCATATTAGACACACCGCTTTGGGTTCATTCAGCGTAGCTATAGCTCGGCTCATCGACATATGTGCGTGCGCACTCGCTGTGAAACAACGCGTTTTACCTATTGGCGGGAGTTTACTTGTGTGTAATTCATTAACTGAAACTAAAAACATCATACTTTCATGTTTAGACATATCTGACAATAGCTGTTGCAATTAAAAATGTAATAAAACTCTTCTTCAGAGAGTTTAATAATTAATGCATTCTTCTGCCAAATTCACTTTTTCTTCTCCACTCACACATTTTAGTTGCTCTTGCTGTTGCTGTTGCTGTTGCTGTTGAGTAAACAAGAGCAGTAAAAATAATAATAATAATAATAAGTAAAATAATAAAAAGCAAACGGTACTAATAGTAGAAAACGAGTAGTTAGTTGGATATGAAACTGGTGCCAGCCTTCTTCAGTGCATTGATTCAATATAATATTATGTGACAGACAAAAATAATCATATGCAGCTAGCGTTAAACAAGAAACCGAAAAAGAATGCAAGTGATTGCTATAAAATAAAGTTTAATTAAAATATATTAATAATCTGGTTGGTCGAAGTGCAATTTAGTGACGAATATTTAAGAAAAATAAACAATTTTTTGTCGAAAAAGTTTTAACGTCAAAAAAAAACTTTACAAGTTATTCGCAATTGCGATCGCTGTGTTCATAGATATATGATTAAAGGTGTTCCGGACACATCATTAAGGGTGAATTCAAAGACTTTATTTAATCAATTTTTGCATTAAACGGCACAACAAGCAAATCATGGGTAACATGGGTAACCAAAAATATTTAATTTTTAAAAAAAATTAAAAATAATGAATTTGATAATTTTGCATGTTATCGAACTATTATAAAATCGTGGTTTTGTTTCTTCAACTACTACTACTACTACGGTGCATACCATTGAAATTACTTCTAAGCATACCATATAACGAATGTATGGATAAAATACCTGAAGAACTAATAATTGAGTAAATGTCGAATCTTGTTTACGCCACTTTCATCTATCTCACAACTAAGTCAAAGACGAACTTTTGTACAAATAGACTCTCACTATTGGCCATGTCCATATGGATCATAGAAAAAAATTCCTTATTCTCACGTTAAATATGCTGCAGCAAGTTGAACTTGGGCCTCACAAATATTCGCATCAAATATTTTGAAAAATTCACTATTTACGGATTATGCTATTGTTGCAGTGCCACCCTGTCCACTTTCTGCCCTTTTTTGTATGCTGACCGAGGGAGAGACCATTTTTCAAAGGAGCAAACATATCTAAATAATCTCGAACTAAACTAATTTTCGCAAGGCGAATATCTTAATGTTACAGACGTAATGACAGATCTGATATGCGACCACTTTGCACTGGTGGGTAGTGAAAAAGCACAACAAGTGCATATTTGATAAAAACATGTAAAATTTTGTTTTACAAAAACGAGATCAACATCGTTTAACAACACTGCGAAGCGAATACTTGGAATATCAGCGCTTTGTCAGTAACGTGTTATATACAATTTTATTGCATTTCGCGTATTGTTCAATAGCACGATTTTGTAACATTGTTTAGATATCCATTGCTATTGAAACGAGTCAAAGTGTTCCATCTCCCATTACACGAGGCCACTTAACTAATGTTTGCAAGAAATCATCAAAAACTTGGCGGATTCTTGAAATTATCGCGATTTTCTTATTTTTGTTTGATTCCCACATGTCCAGCAGTAGGTGTCCTTCCCGGGCGTATGAAGGATGTCTCCAAATTTATACACGCCTTGAAAACAGGGTTACTTTTTTCACTTATAAATGTTGTATCGAATCATAATATATGTAGGGCAGGGTGGTGTGTAGGGCAGCATATCGAGCAAACGGCCTCCATGACTTGGTTGCCACATACACAATCTTTTATCGAAATTTTCCGTGATCATCTTGCGTAAATGCGACTAAATTTCGTTGAAGCAGCGTTGAATCTCCGCCTTCAATGCAAGGGTGGTTGCGGGCTTTTTGGCGTAAGCCTTTGACTTCTTGAACAGCCCTATAAAAAGAAATCCAGTGGTCTCTCTCAGAATAGTAGTTAAACCAATATTCCGACCATATTCTGTACAAAGATTATGAACAATGACCGCCAAACTTTCACTATTTTTGAAATATTTTTCAGCAATGAAAATGCGTTGCTCTCCCCGTGTACCGCTCCAGTTTTACTAGGCCGGTCAGCTGGCAAACTGCTTTTTTTTTTTTTTTTTTTGGCGGGTTATCACCACATTACCGCACAAAGGACGGCAGATTTACATTCAACTTCATTCACTTTAGCATGGCCCGCAATGCACGGTTCACCCCGACGGTTTGCCCATTGTATAGATATGTCGCTGAGCCTACACTATTATAAAAGCTGCCAGCATAAATATTATATCACTTATTTAGATATGGTGTCAATAGTGCAGTTATGTTATTCTGCAAGTTGCCGACTTTTGCTGAATATAACTTGAAGTTACAGATACAATTCGTCTTAAACTCACATAGCATTCTGTTTAATTCCGTATTTAAACAGTTTATAGCGAATTTTAGTCGATCATGCCATGCAATCATTCCCTCATTTAAAGACAAGTCTTGAGTGGGAGTGTAGACCATATTTATTTGAGACGATAGGAGAACCGACGGCTGCCGGCACACATGAATGTATGCATAATTAGGTAATGGGTTAGACACGTCAATTTCAGTTAAATAAAGTTAGGAGATTGTCTTTGCGCGCAAGTCAAACTGATGCTATGCGAGCTTACGTGTTAACCTTTCTTTTCCACTTTCATAGCCAGGGAAAGCAGATTAAAAGTGATTTAAATAAATTCGACTATAATCACCGAAAAGTCGAAAATTGGAAAACGCTTTTCGCTTGCTTGGGTCGTTTTGGCTTCAATTACGGATATCTAACCTGATCACCTAAATAATACGAAAATAGGAGGCTTTAGCATTAAGGAGCAAAGACTTGAATTAAGTTAAGGCATATAATTAACGCATCTAGCTAACTACCGTTTTATGTTTGTATACTTTCGATTAAACTTAGAATGGTTACATACAAATCGGATAATCAAGTGGTTGCTATGTCAAAAATGAATTCAGTTCGTTCACGTAAAGCCAATGGCAGCAACTCCTCGGAATTTCATTTACTGGAAAGCGATCATCAGGAATCCTCCTCCAGTGTTAGCCGCAATTCGATTTACAAATTAAAAATCGATCTCATGTTTGATGATACGAGGTAAGTAACTGACCATGAATTGAGTTTTTTGTTTTGTTTTATCTATTATATGAAGAGATCCAAGAATGTTAATGAGCTGCGATTACAAAATAAAGAACATAAAGGAGAGAGAGAGAGATGTTAAAATGATGTGGAATATCATCGAGTTTCTTTGAAAAAATCTAAATGCGCTATGTACGTATTTCAAGAACAAGCATTCAGGCTTGAATTATAAATTTAGCGACTTTGAGAAATCGAACGATAGATATTTAAGGGAATATTTTCCAATATTGTCCATCGGAACATTGCTGTCAAATATATGCTTGCTTTTTACGCTCACTTCTTTCTCTATATATAATGCCAGAATCGACTATAGCGTCATTGTACGCTTTATTGGACGACACATAAGGAGGGGTTTGACCTTATTTTACGAGCAAATTGTTACGAGTAATTGTTGTAAACTTTAACTTTGCGGCAAGCGTTTAAGTTCATCTGTAACGGATTCTTTTCTTCTCAAAATTTTTTTTCTCGCTTTTTTTAGTTCTTTTCTTCAGTTTTTTTATTCTCGCTATTGTAAACCTTGAAATTATTTTATTTATTTTTATTTTAAAAAACATTGCACAGGCGCACACATACACAATCACTCGCATATGCTAGTTGTGTCTGTGCGTGTGTTTAACGCTTTACTAAATTACTCACTGTGTTTCAGCTGGTAATGGAAAATATTTCTACTATGGTTTTTAAAGTATTTTAATAATAAATTTATGGTTATTGGCCATCAATTATACCGACCTCATTTAAGCGGTTTTTATTTTCTCTTTTTTTTTTCTAAAAAGAACAAATAAAAATGTAATCATCTGCCGTATTATGTTAATAACAAAATACATCCAAAGCGATTCCCCTGAAACCGGAACGCTGTTCTTATTGTGGTACTTGAACTTTATTATAACGATCGATAAGAATTTTTGTGTCAAATAGCGGTTTATGTTATGTGTGAGAGACATAATCAAGCAACAAACATCTTATAACGTCGAAGCTGTTAAATTTAATGTCTTTACGAAAGTAACAAAAAGCAACGAATATATTTAACTATTGCTTAGTACATTGTATAAAAAAGCTATAGAAAGTGATGACGAGTTCTGCCATCTTCGATATATACAATTGAACGAGCAATAAAGAAGCTGGCGTCCGCGTTATGCAGCGTTATCACATCCTGTCCGAAGAGATCGTTGAGAAAAGTCCATCAACGCTGCAAATATAGAAAACTCTGTCCAATTTCTTAAAAATAGCCATGCCTGGTATTCTTTATAGTGAACGTAAAAATTCCGTCTATGCAGCTTTAGCAACTGTAGGAAAAGCCTACGCTCTCATCACAACACCTACACTGTCTGACTGTTCCGATCCAACAGATCCACAAGAGGTACAGAGGTCGAAGTATTTGCTTGACGATGCAAAATCCAGCAAACAATTACTTATTAATTCCTATTAGGGATCCCTAGCAGTAGTCATCTATAATTTACCAAATCTATGAAATCGACACTAGAATGTTTGTAGCGTTCCTAAAGGCAAATGTTTTGTCGATTCGACCTTCCAATCCTCCCCATCACACAGAGTTTACGCAAAAGTACGCACAGAATATTCTTTCTTTGCTAGCTACAGGGAGTAAATTGAGCTTTTTAAACGTCCCCGAAACATGTCAAAGGACGTTACCAACTGACGACTAAACTCTTTAATCATATAGTCGAAAATGTTGTATTAAAGCTTCAATTGCAAACGATTCCGTTTGCAACCTCGAACAACTATGTGCCAAGTGTTGCATTTGTATGTCGTAAGTCGTATCGTAGATCTCCTACTGCACGTTTATCAATCAACGAGCAAAAATGAGCTCTATTCTGACCTCGGGACACACAGTGTCTACAGTGTCTAGTATTGAAAAGTTTACTTACTTACTTCCTCTTATCATATTCTCGACATAGACGCAGGGATAATTTATTTGTTTTCTCTTCGTAATCAGTAGATCAATTCGAAGCAATCGATTAGACGATCCACGAGGTTCACATCGTACTCGCTCAATCATTATGTACGGACGCAGTGAATTGGCTAGCACTGCAGGCGAAAGTGCCCGCTCAATTACAAGTTACTTGCATGAATCAAGCGAGGCGTCCAAAACGTTGACTGACAATACTAAGAAGGATGTGCAACGTATCAGCAATAGTGTGCAAGCGCAAATCGAACAGTTGTTCACCGATGTAGCTAAAGATGCGACAAGCAGCTTTCCGGTCACCTGCTTAGGATCGTTGCCTTTAAAGGAAAAAGTTACCAGCCTACAAGGCTTACAACAACCTTTACGGGAGTTGTATTTCCGTGAGATGGCTGACAAAGTAAGCCAAACTAGTGATTTATTTCTCGAAGCTGCTATTGTTATATATATTCGCACATGTATTTCAGAAGCAAAAATCTGGTTTTTTAGAAATTTGTGCTAACGGCTTGCGCATAAAAATTAACTCGAATAATGGCAATAATCGTCGTGGAGCCAACGCGAACAATGACGGTCAGATAACGCCATTTCATAACATAGCGGTATGGTCTGCGGTAAAGTTTGTCGTGTCTAAAGAAGACGGTGGCGCAGCATTTCTGCCACTGATTACGTCACCTGAAAACATTGATAAGAATTCTTTGTTCCAACCTCTCAGGTGCGTATTGCGTATTGCGTATTGCGTATTGCGTATCCATATAATTGGCCGGAATTACACAATTTGTTACAATTGTAGATTTCTATATATAAACTGAATGCATTTTCGCGATAATTGTTTTGAAAAGCTTAACACTACACAAATATAAGTGCGTATAGTTGTGTGCACTAAAAAATAACAACAAGTTTCCTCTTAATGCTTTCAAACTAAAAATGTACACTTTGTTGCTTTATGTTTTAGCTCACCAGAGCAGCAACGTTTAGCGAACAATCCTCATGCACCAATTTTTGCGGTAGTTATGCGCTCTGCTGAAGTTTCCAAAATGCTTGAATGTCATGGTTTCATTTGTAAAAGCACCGAAGACGCTATCGTTATTGCAGCTACACTCTATCAAAGTCTTATGTCACATGTTAGCTCTAACACCCATCGCAGTACGAAGCGGCGTACACCGCGTAATCAAAATGGAGTCAGCTGTATGAGTATCGCAAGCAGCTCCGGCTTAACTGGTTCCAATTATCACCAATGCCCACAACATATAACGGGTGATCGCAAAACTTCACTCCGAAGTTCGGGCGGTAGCGTCAGCGCTGCGCCAATTACATCACGTTCTAGTCGAAAAAAACGTGTCTCCAGCAGCTCATTAAGCTCGAGTAGTAATATTATCAACGAGGGTGCAGAGACTACAACCGAAGAAAGGAAACGTAAGTCGCACAAAACCAAACGGGCGCCTCCGATACCAACTTCAATACCCGCAGAGATCGGCCGTAAATTAAATACTGGCAGCCATAGTAATTCGACTATTTCGGATGCTATTAAGAAATTTGAAAGGTTGTCAGCAAACGAAAAAAATTCATATCGTTCCCAATCAATTCATCCGCGAAAGCCGACAATTGATTCCGCTTATAAAGCACCGAAAATAATTGAGGAAGTCAATGCACAACCAGTAGCCATTGGCGACACGTCGGCAAACACTGGGCTTCGCGGTAACGATAATAATGGTGATATCTTGACACGTGTTGCAATACCGAGATCCGGTAGCTTCCTGAACACGGGAGGTCTTACGCGGTATAAATCCAGAGCAGCACGTCGTCACACTGACAAGCTAAATGGCGGTGGTGGCGGTGGAGGCGGGTAGGTATATGTACACATATGTAGTCGCACGGAACACTCATATATACTTTTAGCGGGACTCAGTTTGCCAATTATTTTTCCGTTAATTTTGTTTTGAATTGTGTTTCTAGTTCTCCACTCGGTTTCAGTGAACTTTTCAACGAGTTCCGTTTGCATGAAAACCTGCATTCATTGGATGAGATCCTCTATGCCATAATTGATGCTGACGGAATGTCATTCAACGATTTGAAACCGATATATAAGGAGTTTCTGCTGAAACTGGCGGTTACCTTGACAAAGGATGAATTGTTTCAACGATCGAAAAATATTATGCGCCGTCAGAGAAAAAAAAAACAAAAACGAAAAACAAGCTCGAACGGTTCACAGGTTAGTGTTATCCTCACCAATAGACACAAATGTTTCTCCCTCAAGCTCTTCAATCATTTGATTTGACTCCGTTGTAGAAAAAAGTGAAAACAGCAATTTTTGGTACAAAAAATTTAAAAAAGGTTTTTCAGTTGGGCCAGTTTCGCTCTTGTCGTGGAAAGTCGTCGAAACCGCCACGTAACAAGGAGCTGGCCAACCAACGTAAATCCGAACCACCGCCTATTACTATTATACAATCGCCCACAATTACATCCCGGCAGAACACTCATGCCCGGCATCAGCAATTACATCAATCGCAACAACACCAGCGCAACCGACTGACCACGAGTGGTTCAGATGTTTCAGTCGTTCCGCAAGAAAACGCCTTTCTCGGCATGAATAGAAACAGTAGCAGTGGGTAAGTAAAACCAGGCACAAGTTTACTTCAACGTTATGAAAATAGCTTAAAAATCTTATGTAATTGCGATAATCACAGATACGTATCATGCTCCGAATGCAGCTATGACTCGGAAGCTTGCACTTGTACGTCTGCCGACCGATGTTATTGCAGCTTACGTGCAAAACAAATCAATAACTATTTGCGACGAAAAACCGATCGGAAGCATTCTAAGAAATCGGAAAAAAATAAACTTAAAAATAATAACAACAAACGCAGCTCTTACATTTCGTGTAAATCGGACGAAAAATGTTACTGCTCGATGGTAGAGGAGGAAGATCGAAATGGGAGCGGCGAGGAAGACTCGGGTAATATTCACTCAGACACCACCTGGTGTGACACAGATAGTTGCGAAAGTGCCAGTAAATGCTACTGCAAACAAAATGAACGGAAACACACCCACAAACGAATAGAGGAAACGAATGTCAGAGACCAGGCCCACAAGTCGCGCCCAAACGGTTGCAAAACATTTGACAAGCTGGGCTTGGACTACGAGCTTTTTAATATTAATGGAAATACAAAATCGGTGGAGCCACAAGAGGCGTTAAGTGTTAAGAAAAGTGTTGAGGCGGCCGCTATCTTTGCCGATGTGAAGCTTAGCCAAACAACTGATATTAAAAGCCTTTGTAACGGCAATACGAACTCAAAGGACATGGGCAGTTGTCGCTCGCACTCGGTTGCAACACGCAAACTGTTAAATTCATACCGGAAACGAGAATCGTTTAGCATAGGGCGACACAACGAACGTAATGCCGCCATTCGATCACTCTCGTCAAATTCGTCGCAAAAATCGTGCAGTGCCGACGACTTGTTGAGCAAATTGTCATACATTGAAAAGAATATTGCTCGTGCAGCGTCGGTACATAGTGGCCGCAGCAAAACCAAGGAAATTATCTTGCGCGAGAACTTCCAAAACAATTACCAGTCCATGCGTGCGGTTAGTGCCTCATTGGAGGAGACTCTAGGATATTTGCCATAACATTTTCCAAATGTCGTTTTTTATTTTAATTTTTATTTTCACAGTTACGTGCATTTAAGTTACCACTAATTTATTTAATATTTAATGTACACACAACGCAAGAATTTATGTTTTTCTTGTCTTTTTTTTTTTTTTTTTTTTTTTTTTTTTTTTTGTTTGTACATATTTACGTTAATCGATAGACGCTTATGTTTCGCAATGGAATTGCTGGTACACGCACACGCACACACACACACATGCATGCAGGCAGATGTTAGACGTAATTCCATTGCGAAACGTAATCAGTATTTTGAAGAAAAAAAAGAGACAATTTATTTTATATTTACTAGACATTTATACATATGTTTATTATTTGACCGTAACATTTACAGCTTTTCGTTCGAATTTTGTGCAATATTAATGCCAATTAATAAATATTTATATACTAAGTAAGATGCAATGTTTTTTTCCACTTCTTTATGTGCAATAATAATTTTCTACATAATTTAGTTCTCTCGATTGTTTTTGTCTCTACAATTCATATGTATGTGTAATTTTATAATTTAACTCTTTGCTCCTGTAACTGCAGTTTTTAAAGTGCAATATATACGCGGATTATCAACAATTGCTTATTATTCCATGAATTTGATTTAGTCCTAGACTGGTTGGTTACTGGCCAAGCTCCAAGCTCTCAACAAAGATAAGCGGAAACTCTTTTTGATAAAATCCCTCGACAAATTTTAAGCTACCTAGATGAAGAACACAGGTAAATAGGCCAACTTATTGTGCATGTGTGTATGTGTGGGCGCGTGTGTGTGTGTGTGTGTGTGCTTATCATTTCATTCTCCCCTAATGAATGGTTATACTCTTATGCCCCCAAACAAGTGCTGGACAGAAAAATTCAAATATCGACGGGACTTCTTTGCTTACATTTCGAATGCCTCCACAAAGAATCTGGAAGTGATCTACTGCTTAACTAAGTTTTAATGAAATTCTTGTTTCAATAGCCCTATTAACCTACGACCCGCTAAATTTGCAGCTAAATTGTCTTCCTAGCAATCTCCAATTTTTCTGCAGCAGTTCCTGAGATATCCACACAAGCGATTGTAACGATAATAACAACTAGGAATAGAAATAAAGAAAGGAACTTCTGGGACGAGCAACGGCAACAGAAAGAGATGACGAAAACATAATGCATTTGTAAAGAAACTCTCTCTTCACAAAAGTAAATCAAGTCAATACGATCAGCGCTCTCGTTTTCATTCTTAAAGCAAGAAAGCTTTTTCTGATTTTAGATTTCTCTGCTCTAAAAGAGCAAGCAAGCAAACGAACTGTGAACCTACTAACACAAAAACTGGTGCGTTAAGAAGAGTCTAATCTAGACACTCGTTTTTCTATGTACAGCAACAAAGCTGTTTAATGGCATATCTTGTTTAATTAGTTTTCTCTAAACAAAAAAATACATTTATATATATATTTATATATATATATATATATATATATTTATAATAGTTGGTTTGGAAAGAATTATTTAATACCCATCATTCGTTTGGGTTCGTGGGTTTGTCTATATCTAATATGAATTCCGTGAAGAACTTAAAATAAGCAAACCTTGATTGCTTGCTTGAGCAAAATTCGCTACTTTTTTAATCGACTGCATTTCCATTTCTGTGCCTTAGCAAAAATAGTGCTAAAGGCTTTATAGACTAACTTTAAGCCCTACGGAGGTTAGGGCTCGGCTCACGGAATATCACTTACCCCGCTTAGAGGAAGCGGGTCGCTGTGTACGGCTTTTGTGGAAGTATCGCGGTGGTTGTGGTTTGCAAACATCACCAAAAGCGAATAATTTGAGGTAATGAAAGGTCACAACGCTCCCCAGAGCAGGATTATTGGGCCATACACTTAAAATCGATCTGCTACTCGAGGCGCCATGAGCCCCCTGGCGTAAAGGAGGCAGGCCTCACTCTGTGCAGGGCGCTGCTTCACACTCAAATAACCCGCTTTGCTCTAGCAATACGTATAATGTATTAGAAGTTCATGCACGGAACGAACCAGTGTTGTGAGCATAAAAAAAAAATATTATTATCGTTAGAGAGTGACGAATGGGTTCCATGAGCATCTATGCCGGATTTGTGTTCAATAAATGTGTCAATTAAATTTTTACCATTTAGCTTTTGCATCTGATACTAGGACAATACTTGTAGATGATTATGACCCCTTTTCATACTTTTCTGAACACCTTAGTATAGGTAATGGAATTTTTCTATCCTTGTTATTATAATTTATTTAGCCCAAAGAAAGAAATTCATTTATTAAAGTAAGATGAGTACTGACAGCTAAGACTAAAATTATGTTGGTGAAGTAGTCATCCCAATAAAGTTAAAGCCAGACAGGTTTCGCAGATTTGGTCGTAGCTACAGTGAGTATTCTGTCGGCGAAGGCACTTGCCGACAGGGCGAACACCCAGTAGACTACGGCCACCTCCCTATATCTTTCCCTTTCTTCACTTCTTTCTGACTAACTACCATAAACATCCCCTGCAAAGACTAACGTAAAAGGCGTATAATTTATGTTATGTTCGTGGTCAAGAAAAAATCATAAAATTCGGCTTTCTTTGTAAATATATTTCTATATTAATTTAAGGAGAAAAACAAACTCCGAGACTAAAGCCTTAAAGCACTAGCGTTTAAGGCGGTCAGCTTTATATCTTTCAATCTATTCTTAATAGTGATAATAGTCTTTGACGGTGAACGAATAAAATGGAGATCAGAGCTTTTCTTAAAAGACTTTAGATGATTCGTTGATTCTGCATGTCACGTATGGCATGTTGAGTGAAATCACTTGTGTATACAATAGCGAGCCAGAGAACATGAGAGGAGATGATAAGCAATATTCGACATTATCGTTAAAAATAATATTAGAGTAGCGCACTGTTTTGATGTTACACAGGTATGTTCAAGCACTTAACCGTAATGCCTTACGTGATAAACAGCATTAATGTTGCACTGAACAGGAAGCAACTTGTGCTCGTTTTCCCCGGCTATTACATTTATATATATCGGAAAATGGTATATATATTCCATTCCACAAAAGTTTGCAAAACTACATTTCGTTTAGAACGGCATTTTCTCGAGTTTCTGCAAAAAGGTACTTTGTCGGCACGAATTTCTCTCGTGAGAAGAGGTATCCCCTCAACAGATATAAAGCCAGAATGCAGCTCCTAATCCTCATGTACCTACGGCACGCAAAAGAACTAATCACCCTTGCTGTCGTCCTTACGCTTACATATGCAGTAATAACTTTGTGACTTCACCGTGATCACCGTGGGCCGCCATCCATTATCATTACGGAAGACTTTAAAAATTCATGCTGGTCTTCTTGTGTGTATTAAACGCAATGATGGAATTAATATATCGGCACAGTTGCAGACATAATAACCCGAAATGTTTATACAATTTTTGCAAGTGATTTCTATTAATAAAAAACCTTCTTGCAGCGAGCGATCGGGCGATTGCGAGGTGAAGGGCAGTGCAAAAATTTCCTTGTGACCCAGAAAGATAACAAAGCATAGCACAAGAAATCGAAACGTGAGAAGGCGCATAGTAGAATAATTTACAATTATTCTAATTTTTGGCCCCATTTCATAGGGAGCTTGTAAACTCTTCTTTACAAGTGTTTTTTCTTTCCAAGTTCAAGGTCTTTTTCTATTTTGCTAAAATCTTTCCTTCCTATTAATTATCAGACGCGAGTGCATATTCATATGTACTTTTGTTTTTATATTTTCAAGTTTTGCTTTTGTACATTAGTTAGTAACATTTGGTTTTTATTTCTCTCTCTTTTATTTTTCCTGCAACTGTTCGATTGAAAAGTTTTTATTAGTTCTACTGCTTGAACTTGATTTCAGTTCGCTTTGATTATTCAAATCAGTCGTAAATAATATGAGTGTCACCTCACCGGATAGTGTTTTTATTGCCCGTTCAGAAGGTATTTCCGCGGAAGGTGTTCGCGACCAATACGCGGACGGCAGGGCCGCTAAAGTATGGGAAATTTTCATCGGTGATAAAAACTCACGTACCGACAATTACAAAAAATTTTTAATAAATTTGTTAAAGTCTAAGAACTGCAAACGCATTTTGGATGTAGCCTGTGGCACTGGGTGAGAATTGTCTTAGCTATTCTATCTCATGATGATCGCTATTTTTTTGAATAAATATATGGCAGTGTCGATTCGATTATGTTGTTGGAAGAGGGTTTCGAAGTTGTGTCGGTCGATGCTTCCGATAAAATGTTAAAATACGCTTTAAAAGAGCGTTGGAATCGCCGAAAAGAGCCGGCCTTTGATAAATGGGGTGAGTCTTTAAAGTGAGAGACATGGAAATCTTATACTAATATCAATAAATTTTAATTACATATATTTAGTCATTGAAGAGGCCAATTGGCTAACTCTCTATAACGACATAAACGAATTCATAGGAAAAGGTTTTGATGCCGTCATATGTTTAGGCAATTCCTTCGCCCATTTGATGGATTCTAGCCCTGAGCAGCGCGAGCACAAGAAAGCCATTCGAAATTTCGAAAAATGCCTTAGGCCGGGTGGCATGCTTCTGATCGACCATCGTAACTATGATAACATCTTAGAAACCGGGTCGACACCTGCCAAAAGTCTGTACTACAACGTAAGTAAAGTCATGTTTGGGAACTTGAAAAGCCTTTAATTTGGACATCTTATGTTTATAATATGAAGAATTATTTCTTAATTATTTTAGTATTTTAACAAGAAAACATCAACAGGAGAACGGGCACTATTTGCAACTGCTTCGAATTGAACCTATTTCGAATTCGGTGTTTTGCTATATATGTGTGTACACACACACATGCCTCTCTATCTATGCACGAGGAGATGTATATATCAGATAATAACATGACCCCTTTCTGAAATACGATTAGATTATTAGTTTTTGTAGATTTAATACCGAGATGGAAATAGCTTATGCAGCATATATTGCAATAACAAGCGTTAAGCTTTACCGAAATCAAAATTGAAATCAGTTCATATATTTGGCAATAACCTACGCTGACCATTTTCGATAAGATAGACCAATTCTTGCATTGTAAATCCCCAGTGTCATAGAAGACAAACGTAAATCTTTACACAAAGTATTTGGCCGCTATTTTACATCAATCCCGGCAAGCATTTGCACCAACCTTTAGGTCAATAGTCATGTGATGTTTTCTCTACCTCGAATCATAACCATTTCTTAACTTCGTCTATAACCACCGCGTAAGAATACGCATCTGAGGTTTCAGGCGTGGCAAGCACTTCGACAGAGGACGGACGAACATGAATACGTAAAAAGACTGAAAATTTTACAGTAATCAAGAATGTATGGATATGAACAGAACGTCAGAATTTTATTTTAGTACTAGAAGGCAAGTGTGAACACAGCGCATAACGTTAAAAGCAAGGGAAGAACGGTCGGCTAGGCCATATACGTTACCCTACTTCGCCCAACACAATTAATAGAAAATGTATAATTTCGTATACCTTGTACGTATATTATATATAGTTTGAGGTGAAGATTTCAGTCAGTTCCAACTATTATGTATACTGCCTCTTTTTCTTGACAGCCCTTACATACTACGTAGGGGGAGATCCAAATTGGGCAAATTTAGAAAAAGAACAACATTTTAGGTCAAAGTACCAAATAGTCGACTATGTTCCCCTATAGAATCTCACTTTTAATAAGAAGCCTCATATGGGATGGGGACCCACGCTTTGCAAATTTACTAAAGTTAACTACTACTGCGGACCAACTTTTTTTTACTCAGAAAATGCACTTTCTTTGCAATACACAGGATTACCGACTTTTGTCGAGTGTTATTACGAATTGCAATTTTTTCCGTATACTTTCGCAAATAAGGCATTATAAGAGGAGTTGTAATAAAAGCAGTCCGACTCTACTCATTTTCAATAGCATCCGTCCTTGAGGCAAAACATTTTAATGTACCAACGTGGTCCACATACGTGGGCAGACATAAGACAGACAGACAGAGAGAGGGAGAGAATTATTCTGAATTCGTCGATTCTACATCACGGTTGCTTGCGAATAGTTCAATCCGAAAATTCGACCTACTTACAATAAAGCGCACAAGTGCTTTAAAAGGTCTACCGTGGTCGTTGTTTTTCAAAATTTAAAAGCAAATAATCCTCGAAGAACCCCAAGTCGATACCATACGTGCACCTCGTCACATTACGAGTGTGGGAAGAGAAGAAAATTTAATTGTTTTATAATGAGTTTTCTAAAAATCTATAAAAATCTGTAAAAAAGCTAAAGGTTTTTTCTTTCGCACCTTTCAGACAAGCCACACCGCTGACATTAAAACATCTGTTCTCTTTTATTGCGGAAAGCCGGCAATGGTGACAATGGACTACTTGATTGAGGCCAATAATTTGACAAACGAGTTCCGCTTATCGTACTATCCGCACGAATTGAAAAGGTTCAGCGAAATCCTGAAAGAGATATTCGGTTCTAAAGCCAAACATCAATTGTTCGGCGATTTTAAGAGTCTGAATGACATTAAAAATCCTGCATTTTACATTCACTTAATCGAAAAGAATTTAAATTAATTGCACTCAGACGAATATTACGGTAATTCCATCGGAAAACTTTTGATGTGCTACGATTATTGGTTAATATCTGAGAGCAGCGCGCGAGCTCTTTGACTAAATTTAATTAATTGCATTTATTATATACGCACCTCTGCAAGGAGAACATGTTTACATTTATCATTTGCTTTCTAATTCTTTTATTCCATTTCTATTTTGCATAATTTGCATAGCGAATAAAACAAGCGACCTGCGACTTTCCTGTCTTTTTCTTTTATTATCTACACAAACAAAGGAGAGGAATATATATTTATTTACATTCTTTTTAGCGTATGCACCTTAAATTACTTTAATACAATAATAAATATTTGCTAAGTATCACCCCGAAAAATAGCGCCACTATAGCCACTTCGAGAACAGCGTTCGCATTTGTCTTAATATAATTTGACATTTTCGCATAAAAGTTGGATAATTTTGTTAGAATAGTTGACGCCATGTTGAAGTGAAAGTGAAGTATTTTGTCAAATATCTATGGGAAAAATAATCAAAATTAAAGCTGAATTTGTGTTGATTGCGGTAATGTGGTGGACACTGTGTGAAAACTGACGGAAAGTAGACGACTGGAAGACCGACCTACGGCTAAAGCAAATAAAAAGGTAAGCGCACAACATTTCAATATTTGAACTTCTCTTTATAATCGATTACTCAGGAAAGAGTAGTCTGGAATGTAACAACGCACCTGAGAGAGAATTCTGGATATTCGCACAAGGGTAGAATATGTGAAGTGACGCTTAGCGAGCAGAAACTCGGAAAAAAGTAAGCGGCAGTAAGATAATCTCAACAGAAGTTCACTCTCTCCGAGTTAATTTCCAAGAGCGGTTTAGATTGCGTGATGACCGAAGATAACCAGAACCGTACGAAATAAAGCCTAAATGTGGATGAGAAAATTGATTAAGAGTGGCTCCTCAATGCACACTATATATATATTCAGTGACCTACGCCAGATTTTTACTTCTAACCCGTAAGTCGGAATTTGTCGGTTAGTAGGAAAGCGGTTTTTGCGTTAGTGTTGGGTGCACATTTACAGAAGTACATAACAATGACCTATGGGTATGTCACTCGCGAAATAAATTCTCTCTGTTGCTATCCCGTCAGTTGCGGCTGAATAAATCCAAAAAGGTTCTTGAATTAACTATAATCTCAAGATACAAAAATGTTATTATCGTTTCAATTTTCAGACGGTATTTCCGTAATATGAAAATTTTATTCGTTTCTTCTTTCTATAGTAAATAAAGGTAGCTTCTGAAGTTTCAGCGTAATGTCCTCCACAAACTTCAGATTTTCAAACTTAAAGTCTGTTGTAAACTTGTAATTTCTCAAGAGTTTCGCCAAAGTAATTTTAGTAGATAGCAAGGCGTACTTCCAACCTGATGAAAAGGTTAAAAAATTAGTTTAAGCGATTTATTAACAATTTGTAACTTTACCTATGCAGTATCGTAAGCCCTTTGTGAAGGGAATAAAAGCGTACGAGTGTTTATTTTGCATATTCGCGGATAGAAAATTATCCGGATTGAAAGTGTCAGCCTCGGGACCCCATATATCTTTGCGACGATGCATGTTAAATATATCAATAGCAATTTGTACGCCGGTTGGTAATGTCACGCCATTCGACAGTTTAATGTCATTCATTGTTTCTCTTGCTACCAGCGGTACGGGTGCTAACACGCGCATGGTTTCATTGAGTACCATGTCCATGTAAATAAGACTTTGAGTATTATTGTAAGTAATATCCAAGTTTCCCATTTCCGGAAATTCCGAAAGCAATTCTTCGTAAACTTTTTCTTGACAATTTGGAAACATTGCCAGCAGCATAAGAGTATAGACAATGGAGTTCGCCGTAGTCTCAAACGCCTGCTTATATGAAATGAAAGCTAGAAAATTAGCAATGCTTGAAGTACTTGAACCACTTGAAGCATTTCTTACCCCAAAAACAATAGCACCGCACTCAGTATCCACACTTGTTCGCGTAAAACGGTTACATTTAAAATTCTCAATCGCGATATCAATAAATAGGCTGTTATCCGGACTTCGCTCATCGCTATCGTCAGTCGATAGTTGTGCGTTTACCAACTGAAAACAAGTTGAGGTTAGAGCGATACGTAAATTTACACGCAAATCTAATTAAATGAAAAACTCACTTTTCTTATAAAGCGATTTATGTCCATTTTGGCTCTGCTGTATTTCTTTTGTTTTCCCCTTATCCGTTGCAAAAATTCGCACTTCAACCACGGCGAAAAAACCACATCTGCAGTATTCTCTAATGCACTTTCGATCCAGGCATTGTGAAGTAAGCAAATTATGAAAGCATTGATCTCTGAATCTCTCAATAGACAACAACTCACCTCTGATAACTTTGAACTAAAGTTTTCTCAAATTGATCCCTGTCTATCGACATGCCTCCCATGGTAGTCCCTGTTGTGAAAGTAATCAAATATATCACGAAACGTGAAACGTGAGAGAGCACAAAACAATTGCAGCCTTTGTCAACAAAAATTTGTATCTTTGATCGCATTTCTTGTTTCAACGTAAACGATTAAGAAAGAAGTGAAGAACTCGCCCTATCTTTGATAGGGCCTGACCGCCTGATATACGTTTAAGATAACTATTATATGTTGAAGATCTTGACCCAAGATTATAGTACTTAAAGAAAGGAGATTCAAGAGGTCTTGTCATTCAAATGAATATGCAGCCACGAGCTTATGCAGATGAGCATTTAGTTTGCCTTAAAAAGGGTTCGATATCAACTTTGACTTGGAGCGTTTACGATCTTTGCAAGCAATCCGTACTAGAATCTTTATGGGAATTCCTATGCTAGAACTGCCTGCAACACTGTGCGTCACATTTTTCTTCTTTATATAAAGGATAGAGTGGCTGACGAAAATCTCAACGATTATGTCATCGCAAACTTTTAGTTATTTAACTTACGGGACCTTATAATCCTGGATAGTTACGTGCGGGGCTTGGTTCGCTACGCAATACCATTCCATTGATAAAAGTCACTCACTACAACGACGTCAATGACCAACAAAGAGGGACATAATAGTAGGGCACGGCCACGGCCCTACCCTCATTAAATACCCTACGTCACTTCGCTTAATACAGTTATTCATACGACGACGTCTCATAATAAAGCGGTAGTGGTCAAAAAAGTGGTCCGAAAAAGTTTCCAATAGCTTTCGATCTTGAGCGGAAACACGTCGCCGCCCACAAGTGCATTAAAATATCTCGAAGATTGCGTCGTAGGTTGATATATATATAAGAATACAAGACGGACAGACGGACAGACAGGCAAGTTTATCGGCTTGTTTAATAAATGTCGGGACTATCTGCAGCCCTTCTGGATGTTGCGCACACACACTCGTAGTTAAGATAATGTAGGATATAAAAAGAAAAAATGATAACGATAAATAAGGACATTACAATAAGACGGCCTTTGGTGACAGACATAGGAAGAAGTAGGTAAACAGTGCAAAGAGTGTAGCAAAAGACAAATTGGAATTCTGCACTGCAGAATGTATATGAAAAAGAAAAAGTGAGTTTGAAAGCAATCATTGATAAAATGCAGAAAGACGAGCACAAAGAAAGAAAACATTTGATTTGAAGGCTGCACAATAGAAGGTGTTGGAGACCCATCAACCGACATGCTATTTTTCAAGAAATCTACTTTCAAAAGCGAGACAACAAGTTAACCGAATTATTCAAAACCGAAAGCGAAGGAATATTCACTTCTCTTCTTGGAAGAAGATGAAAAGATTATAAAATTTATATAAAAAAAATGCCATCAAAGATACAAAATTTCGAACTGAGTGAATTGGAAAATGTTATTGCACTATATGTAGACATTCTTACTTGTTGCTAGACAAAGAGTATATGTTTGTATATTTTGCATTAAATCCACAGGCCCGTTGCCGGCATATTTATCTAGAGTCAGCACTAGAGCATCAACTTCTTCATTAAATAGTGGGATGAAGCTCAATAAAACCTTGTGATTGAAGGCTGGATTGAATATTTTTCGATGCACGCTCCATCTTGGCTCTTGCAAAGTATGTTTTCTTGCATTACAATTTAAATTTCATTTAATGGTATTCAATGGTTGATATATACCTTTTAAGCTGAATAAACTTGAGCCGACCGTATAATCCAGTCCATTATATATAAAGCATTTGTTGACGCAGTTCGGTGAAAGAAGTACTTCTTGAGCTATAACTGGATCACTTATTACAACAAATGGATAAGGTCCCATCCATGAGCACCATACAGGCCCATATATTTTGTTGTATTCACTTAACTTTGATAGCACCTCTGCCGTCAGAATCGTTTCCGCGTTATGTAATTCAAAAACAAGATACAAATGACATGTGAACAAATTAATAAGTACCGTTACAGCATTCATTTTGAATTTGAATATTTTCGTCGATTAATTTTGAAACTTAAAAAGCAAGTAAAACAATATCAATGATGTAAAGAATATCGGTCCCAGCTTTCAAGGTCTGCATCCAGAATATTAATCATATATATGTCTAAAGAAATTAAAGCTCACCTGGAGCACTACTCTACGGGCATAAGTTTTATTTATTAATTTATTCTCGCTTGAAAAAAATGTTTCATTCGTTCATTTTATTCTGTGCTTTTATGGCCAAGTTTATGCACGGACACGGACACGGACACGCACAAATTGTGGTAAATACAATTTATTTTAATAATCCCATAAAAGGCATAAAGTTGCAGTTTTCAACTTTACGGTTTTCATAGACGAGAAATCGTATGAATAATGGCCTGCATGAGGAACGTAAAAAATCGAAGCTTCAATGGAAAAATTCGTATTTTCAAGAGTATATTTCATTGCTATTGCGACTTATGAACGTGTTTTCTTGACAAGACCGGAACTAGTTTTTCATCTTCCGAATGACCCTTACAATCGATGTACTGATTTCAACAGCAAAGGAAGGAACTAAACATAGGACTAAATCGATTCGGAAACAAGTTCCGAAAATCAGTTCATCTTTTGGTCCTAATTCCACATTCTTTTAATAAGCTTAAGCGGATGCCAAGGCGGGGATGTTTCTCGTATTGCAACGACATATTTCACGAAACAGTTATGGTTGGTTTGTTGCTGATTTCCATTCTTGAAATCTTGGTACACTTTTCACTTCAATGTTTTGTAATCCCCTTCCACTAAATTTTTTTTTCTAATTTGCTTATGTTATATTTGTTTATTTACTTAAAAGCACTTGGACTGACAGACTTTCTTTACTTTTATTTTGCTTTAGTCTTGTTTCGGTAAAATATTCCAAATTCTTTTTCAAATTTTAATGGGAAGGTTCCATTCAATTGGAATTCAATTCCATTAGTTTTAGTTATTTTCACGAGATCACGAGATATATACACTCATCAATATCGATATCACAATATCACACGCACCTTCTCTGCGGATTAGATGGTGAGCCATGCCGATAAATGGGTAACCTAAAGGACCGCGAAGTTTTAAAAACAACGAATAAAATTTTCGCCGAGTCCATAGCCAATAAATCCACAAGAGGGTAATTAAAGTAAAATATAAAGACAACGACTGCATTTCCTAAACACAAATTTCAAATTTCACAAACGATATAACTAAACATTAAAATTTATTCGCCTTTTTATAGTTTGGCATCAATAAATTGCATGATGTTTATTTCGCCCTCTAAATCACTGCATGCGAACGTGAATTTATATGGTGCTGTAATTAAGCGCCCTACACGGGACCGTTTAATATATACACACATACGAAAGCAATAATGAAAAGTGTTTTTCTCAACAAATGCACGCTACGTTTGTATCCAATCGAGGATGTCTGAGTAAATCCAGGCAATCGCAACAACGAGTGCTATTCAATTTTACAACGGCCTGAAGTGGGCACCAAAAGGATTTCCTTATATAATTGAAGTTGTGTAGAGTGAACATCAGTCTGCAGGACCGGTAAAATAAGAACGAAGTAGATTTAATGGTCCATAAAATTGCGCTATAATGCAACTACGTGTGCAAATGACAGTAATGCAATAATCCACCTTGAACAAATTGCTGTCATCGTATACGCATATATATATATATTAATAATTAATTTGACGGAGTGGTTAGTTTTATAATATTATTATTAAGTTCTAAATTGATTTGATTTAACCCTTAGAGCCTGTGTTAGCGTCTCGTTGCAGTCCGATCGCTGATAAGAACATCGTGTTTTAAGCCTTGAGACGTGTACCGTTAACGGCGCCTGTCGTTCGCTAAGACTCTTTTCAGAATATTAAAGTTAAGAATTTCGAAATTTTCACGTTATTCAGATTTTAATTTTTTTTTTTTTTTTTTGATTGTGACCAATCACTCAGGAGATGTCCCTACTCAGGCAACACGATGACTGTCAGAAAAGAGAGAGAGGAAAGAGAAAGAAATAGAAAAGTGGTGGTCGCAGCTTAGTGTTATGTTTTTACCGCGTGATCACTCACTATAGTTACGCTAAGGAAAACCTTACCGCATTTGAGATCTGAACCCGCGAACACTGATACGGTAGGCCTACTCGGTAGCCTACTCGGCTACTCAGATGGACCCTCCACTTTAATGTCTTTATACGTGCAATTGAGCAGACGTTGAATACAAATGCAATGTGCACCATACGTGACTTCGCATACGTTTGCTAATGTCGGAATACACAGTTCAATAGAGTAAAGAAGCCACCAATAATGCCAACACGAAAAGGAAGAGGTAGCGACATTAAGATCTACGGTTATTGCTTTTAATACAACTAAATAGTAATAAACCGAACACCCACGTTGGACAAATTATTATTACCTGATCGGAATACATAGCTTGCGTAATCTGACTCAGTGGTCAGTTGGATAAAATTGTTATTAAAATTCTATATTGATTTGATGTTTATGGCAAACTCAAAACGCACGTTCACTAGTTTTACCGTCCTCGCAGTGGCGCGATCCTTTAAAATGCATTCATGTGCGCGAGAGAAACGTATTCCTTGAGTGCGTCTACTGGTTATGAATCTCTCAACCAAGATGACGGTGACACGATCCAATGAAAGAAGAGAAGGAAAGGAATTTTGAATTTTTGTATTTGAAAAAGACTAAAGCGACTTAGGGTTGTTAGCTAATTTCTGAAGCACATCAACGCACTTAAGATTCCACATAAAAATTGCATAATTTTGGTCGGTCTGATATTGTCATATACCCTTTACTGTCTACCGGTCTGGTTATGGGAGGAATGCTCAAAGGGGTTGTACTACGTAACTAGTAGATAACAACTTTTAACTTAAAAATTAAAAATAAAAATTAAATGAGAAAAAGAAGCGAAATTCATACCATGACTCATCTTTACAATGTTATCCAACGTAATAATTCAAAAAAGGCTGTACGTTAATTAATTTCTTTCTTTTTTTCTTCTATGGAAAAACCACAGCTGGAAACGTATAGAAATATAAATGAGACGCTTATATAGAAAATATTGGATGTGGCGAAGAGAAATGTTGATCGTTGTTGTACATGTTGTAATGTTGTTTAACGTTACTAATTAATTGATTTGGTTCCGTTTATTTTTAATTTTAGAACTGCGTGAGAGCACCACGATTTTCGCCGTCAAAATTATCACTTAATTTTATAGTTTTGCCGAAATTAAATTTAGAAAAATGCGAGGATAAATTATAAGCCATTTTTTAGAGATGTTTTGGGCAATTTGCAGCTTTTTTAATACGGCAATAAGCAGTAGAGGAGCAAGCGGGTGCGACGTAAGACATGATGCATGATGATGTAGATTTGATCATCAATATCTTGCTGTTTATGTTTAAACTTGCATTTCTATCGATCACTGAATAAGGAACTTTGGAAGTGCTGTTAAATTCATGCATAATGTAGTTAATGTGGTAGTTAAAGATAATCTTAAGATCCAATATTACTCCTAAATACTTGACTTCACTCGTCCAAGGAACATCATTAACCACAGTCCTCAACTCCACAAAGTGTTAAGTAAAGATATTAAGAAAACTCCTATGTTGTCAGCACCTACAACGTCCGAGTGCCGTGAAAACTTTGAAAACATTTTTTGAACCTCTTGCCCTGTAACCGTAAATAATAAATGAAAATAAATCGTGAAATTCGTTCATAACAAAATAATATTATTGGAATTTCTTCCTTTTCCCTCTCTCGGTCCACACCCTTCTCCATACCCGCTTCCACTGCCACTGTAAAAGGTTATGTGATAAATTTAATTAACTGCATTTTAATATTAACTTACACCGCCGCTCATTCAAAAATAATTTTTGCTGCTTTTCTGCTATTAGCTTAAACACCCTGCTATTAAGTTAACAGCTAAGCAACTGTTAAGTCTACTGTTAAGCTAAGTTTACTTTCACACTCGCTCTTCCCCATTTAAGGAAAATAGCTTTTTGACATGGAGACAGACCGAGAGAGAGAAAGCGAAAGCTAGCATATCATCTTGAAGAAGTTCAATCTGGTAACACTTATTCACTTTTGATGGTTGAATCTTATTGCGTTTACCTTTTGCCTTCCGCTATATAATAATGTTTTAAGGTAATGTAAAAATCATATGAAATAACGCAAAAATAACGACAACGCAAAATAATAATGATTTGATTTTGAAAAGAAGTAAATGTGGGCATGTGATGTGAACGTTTTATGAATACCCTAATTTTTAGAAAGGGGGTTAGGCTTCTGGCATATCGCTGTGAAATAATTGCTTTTTATAACCATTACTTTCTGCCTTTACATGCACATCTGTTATAGACCATAAGTTATAGTGTTTTCTTTTGTATTTATTGCGCGGGCTTTCATAGACGAGATGCAGCAGTTTTTTGATTTAAGATTCGAGTGGTTTACGCTAAAGTTGCCGCGAAGTTTTAAAAAACATTCGCTTCCAATTATGTATAGTTTTTGCGCGTTCTGGGAGTGATTGTGAGCGGAACACACTCACTTACAAACGTGATCTACGATAGCTAATTACGAGTAGATATGTAAACTTTCGACGCTCGTGGCTGGTCATATGTCTTTAAATGTTTCAAACTGGGAGGGGTTGGTCGGGATCAAAGATTTGTCGCAAAAATTGAATTGTTGGTCGGCCATCCTTTCACACGTTTTCCTTTTATTCACATTTCTTGGGCACATTTTATTATTGTTTTGTTCTCTTTTCGTTCATCGCGATCACATCGATAAGTGGAGTATATTTTATTATGTCTCTCTTTGGAAATTAATTCAAAATGCTTAGTCTAATGCTCGGCTTCCTTTAAATTGTCTAGATCGCTGATGAAAATGCCCAACGTGAGCATTGTCTACTATACGCTTTGACGTAGCAGTCGTTTTTGAAATAACTCGTTCGCAGCAACCTCAGCCATTGTGGAAGCGAAGACTGGAATAATATCAATAAACTAATTACTTATATGCGATCTTGCCTCTTGCTTAGGAAGTGCGATGGTGTTCGGTTTATTGCCGATGAGAACTGCTAAGTAAGCCCATATCAAATGAATATTCCTTTGGCTTTTAGATTACATATGTCCTTCAAGTGGGGTTAAAGTGATTGTCAGCGTTATCAGCGCTTAACGAAACATCCGCCGTTGTAGTAAGTACAAGGAGCTTGTGGAGTCCCTCAAGACTGCTATCATCCTTTTTTCCCGTGCTGAGTAAAAAGATTGCCTGTAGCTTGTTGTAACTTTGGCTTTTTCCACGAAATAAAAATATGCATATATGTATATATGTTTATTAGGCACGCATTATAAAGTCTGCAGTTGTATCTGAACACATTTACTTTGTTGCTTATGTATATATAATCAATTTATTTTTTGTACAATTACCCTCTTAAAATGTATAACGTTGTAAAAAAATCTTATCATGTAATGTGTGTTTGTAAGTAGGTATAAAAATAATTCATTTCAGGAGCACAAATATTGATTTTAATTACAATAAAATAATCTTAGTTAACAATTAAGTTTTTCTTTCTTTTCTTTTCTTTTCTTTTCTTTTCTATAGATGACAATTAAACTAACGATTACATTTGCGTGATTTAATCACGCTCGAGCAATTTTGAATTTCTTTTTTTTTTTTTGTTTTTTGTTTTTTGTTTTTTGTTTTTTGATTGATTGAATGTACTACGGTGCGTAACTACAAATGAGTATTTACAGTACTTAGTTTACCGATTCTATGGATTGTTGCAAGGCATCCGCTGAGGACTCTGCAAAAATAACAAAGAAGTAGAAGAAGAAAAAAAGTAAAGAGTAAAAGAGACTGTTCCGATCTTCAAATAAATAAAAGTTATGATGAATTTTAAACACTTACAACATAAAACGCACAAGACGAGTAAATAAATGTACATGTTTATGCGATTAGCAACGAAATTTTCAAAGGAATACATTTGTTTGAGCACAAGCAAATACCCTACAGCACGTATATTTAACTTTATATTAATAAATTAATGAGCAAAGGGTCGGGGAAGAGGGGTGAGGGGTGAGGGGAGAGGGGGAGAGGAAGAGCGCCAAATTACATTGGACTTGGGCGAAGCTTTTATATATTTTGTGACAAGCAACACTTTGCTTACAACTTCGTAATCATAATAACATATATAAATATAAATATAAATATATATATATATATATATATATATACATAGGCTTTTGCAAAACAAAAAAAAAACAAAAAATTGCAAATTAAAGTACTATTTACATATGTAGTTTATGTGAAATAATAAGCTTAAAGCGAAGCTTAAACGAAGCTTGCATTAAATAACATAAATAACTTTTTTAGACAAATTTGCAAAATAAACCACAACCACAAACCACGAGATAATGGTAGTATGTTTAAAACAGTTAAAAAACAATATGCTCCGAAAGCAAACATATAAAAATTACTAAGCATGTGATAAGGTAGCTAGAGATCTACTAGTGAGTTAATCGATACCATTTTTATACCCGTCACCGAAGGATGACGAAGGGTCGAAAAGTTGGCAGCGCCCAGAAGGAACCATCAAAGACCCCACAAACTATATATACTCTTGATCCACATCAGAGTCCAAATCGATTTGAGAATGTCCGTTTGTCAGTCTGGATAACGTCTGACTTCAAATTTAGCAGAAACATTGGCAAATCTTGCACGCAGACTAGTATTGAAAATGGACCAAATTTGTCGTAGGACACGCTCACATCACCACGTAAACCGACAACACGTATGTCTTTCAAAATGAATAAAAAAGTGGATTTTTGACCATTACTCGTAAACTATAGCGGATAAATATACAAAAATTTGAAGGCATAGCTGCGCCCACTCCACACTGTAGCGCTTGAAAATTTAATTCTTTCACTTTTTGTATCATTTTTAGGATAACGGTGGTGGGTATAAAAGATTCGGTTACGACCGAATATAATTTTCTTACTTTTTACATTTGAGCTGAGACTTTGGCGAACTCGGATTTTGTGAAATTTCAGATTGAAATTTGATAGATTTCAGGGATAGATGGACTAAAGTAATATATATTAAACGGCAGTTACGACTCAATTTAGCACGAAAAGAACTAAAGGCTTTCTTCTACAAAAACATAGCGGGACATGACTTAGGAAGGCTTTGGTCACTTCTTGCACTACTGTGATGCTAATTTTCTCGGCTATTCAACTACAAATTCCTTTGCCAGTAGCGCTGGCCTTCTTCTTTCTTTCATTCAGTTATTGATTAGGCGCAATTATGTACATATAAACAATTTGTTAAATAATTAGCTGATATTATTAATAGATGGAATACATGTATTGGCGTTTTGATGCAAAAGATCTGCAAGATGCATTTACATTTCGTTCTTCAACATTAACTACCAACGTTGACAAGCAACTGTCGGAAATTAGAGCTGTATGCGAATTTACAGAAGTGTTAGTGTTCTCTACTACTGCAAGCACAAGCGGTAAATTGATTAAGATTAGCGCAAAAGGAATGAAAGTTTTCTAAGCCAAATTTGAAAGGGAATCAATACCTGTGTCAGCTAAATGTGCACTGCCATTTATCAAGGCTGTCGGTCTGTCCGGAATTGCATAAGCTTCGGCAGTGAACTTGGAATGTCCGTTCATAAGAGGCAGCTTTTGTACGCATTCTGAAAGAAAACAACAAAAGTCAAACAATGTCTTGAATACCTCAAGTATGCTGCCCGTAATTGCTAATTGAAAATTTTAATGAGTTTAGCTATTGCCCCTATCACGGACGAATGTTGAATATGCTAAATCCTTGTAAAAATTAAAACCCTTTGAGATTTTCCTTTTGCAGGAAAGCACATTCAATCAGATATGTTCTTAGGCTTCGCCACACACAGTGCGCATTGTTTTTATTATCAAATGTTAATTATTAATATAAAAAATATTAGAAATTTGAAGATTAACACAATCTTTCTCTATTTCGTGTGTGTCATTGCATTTTGGAACTTAATCTGGTACCCAACAACTAACACGCCTAAATCTTGCTAGTATTTCCTTTCGTTCCCTAGTAATCGTATCGAACAAATTAGCGTAAGACAAATGTGACCTTTTTCTTGCCTGGCATTATAAAGGATGTTCTCTTAAGAAAATTTTCTTTTTGTGCAATAGCTCGCGGAAAGCATTTTGTTTTGAAGGCATACTCTTGAGAAAAGGACTTAATTTGCACCAATTTAACCCTTGTTCAGTGCTTACAAGCCTGAAGAATTTTGAATATGTTAGCTGTCAACATATGTTGGAATATTGGTATAATAAAATCAGATTAAGCCCAACTCTTCATGGAAAGTATTCACGTAAGAAAAATTCCGATTCATAGTTTTCTTCAAAAGATTATTTAAAACGTGCCTTATAAGCATTGAACTTTTATTACCTGGTGTACCGTTTAACGTTTTACTATCAGTAGATGGTGTTGACGGACTTTCGTCTTTAACAAATCGTATGAGGAGCATTACAGCTGACCCTATTATTGGGGGAATACCGGCCATTATTAGAGGCATTGTGTACGAGCCGGTTTTATCGAAGATTTTTCCAGCAACGGGCGGTCCAACCGTTAGCGGAATGGAACTTAAACCCAGCAAGAAACCAATGGCTTGTGTTGCACCAGATGGCCCGCATATTTCGTAAGCAATCGGTCCCAACAATGAAATGAAGCAGCCATCAAATAAGCCCATGACCAACGTAAACACAATTAATAAAACGTAAGAGCTCGTAAGTGGCAACAGTAAAGTAATAAGGCCAATGCACACTAAAGACAATTGCTGCAAATAAATTCTATTGACTCCTCGCATATCGGCGATTGCTCCAAACATTAAACGGCCCATGCCGGATGTAATTCCAATGCACATTACGGGTAGATTTTCGCTTCTTCCGGGAAACGCTGTTTGCACAAATTTCATCATATGCACGTAAGGCACAAAGTAGCCAAACAAAGCTATCGGTACGCACATGGCCCATATCACGTACTTCTTGCATTTCCAAATTTGTACGTTAACAATAGATCGAAAAAACATATTAGTTTTCGAGCGGCCTGGTTTCTTCTTTGGCGGTTCTGGTGGTGGATGCAACGGTTTGTAGACAAAGGAACACATTATTATGAAGGTCGAAATTAAGCTCATCATTCTTAGCGTCGCTTCGAGTCCATAACCTTTGAGCATATAGTCCATGCCAGGAGGTAATATAACCGTAAAAACACTTGAGCCTGCCGTCACAAAACCACTTACTTTGCCTAGATAGCGTTTAAAATAGTGTCCTAATATCGCTAATGTCGGTGTATAGGCCAAAGCGGCACCCAAGCCAAACATAATTCCATATGTTAAATATAACGCAACAATATTTTGGGTAAGAAATGATGACATTAATAGGCCGCCGGCTGACAAAACGCCACCAATGAACGTAGTTAGGCGCAGACCGATTTTATCAGTCAAACAACCAGCAACCGGTGACAGAAGAAACGTTGTGCCAATTGTTAATGACCCAACAAGTGCTGCAATAATAAAAAACGGTAAAAAAACTGACGCAAGTTATAAAAACTTAAAAGTTAGAAAAAAAAAAGGAATCCCTCTGTCAAGACAGCAAAAAATTGGGTATAATTTAAATAAAATTTCATAATAAAAAAGCTCCCTTCAGCAGCAATTACTTCAAACAGAAGAGCAAGCATTTCACTTGACGGAAATTTATAGGTTGGCCCTTCATTCGTAGCTTACTTTTTTACCAGTTCAAGCTTTTCCTCATAGACACAGCATTGAAGAAATTAGATAACTCCTTGGCTCTACCGTTTTCACGCACATGAAAAATCAAGCATTTTGTTTTTCACATGTGGTTATCGTGTTTCGTTTAACCCTAACCGGACCGCGTGTTTTTGTAACGAATCATACCACGACGAGTCTCACAGGCTCACAGTCAGGAAGGAATTATTTATAAAATTAATTTACATGCAATCACAAAACACCGATTTTGAACTATGCAAAAATGCAAAAATTTGAAGAGCAAAGCTTCGCTATTGCGAGCAGCAGCATATTGACAATAGATGTTAGAGAGGCATTACAGTTCTGCATAAACTTTGGTTCAGTTCATTATGCTCGTAAAGAAATTATTAAATGCGATGCTTCGATGCTGGTTCTGTTCTGTTCGTATACAAAGTTGCTCAACACATTTCTGTTCCAAATTTTGGGTCAATTGGTTGCTTTCTATTCAAGATTATAAGTGGTTCCTTTCTGACTATGTATTTGCGAGGCACATCGCGTGGTAAAATGGTGCCCTACGTTCTCAATGATTTACGCAGTTTTTCCAGCGCAACGTACACGAAATTAATTAAATGAATCGTAATTGACGGGCATTGGGAACTACTCTATCATCTCTCGCTTTCAATTATTTCATTTAGTTGTTTAGATTACGCGGCTTTATTTTTTGCTTGTAGCAGTGTATGTAGAGTTATACGTAAGCAGTTAGGAACAAAACAAAAGTCGTCGCAATAATCAACAAAAACGTACCAGAGTATTGATATCAATTTGTGCCATTACTCTAAATTAGTCGTCGATGCAAATATAATAATAAAAAATAAAATATTCTCGTCGTCAACCAAATATATGAAAATCTCATAGTTCTTTGTTCACTCTGAACGTGTCGGGCAGTCGACTTGCACTACATTTGCAATGAATTTTTATATTAATATTTGCGCCAAAATTTTGAATTAGCATCTAAAACTTATTAACAACAATGCTTCGAAGCATTTGTTTTGTTAACATTTTTTCAAATTCTTATCAAGTACAAGTGTGTTGGTGAAGGAATCGGGTACATTTTCAAATCCAATCTGCGGATTTATATCAAGTAGATATGTACAAGTTTTACAAGATGCAGCAGACATGGCTGCCTGAAAAGCCAAGCAGGCACTTCGTGCCATGCATATGAGTGCGGCTACAGCAATAACAAACCTAACGCACTTCCATTCTGCAGTAGCGGATATAAAAGTAATAAAGAAATTTTCGAGCGATCTAAATAGTTGCAGCAAAAAAAGTAAATCATCACTTTTTGTTTAGCGATAATTAAATATGTATTTACGTTTTCATATATATATATACACACACACAGGCACTCCTATGAAAATATATAAAAATGCAATATTCTAAAAGGCAGTCAAAGAGATAAGGAAGCAAAAAACATTCTCATCTAAGCTCAGCTTGTAGCCTAGTAATGCAGCACAAAGGATGAACAACGCATACGCAGTACGAAGCACACAGTAATCGGAACTTTGTTAATCTTACTGAGGTCTCCGTTTTCACTTTTCGAGTGCTCATTGATAACAAACCAAATGTTCACCTTGGAAAAAACTTTTCATACTCACATCCTCGATATACTTTCGGTAATTGTCGTCATATTTTTTAAATCTTGAACGCAAATGCTCACAACTTGCTTTAATATTAACCTACTTATTTAATGTCAACTTACGTTGTTTACGTAAATACCAAAAACACCAATGACACGGAATCTCACGGATTCCCTAAACAAATTTTTCACGCACAAACTTAAAATCTATAAGCCTTGACAATGTAACGCATATTTGCAAAAAAGATTGCTCTCGTTTTCAAGGTACAGACACAAATGTGTTTGCGCTGTTGTTTAATTGGACTGCTGCCAATGTGCCGCAGTGCCGGAATACCGCAAGCAAAGTGCACTTAGCGAACTGCTAATATGCTACACTCTGGTATAAATAGAAACAACATCGCTATATACATATATACATATACATATATATATATATAGCAAGGCAAATATATATCGTTATAGTAATTTAAGATCAATTCGTAGGTGAATTTTAAATGCGTTATCTTTAATAAGTTATCGTAATATTTTAAGGTATGGCGATTATACTCATCGTGGGGGTCTCCCATAAAAAACTGTAGACCGAAGGACCGACTCCATCAGGGTTTCTTCGCGTATGTACTGTAACGGTCTGTGCAGTGTTTGCTGAATAAAAAGTGAAGTCACTCTGACCTTCTGACCTCTTTGACCCGATCACTAAAAATATTACTTTCCGTTAGAGAAATGTGGCCCACTTAGCTTTTGCGGCCCACATATTAAGCGTATGTGTTTTTTAAAAGTCGTGACAGCTAATGCGTTAAATCATGTAAATCTAGAAAATAGAATACGAGCAAACACCATTCTTTGAGCCGAACACTCAAAATCTATTTGAACAATTTAACTGAATATGTAAGAATCGGAAAACAATTGACTGACATTTTTACAATCTTTTCGACCAACGCATACTACAAGTTGTCAACTACTGAGAACAATTTATCAAAACTATTCCTTTCTAACTTTTCAATTTGGTTCGTCAACCTAATGCCAAGCTGCCAACGAGGCATAAATAAATGAGTGAATTATGCGATTGCGTAACAGGCTTAAGTGAATGGGAAGATTTGTTCGGAAAGCGTGTGTAATAATTACGCATGCACTGAGTTCCTATCGGGCATTGCTACAGAGAATTGCCAAAACAGAAAATAAAGCAACAGATCAACAGGCCGACAAAACCTTGGCCCTTCAGAATCTTAAGCTGACCAAGAAGATATAGACAATGAAGGCTTTTTGCTCTCTTTTTAACTGTCACTGATGCAAAAGTTACGACGAAGCAAATGCACCGCTTGGCTTGAAATCCCTAATTTCTTTTTCATACACAACATCGAAGGAAGGCGGTGTATTTGACTCGATCTCCAGTTTGCAACGGCTACATATAGGCATTAGAAAGTCAATAAAGCATATATGTTGTTGATCATCATCCATCCGTCCAGCTCTCTGCTTACCTTTTTCTTCTCTCTCTCTCTCTCTGTCTCTCTTTCTCTGTTTGTCTTCTACTCTCTGTTGCTAAAACGCTAGCAGTCGTAAAGATCCGAAAGACAGAGAAAATTATAACTTGGCATATATGCTAACAATAACGTGACATGAAGACATGGTGACGATCGACCAACTGCCACGCCCACATTGAATAAAATACTTTACAATTATAAAGTACTGATTTCAAAAGGTGGATATCGAAGACTCGCTATGACACGAATACAACTTTCTTTGTCTTTTTGAATACGTAGACACACGTGACAAATATGCGAGAAGCGCCATCAAGCTCTTTTATCTATATATAGCTTCTCTTCTAATTTCAATGTCTAATTTTTGCACAAAACTTACGTAGTCGAAAATACTTCAAAGCTATTACGTTAAAAAAAGAAATTAACAAAATTTTGGTTTTCTAATGATTTCAGTTATAATATATCTTATAAAACAAATACGAAACTTTATAATTATTCCATATATCAGTTTACATTTTCCTTAAACTGATTGTAATACGTATAGATTGTAGTCAACCAATTGTTGAAAAACTTGTAGATCAATATTTAGTCTAATATTCGAAAAATTGCATATCTAACAAAGGGAGGCGAAAAGGGAGCTTGCAAAAATAAATATATAAAAATGGACTGCCCGACGTAGCCACTTATCAAGGGAGAACAAGTAGATAAGTAGGAAAATTATATTCGGTCATGACCGAATTTTTTGTACCCTTCAAAACCCTTGTAGCCTTTAAAATTGAATGGGCGGGGCTGATTTTTTCTGTCTTTACAATAAAAGTGGAAATTTACATGCGACTAACAAGCAAAACATCTAAGCGTGTGAGCGTTGTAGACGTGTCCTTCGAGGGGTTTTGGCAGTTCTGATGGGTGTAAGAGCCTTTCCATTCACTTTTTAGTCAACAAATGAAACGGGCGTGCATTTGAAAGACAACGCGATATATTTTGCGTATAAACGAGAGAGAATCGTAGTAATCAGAAGTAAGTGACCCACCATTGCATAAGTTAGCGGAAACGCAGTATTCAAGAAAGCAAATCGACCAAGCGGAGTAATACAGTCAATGCAATGATAGTCTGCGCGCGATATTTAATAAATCTATGTTTCAATTCTGCAAACATTCTGCTTCTAATGTAATAAAAGAGTTTTGCGTCTCATTATTTATTAATTCGATTAGAGCGCGTTTCCCATGGACACCTATCTGTCTTGTAATTATCTTTGAATGCCAGAAAAAGGAAGATTTTGAAACGGGACAAGAGTACATATAATGTTGTTGGGGAAACAGTGCTCAGAGATGTTTGTCATCAGACAGCGTTCGATTGCATCGCACTGACACGCGTTTGCAAGGTGACATTTGAGTTTACTTTTTTTATTTGTTTATAAAACATGATGCAATCACAAAGCGTCTGACAAACTTCATGTGATGCTAACTTATTGTACAGTGTCAAGTTTCTGTTAAGATTTTATCAAGTTGCGGAACTTGTAAAATAAATGAATTGACAGTTGAAGCACTTGCAAGTCTTCGTATTTACTTTAACTGGGTCAACAGTTTGTTCAAACCATAATACAAATTCCTATTTGAAGTCGTCTCTTGCTCTTCAATCAACTGTAAACAAAAGTAGCAGCGAAACGAATTCGAAATTTACGTACACCGCCAAATATTTTCAATCTATAAGTTATCTAAAGTCAAAAGTGTTTCCTTTTTTTTTCAAACCAATATTGCAATTGCATCAATTGGCTAACTTGGAATCAAGTTGGCTAACATACGCCTTACCTCCAATGCGAAAATTCCGTAATCTTCTAAGGGGAAGAATACTTTTAAATGCAAAACCCTGTTCGCGTAGTTCAAGCTTACCTGCTACATATAACTCTGCTGTAAGCTGACATATGAGAGATCAAGGCCTTGTTCATGGCGAGTGAACTCGATTGTAACTATAAAATATTACTCGTCAGCAGTTTTACGATTGGAATATTTTTCATTCGCGGGTAAGAAGAATACATACTTTATCGACAGGTGTAAACTATCCACAGCTATCGAATTTACCCGATCGACTAAGTATTGTTAACTATTAGAGAGTATTAGCCGTAAGCGATAAAATTACAAGTAGCGGCAAAGCAAAAAGGTTCGGAAACAAACGGCGGAAAATGATTGCATCCACTAAGTGTTTTTCAATGTTACAAATAGCATAATAAATTTAGTATATCTCAACCATCTATTGCTGGGTCATAGCTTTAACACATACACACACACCTACATATATATATATATATATATATATACATACATATATACATGAATAGAAGAATAGCAGAACGTAATAGGAGAAGAAGAAATTTATACGAACTGCTGACTACCTTTGTAAATAACAGCCGTGGATACATCTACACATGTTTACACACGTATGACGTAACTATATTTTAAAATGTAACTCAATACAATTGTGTTGTCATATCTACGTAAGTTAACAAACATTTAAGTGAACATGTATCTGTCAGTCCACATAAGATCACTGACGGACGGAGTTGAACGTTAATTTAGCTAATGTTACAGCGAAGAACGCTGAATTAAGAAATGATTCGATGGTTATGAAGCTATTATAGGCTCTAGCCGAACAAAATATTCCGCTTACCCACATCATGTTCGTTCATTGTAAATTTGCTTAAATTAAAGGAAAAAATTCAATGAATTTCGAACACTATGCTCTACTGTGTTTATACCGGCCATAAAAAAAGCTATGAAACTTACTCATGTCATTGCCAAGGAAAATGTAATCGATGTGAAGGTTACTTTCACGTTAGACATATTTCCCTTTTGATTGCAGCGAAACAGCAGCAGTGTCAATAGACATAGCATGAGCACTAAGGTTGTAAAGGGCCGCCACTTATGTCGTTTATTAGGCACAAAAGAAAATTTATGAATGTTATATTTGTCGCGAGGCGAACGACGACCTCGAAGAGGTCTTGCAAGATATTTGTTAATTCAGATAGCCGAACTTCAGATAGTCCGGTTACACGTTAAATCCATGTCCGCTATAGGTGTTCGCAAATTGGATAATAGAGCTTTCTTTTTATGTTAACACAAGTGTGTTAATAAAGAAATTACGCTTCGTTCCGTACTTTATCAGTGGTTATTAGTTTAAGTTCAACAACAGAAGACGAGTGGCCTCGGCAAAATATAGCCAAGTGGTCGCAGGATCTCGCATTCATTCAGAACACTCATAATAATGCATATCCGTATATACATATATATATATAATTATGGGCTTTCTATATAATCAGGCCTTTTACGCGAGAAAAAGGTGACCGCGGGCAATATGAACACAAACCGATTACATGAACTCGTCAGGTTCTAATGGCAGCAAAACCTTTGTGTTCCCTATGCTCAGTTACTCCGAAAATGATTTGAACTGACGGATTGTTTGTTACCTTTCGTGCCGACGAAATTGGGCTAGAAAGTTGAACCTGAGGATCTACGCCCATGATCAACTCCTTACATCACACAATGCTTTTTGATACACATAACCGTAAGCCGGTTGCTGAAAACGAAAATACGAAGGGGGACAGTAAACGCTGCAGTGTTAGTGGAAGTTATCATTCGTTTCTGAAATACTACGTACTTTATATGAATTTTTTTATAACACGAAACGAAAATGATTCCTCTTTCAAATTTTTTTATTTTAGAGATAAATCTCTCCTTTGCGTTTATAACCGTTAAGAATAATGAAAGAAACACAAGGGTTTGGAAACTAACATTCCGGACGTCCGCTATATTACTCATTGACTATCGTTAAATGAAGTGTTATTTGTTACATGGACATAATCTTCTCAGCCACTTATGGCCCCTTTTATTTAGTCTATACATTATTGATCGGTCCCTCGTTGATTAAATCCAGGTGTAAAGTGCTTGTTCTTGATCAACTTGGTGTGAAATGCTTGTTCTTGTTCAACTTGGTGTAAGATGCTTGCTCTTGTTCATAGATAAAACCTTAACAACAATTGAGAAGAATGCAATTATGCGGAAATAAAATATTTGAATTAATCCAAATGGCTGTGACGAGGCTACAGATTTACATGCATATCGATGTAGAAATATTTGAGCATAGCGCACATTAGATATGTAGTTATTTGTATCGAAGCAAATACGAGGGTAAGCTTAAAAGTTTACAATTTTTCCAGTGACTAAATTCCGTACTTAATGTGCGATAAGGCATTGGCAAGAAAATCTTCTAGCCCCATATTAACATCAGCCCCAATTTAACATCAATTCGCAGGCATCTCTCAACAATATTTCGTAAAAATTAAATTCTTCCACTTTTTTTGGTGCTACGAGGTTTAAAGTACTGGATTCAAGATCCGGTTAAGTCACATTTGGGGATATGCGACAAGGTGAACCTATCCTCTTTGTTTATGAATATTTATTCAAAAAACCCGCATAAGCAACTATTTATGTTATTCGCATTCAGCAATTTTTACATACGCTATTGAGTCACATTTGCAAGTTGCAAAGAACTGACTAAGTTTTCCAATCGGTATGGCAAACTTTTTATATTGTATGCCAATTCCCTCCCTACTGTAGAAGTTGACGTTTATTAGTCCTGAATGATTCGTAAATGACAATTATTTAATTTCGCTTGTGTGTTCACATACATATGTGTGTAAATACGTATGATTCTTATGAAAAATCGCAAGTTCTTTGTACTTTAATTGAACCTTTTAAAAAGTTCGCACGATAATATGCAGACATAGATACATGTAGATATTTACATGCGTCCAGCGTGAAAAGCTCTATTTGATTTAAATAAATAAATAGTTTTATGGCGTTGTGCGGGTAAAAGTGCTTAACGCATTTACTAATTATTGCCTTTTTCACGATACTTGCATTTTAAAATCATGACCTAGCACTTCCGAAAAAAATGAACTCTCTTCACTTCGATCTGTCCCGCTACTACAAATTTGAAGGAAGGAAAGTGGAGGAAGTGACGGAAAATATATATACATACCTGCTTTACTGGACGCTTCGGTGTCACCTTGTTCAGCCAAACGGTCGGTTAACAATGAATGAATAACGCCATAAGTATTAATAATGCCGAATATTACACCATTGCATATGAATGCGCTGACCATAACTGACCATGCTCGTACACCGCCATCCGGTGGCTCGTTGTCAAAGATGTTTCGACGGGGGGGCGTTTCAATGTGCACTTCTATAAACGACTCGAACGTTTTCTCTTTTCCGTTAACCGCGTGACCCAAATTATCACTTATGCAGATGGATTTTTTACTATCAAGCAGAAATTTTTCCGCTTCTTGTGATACATGACCATTACTTTCGATTTTCTCACTTAATGATCTGTTTAAGGTCATTTTCGCTTTACGATCTGTTACGGGGATTGAAAAATAACTTGAAAACAATAATTTCTTAAATGCACATCATTTTTGATTTTTATGTTCTACACCCGGAAACGAATAATTTGCCATCCATCAAACACCACAACGCACATCTGAATTTAAAATCGAAATAGTTTGACAAGATTATCGTCCTTAAATACACATAACGTTACATAAAAATATACACAAACCACAAAGGTTTTTCCCGCAGCTGAAGAAAATATACACAATTTCTCGATTTTTCAAATTTTCAACTGTTTTATTATATGCTACGCCCAGTGTGCGGATATCGGCAACCAATGCAAAAAGAAACTTAATAGTCAAGTGCGTACTGCATAGGGATCAGTGATGGCGTCCTAAATCTTGCGAAATGAATGGCACAATTAACATTAATGGTTGGCATAAAAAACGAAAATAACACCAGTCATTACAGGCCATTCCATTAAGAAAAAAAAAAACCTAAAATAAAAGTTTTAAACAGCGTCGAATTTAACCTTCCCGTTGTGTGTAATCTGGTTTATTTTTAGAAACTTGAATAAATATTTATTATTATTTTTTATATGCACGATATTTGCTGCACCCCAAAATCGAAATCGTATTTAACTCACTGAAACGAGTATAGAAAAAGTGACATTACTAATGAAATTTCTGTAACATCTTTTCAATGTTAACAAATACATGAAATAATTCCCGTTGTTTCTTGCACGGAGAGAATTTCTGTAAGGTATTTTAAGATATATATGGTTATCGTATAACCTTTTCAGTTCATAAGACGGGTGTATTAGTAAACAACGATGACCTGATAGTAAAGAAATGAATAGTTCAAGTGAACGAGGTCACGAGATTCAGGTGAGGTCAATAAATCTGAAATCCTCATATATTTTGTTATATCTTATGATGCATATAAGATACATACATGTATATTATAGGATAACGCCCACGCCATGCTCATCTAGCAGTTAGTCTCCCAATCTCAAGATTTTCTAACATCTTATTGTATAAATACATATTTGTTTGCAGGTCTTTTGCTAAATGCAGTCGACATTATTAGACGGCTAAACTAACTTTCGAGTTTATTAGAAAAGACAGCCTTACAGTCAATTTAACGTTTCAAAAAGCCGGTATAAAACGGGAGTCCTTCCTCAAGTCCTTCTTGGTGTATCGTACATCCGCACAAACTTAATGAACCCTTGTGCCATATGGAGGGCGAAGGCTATAATAATTATAATGATGCGACGTGCCCAACGACGTGTTGAGCCCAAGTGGTCCTTGCCGCTACCGCAAATACATTATCTAATATTTTTAAGTGCACATAGGATTTTATTTCCTGGGCTTATCTTCTGAATTTCTGCCTTGCGACTCAAGTGAAAAAAACCATATAACATGCAATTGGTCCTAAACTTTTATTTTGGTTTTCAAAACGTGTCACTTAATTTAAGATGTACACAACATATGTTGTTGCCGGGAATTGTGGTAATGAATGTGCGTTTGCCCATTAGTCATTTATATCACTTTCTAAAAATTTTCGAGCACGTGGTGTTTGCTCGCCGCTATCCTTAAATATTAATAAAAACTATTAAATAATTTCTCACGAATTATTCAATTTCGATAATGTAAGCAATTTCATTAAAAATAATAATTCTCCGCACACATGCAACAATCGAATTTTTAAAAAATTCTAAACTTTGCAAAACGTATTATTTTCACGATTTTCGTTCTATTTTGAATAAAGAAAAAATATAAAAATAAAAAAATATCATAATTTTACTTAGGCTTTATAACAATTTATTTCGTATATTTCAATTTTAAAATTTTTCTCAATATTTCACATTATTCCGCACAAGCTCTGGCGATAAGGAATTTACACGTTTTTATGAAAAAAATAACTGAAAAAAATTTAGAAATTGTTTAGATTTATATTAACGCTGCTCTCTATTTCTTTCCCTCTTTTCTCAGACACGAGTGACACGAGTAATCAAAAAATTTCTCTCAGAGCAAACACAATTGCAATAACAGCCCAAATCCCCTAGTCCTTCTCAGAAAATTGCATGTTAAATTTAAGCGCACCTAATATTGCGTGAACAATCGCTTTAAAATGAAAAGAAATAGTCAAAATTATGCTAATATTCTATATATATTTGACAAAAACGTCTATTTGTTTAAATAAAAAAGAAAAGAAAAACTCCAGTTTCACTTCAATATTCCAAGAAAGTGAAATTTTTGTTTTAAGTTCTTAAGCAAAGAGCACCAAAAACAATTGGCAAATATTTTATTCCATGAGAGGCAGAAAATTTGCTCTCAAACAAACGTTGTTGTTATGTAGCCATACACACGCATTGCATGCATTCGTATGTAAAAACGCATGCGAAAAACATAAACAAACTTGTGCGGAGCGCGAAAATATTTTTGTTATTCGGGCCTCTCATTCACGCGTGGTGATAAAATTTTCAAGGGCAAAGTTCGCACACGTTGGTTACACAAGTTCGATATGATAATTTTAAGATGATGCGAACGAAGTGAATTAAAGGTGATAACAACTTTTGCACACTCTCTACACCCACACAAAAATGCCGATTCTTTTTTCTTTGAAAACGCATCCCACACATACACCCACTCACGTTATTTTTACGTTTTATTTAACGTATTTTATTTCTATTACATATTAAGATATATTAAGATAGATATAGATATTTAAACCCTTTAAGTTTTGATTTGTATCTAAAATCTATTTGTTATTCGGAATGTTATCACTTTTTCTTAGAGCTGAAAAGTTACTGTCAATAATTGATGCCATTGCAGTCGCGTCTCCAAGCTATAATTTCTATTTGAAAATTACTTTAATGGTTACTTTAAACGATAAAAGACATCCTTTCGCCAATAAGTTATAGCCATTCAACTTTTGTTTTCAAAAATGCTCTCTCAAAGCTCCAAAATTCCAAATTTTTTGTATTTGCTCGAGTAATTAGCCGCATGTTGAAGCTTCCAAGCTTTTGTTGACTAAGAGTATTGAAATAAATAAACATTGAGAATTTCTCAGGACAATCATACGCATCTTCCATGCTAATATAAATGCGGTCTTATAAGATCGTGTTTTGTCTCACTTGTTTAAGTTATAACGGAAAAGTTGTTCTTACTTGTTTTTTATTTTCTGTTTCTTTATGGCTCCAATCCCTCACTAGCTTGTTCAGTCTTGAACTCCATTTGACTACAGATTTGAACTCCATCCGAAGAGATGTTATTCAGTACCCTACAACACTAATTGCCTCTTTATGGTTCCAACCTGTCACTAATTTTTGCAGTCTTTTTACGCAGAGGTTTTATTCAGTAAACTATAGCAGTAATTACCTCTTCGGCAAAAACTAAAGCATTTTACAATCTTATTATAACGTGGGCCTTTGTCTTACATGATTTTGTAATGTTTTTACACGTGGGACTAACTCTGCTCAAAAATTGATTAAGATTTATATAAAAATAAATACAAAGCTCCTTTAAAGTGGTACCAAATACCACAATTTCCACATCAAAAATTCAATGGCGATATGTAGAATTTTATGAAATTCTAATTGAGATGTACATCTTATAATAAGCTCGACGTTACACAATACGTACCCAACGTATGACCCACTTAAACGTAAACGATCCATGCAAAAGATCATTGCAATTAACTTCAATTAAATTCTTTACACACGAGAGTAACGTATTTTGGATGATATATAAGCGACAACAACGACGCCGCAACATCATTTTACGAATAGAAAAATCTCCATTTATTCAAATTTATCAATTCAAACTCCAATCAAACAAATTAGCGGATGCCAGCACTTGAAAATGTATAAATGCGTTACATTTTCATTCAATTGCAATTGTTGTGACACACATGAATCACATGTCCAATCAGTGAAAGTGAATCTTCTTAAAAATGGATCTAAGACCAATAGAACTTGTGTAGGAACACACTAAACACTAAAACATATCCAATAAACTTACAAACTCTACTCTCATTATCGCGAAATATTACAAAATTGACATATAAAAGTACGAGAGGAAATCTTCAATACTTCAGTAAATTTGCTTCTAATTTGCTAATAAAATCGATGCCCGCCAATCTATAACAACAACAAATTTTACACTATAATTTTATAAATATGTTTTAATTCACTAAACAAATTTTACACTATAACTTTATAAAAATCAATCAATCGCATTAGGAAAGGAAATTTAGGATTCAAGAAAGTAATAAATTTTATAAACATAATATGCTTAAATTTTGGCGACTTGAGAGAGTAATTAAATGAGCGAGCCTGAGAAAAGCACTTGTTGCATTGGTATGCATACTACGAATTTGGCGACTTGGGAGAGTAATTAAATGAGCAAGTTTTTAACATAAAGAGTCAGACCTCATCATAATGCAAACTCTAGCGAAAAGTTTTCTATATACATGTGAATAAGCAGACATTCTCTACTTTAACTACATTTCTATACAATAATGCTTTTCAGATAAAACATAAGAGATATTTTTGGCGAGCAGCAATATGATATTTTTTAGGAAAAATAGAAGTACATTGGAGTTAACTTTAAACTTAAAGGCCTTTACAGGTTTAATGTCTAATCGATCAAAAATTGAAAGTTGCAATAAATTTCGGGAGAGGATTGTATAATATGAGAAATGAGAATAAAAAGTAAACAATTTACAAAGGGAAAAATAAAAAATGTGTAAAAGCCTGTGCCAAAAATTAGGATAAAATACAACGTGCCCATGATATAGTTGTAATATAATAGAAGAATAGGTTTTACAAATTGCTTTCCATTCCGTTTTTTGCATTTAATCGCTTTTTTGGACATTTGAGTCCATTTGAGTATTTAAAATGTGGATCATTTCAATGATGCTTTCAAAAGGTATAATTTAATCGGCGTTAAAACTAAAAATTTATTACATTTTATACAACCCTATATATAATTTGAAAGAAAGTGTAATGAAACAAATACAAGCAAAAGTAAACAGGAGCATAATCATGTGTAAAACATTTTTTGTTCCTTAAAGCTATTTAGAAAATTCAGCAAAAAACGAAAACTAAAAGTAATCTTCAGCTAATCACGTAGCCTTTTGCAGTTATATTCAACTACTTGGCAAAAAAAAAGTTTTTCATTCACTATATTTTTAGCAAAAACTTTCAAATTGGATGAGTCCCCCAGTCCGTGGAAATAGAAGCGTCTTGTATGAACACACGCATATCAATTAAAAGGAAAAAAGCACAAGGAGCAATAAAGACAATTTATTTTAAATAAAAAAATTATTTATCTAAATTATAAATATTTTGCGCTAATTTGAATTTCTTTACGGATTGAAATTTTGGTTTACACTACGTACTATTTTATAAGCAATGGAAATGAGCAGTATAGGCAATTTATGTCCAATTTTAAATGTATTTCTAAAATCCAAACAATTAAAGCAATCTTTTCGCTTTGTTTTTCTGCTGTTGTTTACATTTTATGTTTGATGTTTGATATGTTTAGCTTGGCTTATTAAAGCACACGTTTTTGTTTATATATCAATTTCCTTATCTTTGCCAATAAAATAATATAGTAATGTCAGTACTCATTATGTTTACTACTTGGAACTTCTTTACCCGGAAAATAGAATAACGTGTAACTCTGTGGAAGCCCTTATTATTAATAGTCAGATCGATCGCATATACGGTGATCTTAGCCCGATACATGGCAACAATGGTAAACATTTCTTCTTCTGTTATTCAGCAGATTAACATTAAAGTAGTAAACATTTGTTTTTTGCCTTCTTAACTTCATTTAAAAACAATGGCAAGCGGAAGTCAAGCCGACCAAAGTAAAAAAATAAATAGCAATTCATTACAACCGCCTCCTCCAGCTGGATTGAAGTGCTTGATTGATATGCTACATAGAATTTATCCGGATCAGCCAAACCCATTGCAAGTTACCACTCTTCTTAAATATTGGCTTGGAGGTCAGGATCCGCTAGATTACATCTCCATGTATAACAATGCTGGAGATAAGGAACGAGATGTTCCAGCGCACTGGCATTACGTTAGTTTTGGATTAAGTGATTTGCATGGCGATGGCCGAGTGCACAGTTTGAATAATGATAATGCCGAAATCAGCAGTCGCTCTGGAATGGGATTTGAGTTAACATTTCGCTTGCAAAAAAGTCGAGACGAATTGATGGAAGAACAAAATCATCCAGAAAAAGTGGTAAGACCGCCAACATGGCCCGCAAATCTTTTGCAGAGCATAGCCCGTTATTGCTTTCAAACCGGTAATGGGTTGTGTTTTGGCGATAATATCCCCTGGCGCAGAAGCCTAGACGGCAAAAGCAATTCGCGGCTACAAAATATTTTGATCGCTCAAGACGCTCAATTAGGTACGTTAGATGGTCCCTTCGGTATGGTAGACTTTTGTCAAATTGTCGGAGTTACGGACATGGAATTAGAACAGGCATCACGATGGAACGGTCGAGGAGTCTTGAATTATTTAAGACAAGATGTACAAACTGGAGGTGAATGGTTGATCACAAATATGCAAAGACACTTAAGCCTTTTTGAATTGTTTCCCGAGCGTTTGATATCGCTTCAGGACGATCTTGAGAAACAGGGATCTGATTTGGCTGGGGTGAACGCTGAATTCACTTTCCGAGAAATCACAAATTCATCACAGGCATGTAAAGAAATTAAAAAGGAAATTGATTCGCAAAGTCTCAACGCTCAATGTATGTCTGACGAAAATAATCATAGCATGCAGGATTCTAAAACTAAACAACAGGATGAAACGCCATTTCCTGCGTCAATGTCTATAAGCAGCAATTCGTTGCATAAGTCATGCCCGTTAGACTATCAACCCCATACTCCCGAATCTATATCGCTCGATGGCATTGAAATTACATTAGCTCCTTATGCCGCAAAATATCTTATGCTTGCTATTAAAGATCGATTACGGCATGGACGTCACTTCACTTTTAAAGCACAGCATCTTGCGCTAACATTTGTGGCTGAGTCTGTTACTGGTTCATCAGTATGTAAATCTGCACCTTACAGTGTTATTGGATATTGGACACAGGTTCTAATACCGGACGATTTAGTTCCACGGATGATAAAAGATTTTCAAGATGCCAACCTGGAAATCGGCGTAGAAAATGAGCAACGCTTAGAGTTTAGATGGCCAGACAAATGTTTGAGTCTAATAGTTGACCAACCCCGTTTTCCGGCAATGCCTGAACCTACAATAATGTAAACAAAGTTTTTAATGATTGCTAAACTTTTTTTATTTCTCGATGTATTTTTTACTATATTTTACTCATTTAAGTATATATATAATAAGAAGCTTTTTTCGTCAATTCAATTTTTAATTAATCCATCTAGGCTAAACGACTTCAAAGATCTTTTAAAAGCCTAAAAAAAATGATTTATAAGTATTATTGTTATTTAATAAACTAAAAAAAAAAAAAATCTAAAAATCACACAAAATGTAACAAGCAAAGAAATATATATGGATAATGGAAGTATCGGAATCGTTTTTTATATGAGATAAAGAAAAAAGCTGTGACGTATTTCAATATCCTTTCAGGTTTTGTTTTTAACTTAAAAAGCTAGGTAGACCGTCAGGAAGTGTAGGTGAAGAATGGTGAATCCAAATGTCCAGACTCCCCGAATACGGAATACTGTCTGCCCGTATTAATTAATTATTAATGTAAAAAACTTATACGTTCCAATAAGGAGCTTATAAGGGGATGCTTAAGGTTTTCCATATTACTTTTTTTTATTTTTTTTAACTTGCACCAAATGAGACGGACCGATCGAAATCATTATCTACTGCCACCGTCTTAAAACTGAATAGTTTTCTATGAGTTGATCACAACTGCGTGACAATCGTAATACTTTTCGAAAAACAATTCAACTACCTGGCAAAAAGAGGTAATAACAAGTTCCTGTGCTAGAGTCACTACACCAAACCGATATAATTAACTTTTAATATTATTATATTACATTTATAGGCAAAACCAAAAAAAAAAACTTTTTAGGCACGCCAAAACAAAGCAGCGTTTTGAGTCATAATAAAGAAACAGGTGGCATCTCTGCTTTCCTAGATTTTTTGATTGTTCTTTTGTTATTTCCTTTATCCAATTAAAATTTCCATCCACACTTCTGGTGCTTAGTAAAAAGAAAAATACTCTGGCCACCTCATCTTCTCATTATGGAAAAGGGTTCAACATTTTGCTCATTAGAAAAGTAACAAGAGAGAATTTGTAAAAATTTGCCAATAGTACAACATTTGTGTGTTAAAAGTAATTTATTAAAAGAAAACTACACAACTATGGAACCTTACAATCAACCCGTAGTTATTGATAATGTAAGTAAAAGATCAACTTGAAAAAAATCGATGAGAAATCATTTCCAAATAAGACAAGAGTAATGATGGGAGTGACATCACTTGTATTTGTTGTTTGGCTGGCTCACCCTGGGTTAGTAATCCAAAGACAATGCACATTTTTAAAACAATTTGTATATTAAATATTTAGATTCTTAAAACCTCCGGCCAAGATTTCCCAAATAATATTTAAAAAAAAAATTTCACGATTAGATTTGCTTAACGTTTATACTTGATGCACGACGTGACATCGTAAAGCCCACCCAATTTTATGCCTTCATCTAAATTTAACTCACGTCCGTATTCAATAGGGTATACTACAGGTTGACGTTCCCGAACCCATTCAGTTGGTTTCATAAACAATTGGATGCATTTATCTGTGGGCCGATGACCGCATTTGCCATAGTGCTTCTTAAAGGCGATTGGAAGGTGCAATTGATAATAGGGGTCTCGGTAATAATCACGAAAGTTTTGACAGTCAATATAGAAACGATCGATTTCGTCAAGGCGAGCATAGTCCACCACAGCAAGACCAATTCGTGGCGCGAAATTCATGATCGCTTTTCGTTGGTTTTGTGAACTGCGTGCCACCACTAGCATATCCACCTCTGGTGTAATAACTGTTTTCATTTTTAAGCTTTTTCTTCCAACAATTAGTTTACAAAATAGTTTACAAAATAATTTCCGTATATTTTTTCTTCCGACCAAACACGTTGAATATGATTTTTTGATTTTTACGTACAGACGTACATATGTATATGTATATAATAACTTAAATTTCTAGGGTTCTGGTATGATTAAAGCTGGCTTTGCAGGTGAGAACATTCCAAAGTGCAGGTTTCCAAATTAGTAAGTGTAATTTCACTCATTGATTTACTACCCAGCAAGTCCTTAAAATGTAGTTAACCATTTTGTGTTTTAGTGTTGGACGTCCAAAGCATGTTCGTGTTATGGCCGGTGCTTTAGAGGGTGATTTATTTGTTGGCCCAAAAGCTGAAGAACATCGCGGTCTGCTGAGTATTCGGTATCCAATGGAACACGGTATTGTCACTGATTGGAATGATATGGAGCATATATGGGGTTACATTTATAGCAAAGTAATTTTTTTCGTCAGTTATGACTAAAGAATGAAGAAAAATTGTATTCGTGTATATTTTAGGAACAATTATCTACATGCACTGATGAACATCCGGTATTACTTACAGAAGCTCCTCTAAACCCTCGCAGGAACCGTGAAAAAGCTGCGGAATTCTTTTTTGAAGGTATTAATGCGCCTGCACTATTTGTTTCTATGCAAGCGGTTTTGAGCCTGTAAGTGTGTTTAAAGACATTAAAGTATTACTAATCTACAACGGTAACGTTGCAGATATGCGACCGGGCGTGTAACAGGTGTTGTGCTAGATTCGGGTGACGGTGTCACGCATGCAGTTCCAATATATGAAGGATTCGCTATGCCACACAGTATAATGCGTGTTGACATCGCCGGTCGTGACGTGTCACGTTATCTCAAAACTCTGATACGTAAAGAAGGCTTTAATTTCCGTACAACGGCGGAATTTGAAATTGTTCGCTCAATCAAAGAAAAAGTATGCTACTTAGCTACCAATCCTCATAAAGAAGAAACAGTAGAGACAGAAAAATTTGCTTATACCCTGCCTGATGGCAAATTATTGGAAGTAAGTGTACAAATTTTGTTTTTTGTTTTAATTCAGTTTTGGATCCCCCAGCACGGGGTATGAATATATATTCATTTCCGTTGAAATACCCACAAAGCCATATTATTCATATTGTGCATTATCGTGAAATTCTAAACTTATTTAAGTGTTTGTCTACCGATTGGTGAAAATTGGCCAGTATTAAGACATAAAGTTGACATTTAGAATAATTTTATGCTTCCATTTCACAAGACAGGCATAAAATCCGTTTGTTTATAAGCGTGTTTACATAAGTTTAATAATTAATGCGGAAAGTGAAGTTGACCGCAGGCTATGATTGCTATAAATTTGCGAAATTCATTGGAAACTAGTAGTGTTTTTTTAATTGATATTTGTACAACTGTTTTCAGATAGGTCAAGCCCGATTTAGAGCACCCGAAGTGCTATTTCGACCCGATTTGTTGGGAGAAGAATGTGAAGGAATTCATGACGTATTGATGTACGCCATTGAAAAGTCTGACATGGATCTCAGAAAGATGTTGTATCAAAACATTGTATTATCCGGTGGTTCTACGCTCTTCAAAGGCTTCGGTGATCGTTTGTTATCCGAGTTGCGGAAACACTCCGCTAAGGATCTTAAAATCAGGGTAAGTTCAACTAGCTGGTCCGTTCTGTTAAGGCAAAATTTGTGCTTTTACTTTACTTTTGTTTGCAGATTGCCGCTCCTCAAGAGCGACTCTACTCCACTTGGATGGGCGGTTCGATATTGGCTTCGTTGGATACCTTTAAAAAAATGTGGATTTCTAAACGCGAGTACGAAGAAGAAGGTCAACGGGCCGTGCACAAAAAGACTTTTTAGATATTCTATTGTTTTTTTTTTTTAACTTCTATAGGAAAAGTCGTACTTTATAATTTTTTATTTTCTTTAAGAAATATGCGCAATTTTTCTTCATAACTTAGACGTATTTGAAAGAATACAAGCCAAGAAAATTCTATAAACTAAATCATCAAATACTTGAAGAGAAAACTTATTAGAAACACTAAGGAAAAAAACGCTGATTTCAAAATATCAGCCCCCGCTTAATTACTCACATTAGCTTGCATTTCCTTGAAAGCTTGTAAAATGACATTTAAAAAAAAAAGAAAAAAAACTAGAAATGCTAACTTAGAAGTATACGCGAACTCTCTCTTCCCTCAATTGCTGTGGTATAAAATATAAAATAATCGTCTATCGTCATTAGAGGCAATGTTTTACTATGTAGCCTATTTTCATAATATAAAGTTTTCAAGTTTAATTAAGTATTACAATAACGCGTATATTTCATGGTGCAGAATATTTTCCCTTTTTTAATAATTTTGGTTTTTTTTCTTTTTTTTACAATGAATCTATTTATTAATTTTGTATTATTTAAAAATAAAAGCAGAGATGAAAATTCGAGAAAGTATACGCATGCTTACAACATTTTGTAATTATGAAAAACACGCAAGATTTGATAATGCTCTCATCAACTTAGACTGAACATAAAAACTCAAGAAATAAAAAGTCAAAGTTTGATTGTTTCTTTTGTTCCAAACTCATCTTTTCGATTCGTTGTCTCGCTAATATTTAAGCAAAAAAAAGGTAAGAACGCTGTATTCATTCTAGTCGAATCGTGAACACCCATTATCTCAATAAAATGTATACAAATTGTAAGCTATTCACATTTTAATTGTGCCCCTGTTAGTCGGCATATTGGTATTACGTTTAAATCAAGATTATAGTCAGTAGACAATGGGGGCAGGTGTTAGAGTATTACAAGTTTACTCCTTCCTGGTCGAAAAAGTCATTTTCTGTAAGTAAATCGTGCTCGCTCGATCTATGAGGTTCCACTGAGTAACCAAAGTCGCGTGTCCGTCGAGAATATGCACACTTTGTAGACTCTCTGCAGTGTACTTCCGGGTGTTGCAAAGGAAATGACGATAATGGATTGCAAAATGAATAAGAAATATCTTCATCTATTCACTCTTTTGCATGCATATGCACGAGCTTCGCGCCAAGTAAACAAAACGCTGCCGAACCGCGGAACTTGTTTTTCAGTTAGTTTTTATTTTGTTGTTAAATCGTTAGGTTGTATCCATAACAGCGACAAAGTTGTCATAGAGATAAAAATCCCATACGTTGTATTATATATTTTTTCGTACTCTCGAGTTGAGTATGTTTAAGTGAATAGAATTGAAAAAACGTATGAATTATATTTTTTTGAAAAAAAATTTGTCTTCATAATGGCGCAAATTATGGCAGGCGTTAATAACATGTTAAATAATGAAACCGAAGTAAGTGTGAGTGCAAGTCATTATGAAGTGAAATGAGTGAATTTGAAATCATGAAACGTCGACAAAAAAGACACAATTTTTGAAGCTATTACTCATCTACTACATTGGCTTCTTTTGTTATTATTAATACATACATCATCATAGGTTTTTTCGTTTCGCGCCGACTTAACTTGGTTTGGTTTGGAACATAATATTTTGATATAATGCTACAATCCCATAACCTTGCCACGAGCGCAATAGTAGATAGGCACTGAAATGTGTTCATTCGATACAAAAAAGCTTTTCAATAATATACAATAACAGAGGGATTTCTTCAATTATACATAACTTTCCAGATATAACTTTACCTCTTATTGCGTATTTTGAAGGTCGAAATAAAAATGAATTCGATTTTTGAATGTTTACTTTCGATTTCAAGATAATATACGGCAGTAATACAATTCTAAAAAGAGAGAAATTTCGAGCACCCCTAAGATTGATTGATTGATTATTTAACCGAGAAATTTATATGCACGCTCTATACGTGAATTGTTATACTCCTGTACGTACATGTTTTCTTCATGAAATTAAGTGCAAATATCTGCACATTAAAGTTTGTGTATAGATGCGCTCCTGTGTGTATGTTAATTACAATTAATTGCTATTCGGCGTTCTTTGTTATTGTATTCGAAGTATAAGCATAGCGGTGTGAAAACTTTGCTTAGCTATATGTAACACGCACTTCATAACCGATTTATGTCGCTCTACATACATCAACTGTTAAGTTTATATATAACGTAAAAATATACGAAAAGAACCTTTGATTATGAATGACACAATGGAAAAGTTCCAACTTCAAAGGTATGTTAGGAAAGAAAATAAAGAGAAAACTTACGAAAAAATCGACAGTAGTACTCTGCTACGACTACTTGCATGTTAGTTCTAAATTCATTCCACCTCCATATCCAATCAACGTCGGTAGCATCAAGATCAAGACATTCGCAAGATTCCGACTTGGATATATCACATTGCAACACACCAATGGATCCTTAAGAAAACCACTCGACGGATTTGCGATTATGAGCAAAACCTTACGGCCAAACATATATTTTCTGAGTGTCAAACTCTTCCTAATATTCAAAGATTAGTTTCTGAAAAATTTAACTCTATGGATATCTTGAAAACACCTGGAGCACTTAATGTCAACAAAATACTTGACTTTATTAAAGCTACCTTAAAAAATCAGAGACTATCGTCTTAGTTGCTAGCGCTCATCCTACCTTTAGCGCCAGAATATGTTTCTTCGGTCTAAATAATTTGTAATAATAATAAAAATTCACTGAGTGCATAAATCCTTCATATATTCAATCATAATTTCCCAAAGCCTTTATTTACTTACTTATCAACACACATGGATGTCATTAGTAACCAAGGCTTTGGTATTAATTAACATTAAAGTTTCAACCGCTTTGGATAATATTTGAGCGCACCGCTCCCCCTATTTTATTTTTAGCTTAATTAGCGACTATTAAGAACGAAGATTTCTTACTGTATAGCTAGTGACGATACGAAAAAAGGCTGACGTTCATATGCACTCTGAACCATATAACAAGTTAACATGTCGACTTTACTGATAAGTTTTGCTTGTATGTGAAGAGCAATAATTACTCCTGTAATATTTTCAGTCTTTTTAAAGCAATCGATTTCTTTATTAACTATTATTGATTATTGGCATAGATATACATTTAGGTCAATATCTATATATTTAGGTGAATATCTTTGTAGAATATTAAGTTACAAGAAATCCACATTTATTAAACATTTTGTGTCGCTTCTTCAGTGAACGTACCTAGCTTCTCAAGGTCACTGATATGAGCAATTCTTCGCACACCTCGCCTTGTATTCTTTAAAAATCGATGCAAATTACTGTCTTTTTATCACATACATATGTTTCTATTGTCGTCTATTACATATAAAAGTACAGATAGGTTGTGGACAGAACAATGAAATACGAAAATTATTATAAAGAGTACAAGATTTAGGAGAGACGCCCATGTCGAGAGCTAGATGAATTGGTATTAAATATGTTAATATTGGGCAAAGGTCGACCACGTCCGAAACTATATAGGGATACAGCATCGGTATCCTGATCCGTTTTCCGATTGGAAGGTTTATTAAAATTTGAATCGGCCGGAGGAGACGGTTCAGGGCGGAACGATCGGCTTGCCCATGGATTAAGCTCGGGTCTAACGTCTTCTGTCAAAACAGAATAATATTCGCCGAGGTAATCTTTTTTAGAAGAGGGAGCTTCAGAGTCTTGGTCGGCTAAGAGTGGTATTTTTTTACGAGCCCCCGTTGGGAAATTATCATCCCAACATTTTTTGGTGTCATTAGGAAAGGAAACTGTAGTTTCGTGATCGTCGTAGTGAAGTTTTGAATCCGCGTTTTCGTAGGAAGACTTGCTGGTCGTCGCTAATGAAACGAGGGATTTAGTATCACCGCATCCTGTCGATGCAATAGCTTCTAAGTTGGTTTTTTGCGGTACATGCCGCCCCGGTATTAGCGATACAGCAATATCTTTACACATATAGTCTGAAAACATGTATCCCCATCTTGTAACTAAAGATTGAGTACAATATTTTCCCCTGTCTTTATCCTCGTGGAACTGACAGGCAATGCCAATTTGATATTCGAAGTAATCCCTTTCGAAATACGCGTCTGTTATGTGAAAAGTTTTTGGCTTTTCCAACTCCCCTTGGTCACATGTCGCCTCTTTCATCACATAAAACAGGTATTGTATAGAATAAATATTTAAACTTGCGTTCTTCGCGCCTACGTCGGATTTTAGAAAGTTTAACACCGAATTCACGATGTGTATACATTCCCGCGACGTGTACAAGGAGGGATAGTCATCGTTGGAGCTTAAGAATTTCAACACCGCATTATAAATATTGCCCAAATTTCTGTCACCCATAGCGTTCGGCGGCAAAGGTAAACCATGGGTTGTGTCCGCATGTTGTTGAGCTTCAAGTTGATGGCCGTACATTTTAACACCGGGGTTTATAAAGGTATGGAACGTGCGGATAACTCCTTGCTTCAAAGAATATTCACAGATTGATAATTCAGCGGGAATATAAATTCCGCCATCCAAGGTTTTGCTGAAGTAGTTAACCGCAATAAAAAAATACACTTTATGCTCCAATTCACCATTTTTTTTGCTACTGCGAACCGTTTGCTCAATTGTACGCTTGATTTGTTTCTGCTCTTTTTCCTGTTCCAATTTTTGTCTCTGAATTTCAGATATTGGCGTACCAACACAAGTCAATTTTTCACGACACTTTCGCATCCTCAATTTTTCTGCTTTGGCTCTCTCGTTATAAGGCCCCCTTTCTTGGACATTCATATTTTTCCATATATTGCCCGCTTCGGTAGTGGCCTGAGAAATACTTAACTGTTTCCCATATTTTGCTTTCCATTCCATCGTGAACATCATAAATGCGTTGGGGCACGGTTTTTTTGACGCCATTTTGTTTTTAAAAAAAGAAACACTAATTTGCTCGCGAGCCTTTCAAATTCGAGCGATTCGTATTGTCAGGGTAGCCCACCAACTGCGTTTGAACTGACACAATCAAATGGGAATTTGACATATATTGGCAGACATGGTAGCTTTAAAGAGGATTTATTATAGTAGAGTTGCGTGTGGTTTGGATGGTTAATATACCAAAATATGTTTAGTGCGGATTATTTATGTAATGTCTTTGTACACATCACCGAAAGAGAGAGAGTATTTTGTCAAAACGTTTGCAACGGCCAGAAGGAAGCTTCAGAGACGCTATAAATTAGATACATATACTTGATTAGCATGAAATCCGAATTGATGTAAGCACGTCCGTCCCGTGTGCGCAATGTCCTCTTAACATACTTCTGGCCACTAAAATCGACAGACGGCAGCCCGCCTCTCCATCCTTCTGTCTGCCCAACTGTGTAGTATCTGCGGCCAACATTTTCTCATTAGCAAAAATGAAAATACCGCCTACAAATTTGAACTGGAAAGAATTTGAAAACGACCCAAACAGATCAAAGGAAGAAGTAGCCGCTCGCATCCAATAAGTCCCCAGTATAATTTTTTTTACATCTTCAAAATAATTTACCGAAGGAATCCCAAAACATGCAACTGTATCCGATACTTTTTCAATGTTAGGATCAAGCTAGTAAATGAGCTTCTGGGACATGACAAAACTCTACTGATAGCATCAGGGAAGCCAATCCCTTACATCCTGCAAAGACTCTTTAACAATGTATGATGTGGAAGCATGAATAGGAAAAATAAATCTATTTCGAAAAACTCTCGAGAAGGTAATCTCATTGCATATATTAATGACTTATGACTATCGTTTCGTAGATAATATGGGCTATATATAAAGTTTAATGTCTTACATATAAGGTGTAACTTTTGAAGAGATGCAGTGTTTAAGCTGAAAAGTATTGGACTGAGAAAAAAACTTTGTGGCAGATCATTGAAAGCTTTAACAGAATCACGACCGAGACATGTAGGACGGAAGTCTTTATAATCCGGTTTCTTTTTGGTATGGGAAAAACTTTATTATTCTCCAACGTAGCTCAGTAATAGAGGTTAGAAGACTTTGGTTAAAAGCAAGTCGCCATGATGAATTTTTGTTTGGCAACGCACTGATCTATTTTATCTAAGATATTTTTTCTAAGGCCTTAAGATTTTGTTTATTTGACAGCCTCTTTTCATTCCCACAAGGCTTTAGTATGGGCTTCCAGATTTTCAAATGAAGAACACGCGGCGTCTTTTTTCATTGCAATGCTAAGAAGGAAATGCAATGGAAAAGTTGTCTAAAAATAAGTTTCCATCAGAATTTTGGACTCGACGACGTGGGTAGCTTTAGAAATTTCATATGAAAATACATATCTTATTCCAGCAGAATTTTCTAATGCTTAACGTTGAAATTTTCCAGAATTTAACTTTGAAATAATATGTTTTTGGCAAGAAATTTGAATCGGAGAATATTATTAGGTTGAATTTTCAAAGTTATTGGCTTATGATGTGGGCGACTAGGAAAAATGCCAGCGATAGTTCATCCGATGGGACTGTTTATGTTGGCGAACGTGAGATCAACCATTGAACTTCTTGTTCAAGTTGTTGAAAATGTCAACCTCGCCTTGAGGCACCTAATGTGAGGTTTGCTCGATATTCTTTTTCTAAGCGAATCAAAATGATTTCTACAACGCCAGCACCTCATTATCTAGATGTGTTACCTTCTCATTGCTAATTTGTTTCGTCCTCTGCAAAATTTTGTAAGCGGTAAAATAAAAGCTTTGTGAACGTAGGACCATGCTACTGCCAAAAAGATGACAAAAGATGTTGGACAGGAATGAACAATATATAATTCAATAAAATATTTATGCACGGTAGGAAAATTGTCTTTCATTTTCGCAAAAAATGAAATTACTTTCCGAACGACTTGATATAAACTTAATATGTTAAAATTAATTTTATATAGATTTTTGAGGCTTGTCCATCCAAGACACAACATTGCACCCTTCGCACTTTCAATGTTCTCATTTTTTCAGATGAAATCCATGGACGCTAACAGATATGCTACGAAGAAGACGATTGCCCAGGGCATGTTAGATATTGCTTTATTAACGGCCAATGCATCCCAATTAAAATACATTCTTCAAGTTGGCGAACAACATCAATTCTATAAAGTAATGTTGATTCTGATCAGTCTATCAATCGTGTTGCAGGTAATTTCGCAATAATATGTATATAAAACAATAATCTTTTGTTTTTTTTTTTTTTTCAAAATTTGTGAAATGTGTGTATGTATTGGTGTGTGCAATGCATTACAATGTGTACGTGCGTGTATGCATAGATCCTTTCTGGCATTCTAAGTCTATCACTGAGTCTGATGCGCGATCGTCGTATGCATAAGCCAGAATTTCATCAATCCGCAAATGTTATTAATCATATACGTACAGGTTTTGCCTTTTTCGTAACCATGCTCAATCTTTTCATTTCGGCCTTTGATTCGCGATTGCCAGCACCGCAAGGAGACTTTTTAAGTGATCTTAATTAGAGCAAATTAAATCAAGTCCGCAACGTACATATAAGCGATAAGAAGAAAATTTACTTTGCAATTCATCACAATTTATTTATTTCCTGCAGCTTTTGGTCGGCATATTATTCGTCATCATCGGAAGTCTTAACATCAATCGGAAAAAGGATCAAACTGCGGCCGTGATTTTGAATGATGTAATTTTGGTGGTCGTATTCGTAATATCTACAATAAATGTTATAATATCCGGTTTTGGCATCGAATATTCATCCCAACCACTCCGAAGGATAATGGATTCCACATAAATGGCAATTAATTCCGCGAGCTATATCGACTTTTGGATCAACACAGGAAAGAACCTTAAGGCTTTCGAAATCGTTTAGGATTTTTTACACAATACAAATTTTAATTTAATATTAAGATCATTCACCCAATAAATAATAAAATAGTTGTCAAATATAATCAGAAACAATTAAGCGTAAAATTAAAGAAAATTTAAAGAAGTTTCCTTTATAGGTTATCATTGGAGTGTTATTGATCATAACATATTTCGTGGGCATACATAGAAACAAAACCGAACGTTCCATAGCCGAAAGCCTAAATCATGTCGTTAATGGATTGGTATTTCTCTCGGTTTTCTGTGATATAGTGAAAATGAATTTTGGCTTAGATCCTGCAGTACATTAATTCAAGGATGCTGGTGAGGTCGCTTTACGAAGTAATTAAATGATTGTAATTTTAATGATATTTTTTGTTATGAGCTTCTAATGGCATGTAAATAAGGTTAACTTAAAAATAGTCGGAAAGTATTATTCGTCCCGAATGCGAGCTGCGAAAACTTTATTAAATTTTTTTTAAATAGTAGCATAAATAAAATGCTATAACATAAATAAACGGGTTAATATGTATCTATGAGATTATATCTATCAATATGGATCGCAACAAAAAAAAGTCCTAGTTTTGGACTTCCAATGGAGTAATTATTTTCATACCTTAAATTAAGGGTTAAAATTTCGGGCTTTTAAGGAAGCATGTTCTTAATTGAAACGTAAGTAAACTTGAGTGCGCAAAATTAGCTGACAAACCCAATCCTCCTCCTCTCTCTCTTTCTAGCAATAAAATAACAAATAAACAACTAACTCAATCTAATTCAGAATAATTCAACACCGCAAGTAGAAACACTGTCAAATGAAAATACACAAAAAACAAGAACGAAAATATATTCGGTCGTCACCGAATCCTTTGTACTCATCACCGTTATCCTAAAAAACACTAAAAAAAGGGAAGAAAACAAATTTTCATATTCTATAATGTTTGGGGGGCGTGGCTGATCTTTTCCATTTTTTTACAGGTACTACAGCATTGCCCATGCAATGTACGTTCAAATGTTCATAGATTCATCCGCCTTGGTTTGTGAAAAATCAAAAAAAAAATTTTTTTATACCTTCAAAACTAAGTGACTTGCAAAAACATATTCCATATATTCCGTGAATACAGTTCAAAAAATTAGTCCGTTTCGGTTCGCTTACACATGCCCAATTAACGACAAAACTTTAATTGCCGCTGAGAGCCATTGTTTGACTGAATATGGAATTCCTAATGACCGTCTGGACTTTTTAACTATATTCTAATTATTTTCAAATTGCTTCGTTCTCCGAAAAAGAGTACCTTCTTGCACGCCTCAGCCTTCCCATTGATGTAGCCGCATCCATATAATCGGTCCGCTGACCGAGAATATTTTGTGTCTTGGTTAGTGTACACTTCATCGTGTACCCTTCATCCTACAAAGGGCCGCCTCCGCCGATCTTGACGGCCCCTCGTCGTAAATATTAGAAGAAGCATTATCAGGGCTTTGAATACTAACCGGCGTCTGTTCCCCGGTCATTTCCTATATTAGTTTCATTTGCGTCGTCTGTTCTCCCGTCATTTCCTCTATTATTCCCTCTATTAGTTCTTCCGTGCACTCGTGTTCGTCTATCTGCGACGACTCCGTCTCGTCGAAGCCTAGAAGATCGTCCGTTTCTTTTTCCATTTGGATTTTTATTTTCTCGTCCGATATTAGTTGTTTAGTTAATCTGTCCGCTGCGTGACTCTGCCCTAACTTGTGGGCGTACCACAAATATGCGCACAATGTCGTTCGTGTGGTCCCCTGTTTCTTATCTAACTCTCTAAGCCCCGCTTTAATATTTAATATCTTTTGTCGGACATCGTCTGTGGTTACCCGCTGGTTTATCATATTACTAACTCTGTCCGCCAACTCCCTACCAGCTAACTCCCAACAAATGGTCTCCTATCAATAGCCCACAAGTCAAGATACCTACACAACAGTCTGTTAAAAATGTCGTTTCGGATGAACGCCATAATACAATAAATATAGAATTATATAATATATATCTATATAATTATATAATATGTATATAATAGATAATAAAATATAAAAAAAATATATAAAATATATATAAAATATTAATAAATAAATATAAAATATCTTATTAATACAAAAAAAACAAAATAAAAAAAAACAAAATAATAAGAATAAAATAAAAAAATAAGAACATTTGTTGAAATGTCACTTAAACATTTGAGAAAGAGTAATTAGTCAACCAATTTTTCTTAAATCTCAGGACCATCTCGTGGCCTGCCCGAAAGGCCACCTTCACGGGATACATCACGCCATCATTGATAAACTGTTAAAATAGTAATAAAATTACCTAATACAAATAGTGATATAGTTCTTTGCGGAACTAAATGAGCTTATATATATTGAGTATTGTTTAGTCATCCAAATATTATGAAAGAAAATCATAATGGTAAAGTTAAAATTAAATGTTTAGTCTAGTAAAGACCTGTTAAACCTCCTACTGTAAATCAGGAAATAAAACCAAGAGCTCAAAGAATAGCAGGTGAATGGGAAATTTATGTACCATGTAGAGTGGCTAATCAACAGAAAATTTTAATTCCTGTTGGATCTATTGGTGTACTGTGTTGTATCTGAAGTAAATAAGTAAAATACCAACTGTAAATATATCATGAGTTCAAACGATAAATCCTAATAAACCAATTGCTAATATAGCATAAATTATTCCTAATGAACCAAAAGTTTCCCTTCTTCCTGAATAATAAGAATTATATTAAAAGAAGAGATAAAGCAGGTGGGAGAAGTCAAAATCTTATATTATTTATCCGGGGAAATGCTATATCAGGAGCGCCTAATATTAAGGGAATTAATCAATTTCCAAATCCTCCAATTATAACAGGTATAACTATAAAGAAACTTATAATAAATGCATGAGCTGTTACAATAACAATGTAAATTTGATCATCTCTAATTAATGCCCCTGGATGTTCAGCTCGTATTAAAATTCTTAAAGAGGTTCCAACATTCCAGATCATGTACCAAAAATGTAATGTAATGTTCCAATATGATTTGTAGAAATTGATTGTCGCGATTAAATGGCTGAATCTATGAATATATATTCTCGTACGGCTTGGTGCAAAATGCTATGCTAAAAAGCCGTTAGCTGCCCTCTTTGTCACCGAAATAATAAAAAAAATGTATGTGTGCAGAATGGAGAGAGCACAGAGTTGCTTGTAATAAATAAGAAAAATAGTCAAAATATCTTTTGTTATATGGGAAAAAGTGGCAACGCTGTTTAGGCTTCTCTGTTAAACGACAAATCTGTTCAGGCTTCTCTGTTAAACTGACAAAGCAAGAAGTGTGGCAAAGCAATTAAGAGGAAGAAAAAACTGTGGAAAATCAAATATGAAATCATTCGTTCATCCAATTTTAAAAACAGAAATGTATGAGAACACATTCCGCTTGTCAATTTTGAACCAAAGTTCAGGAGGAACAGTTTTAAAATTTCCACAAAAAAACAGATAATTTAGTCTTAATATGGCACTGATTTCTGTAGGAAAACTCCACACTTTCTAATAATTTGATTGTGCGATAAAGTAAGACGCCCACTAGCATCATGAACATCAACATCAAACATTTTTGCCTGTATTTCGCATTGAATAATGTGAACGCACCTCGCTGCATTCCACAACACTGTGAAGACATGCTTTCGCCTTTCTATCTTCGTTTTTTCGACTATAGCGATATTTTGACTTGATTGATTTTTTACTTAAAGAATTTGTACGAGTACATAGAGTACACGTGAACAACTTTTCATTACGTCCCGCTATGTTTTTGGATAATGAGCTATAAATATTTTATCTTGTCTATATCTTCCATATTTTAAAGTTGGAAGGATGTTTTGTCTCCGAATAATTGCAGATATCCCCATATCCCTAAATGAATGCATTAAGAAACATATGTAAAACAGGTAACCATATCCATAAAGTGATGAGAAAAAAGAGGAAAGTTAACTCTTCAAAAAGATGACATTAAAAAGGAGAAAAGAATAATTTATAGTTGTGCGTGTGTTTTTAGTGCAAATTTATAAAAGAATTAGTTAATATTAATTTAGATCGAAGCACAGTGATTCCGTTCATTTACTCTAAGTTTTTCTAAACAACTTCATATCAATAATTACGTCCATTATAAAATTTGCACTAAAACAAAGCAGCAATAGCATACCTGCAAAATTGAAAAGAGCAGCAGAGACGGCAGCACCGAGAAAAAGAAAATGCAATAAGGAGAAAAAAAAACGCAAGAAAAACAGTAAAATGTATATAAATATTTTAATTACCAATTAAATAAATGACACTAAGCAAACGAAATCAATGTGTTATAAGCGAAATGCTTAACTAAAGATTGCAGAAGCATATTAGCGGATAATTGGATGTGTCTATGTTTATAGAGACTTCCGCGGATTAAGTAAGCATCGCAGAGCGTCCTTAGAAGGCATGATTTTCACAACACGAATTACTTGGAAATGCAATGAAGATGACGTGAACGGATAATTCCGTCACGCATAAAACGCATTAAATGTCTCTTACCATCAGAAAGTAACGAAAGTATTGCCGCAAAACACCCAGAGTCCGTTCATAAATTGTGTGCAAACTTATACATGTTAAGCATTCTAATATTTTAGATCTACAGCGCGAGAATCTGACATTATTTGGTGCTATATATTTTTTAAAATCTTTCTCCGGCCCTTACCATATATTCAGTGTATGCCGTTTGTTATTTTTGTTTATTTGTTATTAAATCAATTGTTAAATATTTTTGATGCATTTGCGTTTAATATTATGAAAAAGAATTGCAATAACTAATGAAAAGTAAACGTAACTTTGAGCACTGAATCAAAACAAAATATTGAAATCCTTCATCAATGCATCATTATCGTTGCCGTCATCAGTTGTTTATCTCGAACTCTAATGCGTACGTGTGAGAAGCGGCAAGTCACCAGAAGCAATTTACAACCCGTCCACATCCATTACTCTTACCTTTTACATCCTAGCAATGTTTGGTGTCAATATTGAATAATAATGTTGCTTTATTCTTTTGTTTTCGTGACAACCGCTAGAAACCTTCGCCTTTTTGAGTTCACAGGTAAGTCGTTCACCTAAGTCAAAATGAGTTTGAATATAAAAAGACCGCGCCTATTTTGCAGGAAAAATTTAAAAAATTTTTGCAAATATTTCTAGAAGATTTTTAAAACATTGTTTTGATCAAATTGTAAGGTAACAAATATATCCACAGCGTAGCTGACGTCAAACAAATTTTCTTTCAACTTTGTATTCCCGTATTTATAATGCACAAAAATATGCTTTGATTCATATTCATGATTAACAGCAAAGTGTACAGAGTAGATGATGAAAACTTTTTCCAGAATTAAATTAAATTAAAACACAAGGCTAATCTTTCAATGGATTCACGTACAGAAAGACATAAGTGTTGAAAATTGCGATGACTGCATTCATGCAATGACAATTGACGTTGCTTGCGATTTTCAGACAATCAATATATTGTGGAGATCTTTTTTTTAATTGAATACATTATCTTGGATATTTTCGTTTGCGTTCGTTGTGCAAATTCAATTACACATGAGTTTTTTGTAGCCTAGTTTTGGGGAACTTGAAATGATTTTTGCAATATATATGTGTGTGCTTGACATATGTGATATACAGTTTTTAGTGGCACTTACGCCTGCGCGCAATCGTTTGTCTTCGTTTCTTTTCTTCCAGAGTTCGTTAGAATATCGGAAATTTGGCTTCCTACGCGGCAAGGAGTGTTGAAAGAGCAACTTACTTTCAGATGTTTCCAAATTTATGTTTTTACACGCTACACCGCTTGCACTACAGGATATATTAGGTGTGTGCGGTCGTATGTAACACGCAGAAGGGCGTGAGATAGACCCATCTTTTATTGGTCGAAGCCATTTCCTGAATCAATCTAAGCCTGTCCATGTAAATTTATGTTCAAGCTGCAGGACGCGATTTTTGAGATCTTTTGATGAAATTTGGTACACTGACGTCTTTTGACTCAACGGCGAACTCTATTGAAAATTGTTAGGATCGGTACACTTTTTTGCCCTCCCTCCATATAACGCCCTACGTTAAGAAGTCGTGTGGAAAAAATTGCAATTTTCAAAATTTGTCGACAAAAACGGCTAAGTACTAGTATTTCGGCATTTTAAATTGGTACGAAAACTTTGGAACGGCTGTGACAATTTTTTGAGCCTCATCTCATATAACGAAAATTGAGGTTCATGTGACCAAAAGGTCTAATTTCCATTGCTTCATGATGAAAATCAGACCATAATAGTAATTTATCGGCCTCTTCTTTGGATTCTACCCCTATATGTAAATTTTCGCGAAATTTGATCCATAGTAGCGCAGAAAAATCTAAATTTTAATGTTAACATGACCAATAATAGTAATTTAAGACAAAAAAATTCACTGTACCCAATTTGGACCACCCACGACTATTTTTGCATTCTAAACAGAAAACTTCAACTTTTAATAGGTTATGATGAAATTTGATGTAAAAATGAACTCTGCAAAATGTAGACGACGTATGCCTATTTTTGGATCCTACTCTAGATAAGAAATTAAGCGAATATTTTTTTTTTTATAGCAAAAAAGGCTAAGTTTTAATATTTTACGATGAAAATTGATACATAACAGTAGTTTGATATAAATTTTAACTATGCTAAATTTTGGATACGTACCACAATTTTTGAACTTCTTGGACGCAACCATTCCTAAGGAAACTAAGCCTTTATTGGCAAGGAGGTCTAATTTTTAATATACAGCTTCGTAAAAATAAGTTCACATAAAAGCAGGGTATAATTTTTATATTCCATGGCGAAAATAAGAATTGTGTTAGGCAATGTGGTGGAGGGTATTTAATAGTCGACTTAGCCCCTCTATGATGTATTCACACCTTATTTATTAATTTAGAGATATAAAATTTAGTTGCGGTGGCGATTTAGCTAAATTACGCGACCTATACAGTTGACATACGTCCTCGATGGAGAATCGGTTATTGCAAATTCCAGATATTAAAGACTTAGTAAAGTCAAATATTGTTATGGAGTCATACCAAGAGAATGTGTAGATTTTATCTCACAACTTTTCTTTTTTCGGAACTTTTTCAGACACTTTTGATCTACCAAAAAAGCCGTTGTTAGGCAATGGCCGACGTATATTGGACTACTGAAGTAGATATTCGCCTACGCTAACATTTGACTGAACTACTAGAATATATATTTGACTAGAAGATTTGTATCTACATCTACAACACATGGTCCAACATTCGTTACGTTAAGAGTTCAGTTTTACTGACCTTCATTTTATTTGTTTGCATAGGCTCTCAATTTCGTAAGCGTCTTGCTCTCTGTCGATAAAGAAATCTTAGTTTTCTGTCTAAGTTTCTTCGAATAAATTTCGCTCGTGAAATGTTCTAACAAAAGTCGCTTAAACCTAACAGGCACTTTGCAGAGGCTAGGAAAGTGCAAGAAAAAATTATTTAATGAAAGTTTCAATTATATAAATGGATTAATGTAACTTTTGTGTCTCTTCGCAGTGTATAGGGTTTTAAGTGGCATTGTCGTGCCTGTTGAAGCTATATTATGAATGCATGTGACTCGTCCCGTTCGTACTTTTCATATTATTTTCAAAATTTCGCTTTGTGTCTGAACTTGTGTAAAATCTAACTAAAATTTAAGACGTGCCCATGGGTTGATTTAACAGATTTTTGAACGTAACAAGCTTGAGTTCATTAAAATGGAAAATATTGAAATTGAAAAATCGCTTGGTTAGCTGATCGATTACAATTTATTTATTCATTTGATTGCAATTTATTGTTACTTGCACATGAAGCTCAGCTAAAACACAAAATTAACTGCCGAATTCAATTGACTCTTAAAAGCAAATCTTATAGTAGTTGTTATTAAACACTAATCCACAGTACATGAAGAGAAGTAAAGAAGAAATAATAATAATTCATGTACAAATAAATAAGAAAGAAAAGAAAGAAAAAAAAGCATATAAGCATCTAGCACAGACGCACACCCCCGACCGATAGAGATCCAAGTTGGGAGTAGACCCTTAAGCCATCGCAAACGTACAAAAGCGCGGCAAGGGGTAACAGTAAACAACACCGCAACACAACAGACGTTAAGATTGTAAGTTAGTTTAAATACGACGTAAGCAAATCGTGCAACTTCACTTCAAGGAGTCAGAGTCCGATATCCGAGATTGAGTAATAGATAGCATTCATTCATGTTCCTACAGAAGCGATTAGCATTTATTAGCCTAAGTAGAAGCAATTTATATATAAGGAGGCAGAGACAGACAAGGCGTTCCTAACCCAAATTCCTAAGAGAAAACACCGGGAATTGCTTTTGAAAGGAGGAAGAAGATCGTACAACAGAGACATACTCAAGTATTCATTTAAGTAAGCACAAGTGTAGCTTTTTTGTAATGTAAGGATCATTAAGCTCTTTGGACCACTTCTTAACGAAACCTATGGCAGATCTAAAGAGAGCTCAATGAGCAAATTAAAACGTAATCTTTGATCGAGTAGAACCCCTAAATCGATGACCGGATCTACGTTTTCCGACTTTTGCGAATCGATGAAACACTTGGTATGGAATGACTTCCTCCTTGAGAAAGAAAGTTTCTCGCATTTTTTTAGATTTCATTTCACAATATTTAACAAGCTCCATGCATCCAAACTATTGAAGTAAATTTCAAGCTGATACTATTGCGATGCAATGTCCGTAAAATTTGCCGAAGAAAACTAAATAGTCTTAAAGTTTTTCATATAAAATCCCTCAAGTTAAGTTGAGAAGTCTATTCGCTGACCCACCCATAAGTACAAAAAAACTTACTTTTTTCTTTTTTCACATTTTTATACATTTTCGCGAAAATCCTACACTTAATGATTAGAGTTTCCGTTATTGGTTATTTTATGACCGTGATCGTAGCGCGCTGCCACACAGTGGCCAAATCAATTTAAAGTATATTCACGCCAGCATTATTATTGGATCACTTTAGGATAATCTTATCATCCTCACTTCAGTTTGCGGGCTCGGAACGTTGGTTGCTCAGCTGTTTCTTTCTTTTCCTTTCCTTCTGAGCTCATTTGTATGCAAGCTGTTGCCCTCTGATTGAGTCTATAGCATGAGTCGAATGAGAAGCAATATCACCATTCGCATACGTGCGTTGCTTACACATGATATCGGATTGTTCGCAATTTTACCACGAACGGATGGGGCTTGTGCGCGAACAATTTTCGCATTGGCAAGCCTTCACCTCTATCGCTGTCTCAATTTTGGGATTAATTTGAATGTGAACCATTCTGTCCGATCATCTTGCTATCCCTATTGGGTTAAAGGACGTGACTGGCGCACAAATTTTTCTTTTATGTTTGCAATAATCTTTTCAGGATGTAAGCACATAGGCAGAACAGAGCTCATGTGAGGTGAGTGGTGCCAAAGAGTATCGAAGATCTTCGTCACCAATGAGCATCTGAGTCTTTCACTACACCCGCTCAAGCAAGATTTGGGCGCGCCCATCCATACAAACGAATTGTGTGTGCGCTAATTTTCACCGCGCTTAAGAGGTGTAAACAGTAGGGATATTGGCTGCAATGAACTACTTTTTGCAGCGCTTTAAAAACCCCTGGCCTTTAATTATATATATCCTTCGATATTTCGAACAGCGCGGACATAATTTAATCATTCTGCCAATTTATTAGCCATAACAACATTTTCTCTGCCAGCGCGTGTGAAAATGAGGTTCATACGGTATAATCTTGTGGATAGAAGAACGTCCCATATAGCGTCCTTTTTATGAACTCAAACCTTGATATCATTTCAAATTCAGAAATTTAGAAGTTCATAACTGAAGGCAGACATTTACGATGAAATAGTCGCTCTTAGAAAAATGCTTTCAAAAGGCTTTTCATGCAAGAAAACAATATCAACTTACTTAGGTTCGATCTGTGTCGCAATTTTAATCCAAATCACTAGCTGGCGCATTACTAGTACAGCGAAATTTTTAGCATAAAATACTAATATGAGTCCCTTTTGGCATATAAAGGTTTATATCTCGTGAGAATCCTTACATGCAGCGTTGTTTCAAAAGTAGACTCATGTGATCCAAATTTGAGTTTACCTTTACTTCAATTTACTCTTGTGAACCAATTTTCATATTAAATATCCCGGATTTCCCATATAAATGCTTATTGCTCACAGAATCCTTATATGAGATCGGATCCAAACAATAGAACTTTGTGGGTCAAATTCGGTAAGTTTCTACGCCATTTTTCCATGAAATATTGAAAGTCCAACTTTTCAATTGCGTAAGGATTGAGTTTTCGTTCAAATGGTTGTGTCGATGGGGGCTCAAAAAATTTCCCCTTCCGAGCCAATTTTTTGACAAGAAAATATTTTTATATTTTAATATTTTTTTGCCGAGGAACTTTGAAAATTGACACTTTCTTTTTATATAGCAACTGCTCAAAACAAGGCATTATATAAGGAATGGTAGAAAAATTGGTCGAACCCAAACGCATTTCACCAGTATTCGTCTTTCGGCCAAAACACGGCATTGTACTAAATTTCATCAAAATATCTCAAAAATTGCCATCTATAGGTTGAACACAAATTAAATGGAGGAACATCAGACGGACAGACACACGGATGATTCGGAAAATGATTCTGGATCAACCAGTATAATAAAATGTAGGCGGATCTCAAGTATTTCTAGACGTTACACACATCCGTATACGTAGAAAGTGCCCCATACAGGCAATAGTGGGGTAGGGGTAGGGTATAAAAAGCAAAAACGGTATTATATATGTTCCCGAGGGTTAATGCGAGTTCAGCTAATAAGGGCAACTAATAGCAGTGGGCTTCGTTTGTTGCCTTCTGTGGGTCTTCATTTCGAAAATGATATGTGATCCGTGATTCTTGATTTTCTTAGCGCGTAGTATTCGAAGTTGCGCGGATTGGGTTGTACCCGAGAATTTCTTGCATGCGGAGATAAGTTAGAGAAATATCAGCTAACACTGACATCACGAACACAATTATGCATTTAGGAACGGAAATCAAGCGTAGGATATAAACGCATTGATTTAAAGGACAAAAAAAATTAACATAAACCGATAACAAGGCTAAGAATAAACTGAGCAACTATCGCTAGAAGGCGAGACGAAAGCATCTGCTTTTAAAGACTGAGGTGACAATTTTTCTTTGTTAGAGTAAAACATTTTGGGGATAAGTAATGCTTACAGTTAGGTGAACCGGCCTCCTAGTTCCACGTGGGTCTGGGTCAGTCATTGTCGTTATTATAAGGGTCTGTAAGGTAAGACCTGGATTGATTTTGTTAAACTTACTACGATGTACGGTGTCTTTAGCTAATCTTACGCAAAACAAATGAAACGAATATAGGCTTTTCTCACTATCGTAATAACATACACATGCAGATATAATCTATTAGACCGTAGGTTACCGCGTTATGTACCTCCTCGAGCGTTGCTTGTTGACAAATTCAATTGCGCTTTAATTTTTAAATATTTTCCTTTTTATTTTACAGAATATCAAGTGGGAATATCCTAAAGGAAATCAAAGCAAATAAACGCGAATCGGTAAATCGTAAAAATTGGAACATCGAAAAATTAAAAACACTAATAAAAAACACATATATTATTAATAAATTCATCTTTTAAACTATTATGCAATCTTCGTTTAAAGTGCGAGTTTGTGTCGAATTGTACGTTTTTGAAATTGTCGTCCCCACCTTTGTTCCCCACTTGTTTTGGCGTTTTACCTTTTTTGTTCTCATGGTAAGTACGATTAACTGTAACCTCTTAACAATTTTTCAATGAGAAAATGGTTTGAAATTTATAAGCGGTGAGAAACAGTGGCGTTTTTAGGTTTGCAACGTCGGGGGACAAGACAGAAAAATTAGGTAAAACAAAGCACAGGAAATGTCTCTGTTGTCCATGTAGAGATTGCAATCCTACTTAGTGCAGAGGTCTGCAAATTTTAAGCTGAAACTGTGTCGAACGGGACAGAACTATCGGAGCCTAGTTACGAAGGGCTGTCAAACAGTTAGTGAAGTCCTTTCAATCCTACTTAGTGCAGAGGTCTGCAAATTTTAAGCTGAAACTGTGTCGAACGAGACAGAACTATCGGAGCCTAGCTACGAAGGGCTGTCAAATAGTTAGTGAAGTCTGTTTTCTTCCATTGATTATATTTTTTTTTTAAACGACGAAGTCCGGCTGCAAATTTTATTACGGCGTTTAAAGGAATGGCTGCACCTTTCTTTCTGCTATTTCTCATAAAAACATCGTTAACATTACACTATTGTTTTAAACTTGGGTGCATGGGCATCTAGGATTCTGTAAAAGAATATGTTAGCACAGACAATAACTTTTATTCCTCTTCAGCGGCAAAGCGGCATGCAAGACAGTTGCCCAACTTTCCTTGACATTGTTTTTTTTTTTTTTGAGAGTTTTACAAATATACACCAAGCTGGTGGTGCGCTCTGATAAATGGTCGTATGATTGTATTTTGCAAATTTTAGTTAATTTCATAACTGATAAATATAAAGGCGTAGAAAAATGCAGAACTAAACTATAAATTTGATTAATGTTGAAGCGCTTCGATTTTTGAAAACGTGTGCGTCTGTGCGTTATGCCTTCATTGACGCAATCCTCCTATCTTAATATTAACGCCAAGTCCGTCTATGTATAAAGTGAACGTGCGTATCTATGCGGTGTGAATTCAATAAAGAATTTTCTTTGTGTAATCAAGTGATAAAAATGTATTCGTCTGTTATACTTCAATAATTCCCAATATTGTTGTGGCAATCGAAACGTGTGATATTTTCTTGATATGGTTGCAGCCAAAAGAGTTATATTCATTTCTCATTCAAGTTAAATTTGATATGTGCTCAATACGGGTAAATTGCCTTGTGATGTGCTAGTAATGTGAAGATAACTAAAAATCTTCATATTGGCTTTTAAGGAATCTTTCATACCCATTGCCTTAAATGATGAAATAATTGAACCATTTTCAGTTTTTGGGCGGCTCTCTCTACCGGGGATTATTGACGAGACATTTTTTCGAAATTGATGATTCAATCAATTCAGTTCAATTCAGCAATTTTTGGGCCTTTAAACCCTTCAGCACTGATTACGTGGTGGGCATAATTTAATCGCTGCAGAATTTGTTTGGGATGATTTGTCTCAAGCAGCTTCTGTGCGGCCTTATGCCTTTTACTGTCCAGTATAAGAAAGTCTATTAGCCATCAGGCTACCATCACTCCCGACCAGTAAGCAAAAATTGCAAAATGTTTGCTTCTTGTTATACTTTTATCTAATTTTGTATCTTCTGCAGATAATCAGTTGTAAATATTTGGAAATGTTGCTCTGCTTGTGAGTAGGTCCTGCCGTTTGTCAGTTTTCTTTCTCAATATTTGCTATCGTGAACGTTCTAACAATAAACAAACTATGTTCCGATAAGCTGGTGCATTAACAAGAATACGCTCCTGTCGCACCGATAGGGATAAAACACTTCAATTTTTTCTTCCTCCAAAAGGAAACATTCTAATCAATTATATGAAAGGCATTTTTCAGAGATTTCTCCCTCTGCTGAATAGAAAATAAAAACAACAAAATACTGTGTATTTGCCATATGAAGAGAAAAAATCAATTGATACAAAAAACAAAGGAGAAGCAAAGCGTTTCAAATAGTATGACGGAAGTAAGTTCGTAGGTAACCAGTGAAAGTTAGGCAATCAGGCCGAGGATGTTAAAGCGATTAAACGCAATACACAAGTAAAAGCTGCAGCAAATGAAGTCCGTTTTAAAGCAGTCTTGTGACATGAAAAAATAAAAAAATAACTTTGACCGTAGGATGCGTTTACTTGTAGCTAACAAGCTGACAAATATGGAGTTAAGTATAACTCAAAAATCCTGAAATGTAGTTTTACGCCACATTAGAAACATTACTCCAATCATTGGCAATAACCTTGAGCCGATACCTGCGTAAGAGTTTCAAGTGTCGTCCGATTTCAGACTTTGGTTGCCTTAGCAGGTTTCAAAGAAAATTGTATTGGGCTGTTGCTGTTTCTATTTCTTATCTCCCCACCATTTCTCAAAAATAAAACTCGGGAAAGAAGAGCAAGTGGAGGCGGCCGATTTTCCATATGTCTACTGGTACTGTGCGATTACTCATCGAATCTGGCATAGCTTGTCCATTTTTGTTTTTTTTTTTTTGTTTTTGAAAACAGAGGTGTTCTCCGTAGGTATCGTTGTAGCGTCAGTATGTCACGGATTTGGCTTATCGTTAATACCAACCGATACTTGCAAGAACTGTCAATGTTTTTACCAAGTCTGAAGCCGACATTTTAATATTCACGAATGAAAGAACGTTTATCACACACATCCACGCACGGGCAGCTTCTTGTTGGATATTTCGGTAGGAGATACAGGAAAATATACGTTACGTATTTTCCATTAATAAAGTGCAAGAAATTTGTAATACTATTATATTATTCGATCCGTTTGTCCTGAGTACCAGTTTCTCTATCTTCACTTGCAGGTTTTCAAGATAAGTTTTAATAGTTTCTTTACATTTTTGAATGCTTGGTGCATCGGAATCGAGCATCATCCGCGAAGTGCCCGGGAAATAAGGTCGTAGCAATTGCGAGCCCAATCAGAACAACCAAAACTTTTCAAGTTCTCAGCCCGAACTTACGGCTATCTTGTTACATACCCGTAAGGAATGATAATAGACCAACTCTTTGGGCTATTTGTCCGTTTTGTTTGTTCAAAACTGCAACCTGCAGAATCCTCGAAATCCTGCTTTCTTTTCCCTCGACTTTTTTCTTTAGGTTGCTCGCGGATCCTCCTTTCTTGCCAGCTTAGTACTTCTTACAGTACTGTGAACAGTTCTTATATTTAGAAGGTTTGGTTGAACTGGAAAACGTTGTTATGGGAAAGCTTGCTTTGCCAAATGAAGCAAGCAACTGGAGAAACTAGCGGTAGTTTGTCGCGCTTTTAGGCGACTTAGGCATTTTTTTCCAAGTCACTCTGAAACTTGTGAACTAGATTTCCCGTACGTGAAGTCAAGAGTTGTGGCGAATACAAAGACGTCAAAGTGCTCTTATTGACCGCTTCTCACATCGTGTGTAATTGCTCTTCTTTAACCATGTCCCCAGAGCAATGGTATTACTCTCCTTTTGTGATTTGATGAGACGGTGACCCGTCTGAAGAGCCATCAAGTCAAGTGAAGAGATCATTCAAGTCTTTGCGCGATGAAGTACTTTATTTGTGAATTTCGGCACTGAATTTCGGCATCACATGCAAATCTTTATTACCGTAAACCAACTTGATGTCGCATCTCATACAAAGCATAAAATTATGTATTGGCTCAGAAATCCGCAATTTATTGTGATAAGGCGTTAATGGCAATAGATTCTTACGGTGTTTTAGCTAAAAGCAATATAACCGTCGTTGAAAAATCCCGTAGGTAGTGTAAGGTTAATACGAAAGTGTAGCAATTTAGCAAACAGCTATCCACCGTTGAAAACCGAAGAATGGGTCCTTGTCAAGATTTACTGAAAGTTATTGGGACGAGTAACGTTTTTCATTACTTACACACCTTTCGACACACCTTTTGAGAAATCGAAATAGTCGGACAGCAGGA